>JAHWFO010037539.1:1463511-1503104 GCA_023313115.1 Rhysida immarginata
GGGAAAATAATTTACAAAAAAGATTAATTAAAGAAGCGTTTTTGATTAAGAATGGAAACTGTGACTTGGCGAGACCTACGTACGATCTGAGTGAGGATTGGCTAATCTTAAAATGACGTCATTGTCCAGATTTGGCTGTGAAAATTATGTACAAGTAGATTTTAGTGTATGATAAGCCTGTGATGATTAGAGCCGTGATGGCCTCGAAAACGTGTTAAGGCAAAATAAGATGTAAATCAGTGTATTATAATTTTTTCATGTATTCCTTGGAGTTCCTCATTGTGAGTGATATAAAAAGTTGCTCCGTATTCAAGATCCATGGTGAAAGGTGAAAAGTAAAGTGGTTCAGGACATCTTCGGGAACCATGCTGGAGTGAACTTTACAACATGATTAGATTCTTCTCTCCACAGCGAGTTAGCCAAGGAACATTGAAATTTTGTAAATATTTTATTTGTAAATAGCACCAGTTTTTAAAGTGGTATTTTAATGTAAAGAATTATAGGACAGTGGTTATGTCAAAATGAATAGTTGAGTTTCAAATTATATAGTTGTTTTTTATTATTTAACCAATTTGGAGGTTTAATTTAGCTTTTTGAGGTTGTTCTGTTTACCTACAAGCGTAATCATCCCGGGCAACGCCGGGTCCTCTGCTAGTTATACAATTACTGAACACAAGACATAAACCTTACTACAACAGAAGAGACGAAAATAATGCCTATACTTCGCGCGGGGAAAGAAAAACTTTAAATGGATTTCTTTTGCCTGCAGTGCCACTATCGCCATCTACTGGCGTTTTTGTTTTTGTAGAAAAATAATACGATTTTAACTTTATATAAAAAACTAATATTAAAGCCCGTCGTATGACAGGTTCCACAGTAGGCGAATCTGAAAATTCGATTTTAATTAAGAAATATCGTCTGTGACAGGATCGGTAATTGACCTAACTGCCAATAATAATAAAAAATTGCTGTCAATATGAAAGCGATATTGTCAAAATAGCTGAAGAATGTTCTTATTTACTTTTCAAAACTGCATATCATATAGGGTCGCGGGAACCGGAGCCCTATGGAGGATCTCCAGAGCTCGTGATCTTCCGCTATCAGGCGCGTGTCCCCAAGCGACACGATTCCAAGCGACGCGAACTCAGATTATCAATGTTGTCTAGCCACCTGGTTCTAGGCCGGCCCCTTGGTATCGTACCTAACCAATGCACAGTGGTTAAAAAATAAATAAGAAACAGAGAAATTCTCAGTGCGGTGAAATACCGGCTCAACGCCTAAACATTTATTGTGCTGCTGTGCAGTCTATGTAGTAAGGTAACACCTACCACTCCTCTCAGGATTCTTATTTCTGCCGTTAGCACACGCGACCACACTCTTTCAGTCATTACCCGAGATTCATGACCTGCCGCTAGCAAACGCGATCCCACTCTGTCATCTTATTAGCTGAGATGAGAAGGGGGAGAAAGATAGATTTGAAAACAGAGTTTGGCTTTAGTCCCTAGTTCGTGTTAAAATTTCGGATCGCCACAATTCGCGTCTGACAAAGCTTGCGTAGCGATCCGAGCATCCGATAAATAATGTTACTATGTACTTGCTGATGATCTTATTCGAAAGCCCGTCGTACGACAGTTGCCACACCAGTGCAAACTGTAAATTCAATTTTATTTTTGAAGAATCGTCTGTGACAGGACTGTCAAAAGTAAAAAAAAGTCGCTGTCACTATGAAAGCGAGACTTTCAGAATGTTACAAATTCATTACTGTCAATTTCACAGTGAGTAACTTAACACAGAAGAATATCTACAATGTACAACTGTTTAATGTAAACGTTGGTCTTCAGTTAAACTGGCATGTTGGGCTCGTTTTTTTCCTGTGTTTTTTTTAGCGTTTTTATCTCTCTTATTTCTATAATTTTCTCAGCAGACCATTTTGGGGATATGTTGTACGATTACCATATATTAAAAATTAATTATATACATTAATATATAAGAGAGGAGGAGTGATTAGATAAAAAATCAATAGTGTAAAATTAGATAAAACATTTATACTATTAATTTTTTATATACATTAATGCCGAACACTATTATTCATTTCATTATATTTTGGTCTTTCGACTAAACTGATTAACCGCCATTTTGGCCCTGTTCCCAAAAAGACAGAACACATATGCCTGTTAAAACTTTTACTTATTTTTGATACTCTATCAGAATGTGAAGGCAAAATCAAAAAAAAGGAAAAAAGTGACGACGGAGCGACCGACTTTGCGAATAGAGCAACGAGTTTTTAATTAATTAACATTTTTTGGCAATGCAACTGGTTTGTATTAAAATTTAAGTAAAAAATTAAATTTAATTTAATAATTTAAAATAGCTAAAATTACTTATGTAGGATTTAAATTTGATTTTCCTACTGTTTAGTCTAGCGCGAATTCTTTTAATGATAATAAATATAGTAAAAAACGTAGCCAACGTCGGCTGCGATTAAAACAACTATGACGTCAGTATTTATTCGGAATTTAACAATCAATGTTTTTTCGTTTGTTGGATAACAATAAAGGTTGGATTGTTGCTCGGCATTAGGGGAACGGGCATGGAGCAGGAGGAGTTAGCATTTTATATATAAAATGATGATAATTGAAAAACAACTCATATATATTAAACAAAAGAAAAGGTCCAGGAACAGCAATATTGGTAGCGTCTTTATTAATTGTTCAACGCGTATCGAGTATCATCTCATCTTCAGGAACTATGAACGACTACAGAGTTACAATGGACAATCGACTATCGACAATCGACAATCGAGCTGCTGTCTGGGCCCATTCCAGTTGTTATTGCGGGCGACTTGAATGCCAAGCTCCATGCGTGGAACTCCAAATGCCCAATCAAAGCGGCAATATCTTATATGGATATACCTTAAACGAGATTGACACCTTCGTTCCTGGTCCCCCTGATGACAATTACTATTGTCCTACAACTCTCCTGTCAGCGACGTGCTGGATATTGCAGTTCTTAAAGGTTCCCTCAGACCCTATAATATATTCACAGTTGACGACTTATCTTCTGACCACCGTCCAGTGATGCTTATGTTTGAGGGCTTAAACATCGATAAGAAGATTGTGCTCCGCTTTAAACAGGACTGGAAGCTCTTTAGGGATAAATTCTTAGAGAAAATAGCATTCCTTACAAGGAGGTTATTGATAAGGAGGATATCAATAGTAATATTAATGCTATCACCCGTGTTGTCACTAATTGCAAGCTATATCTGTTCGCTGACGACGCGGCCATCATGACTACTGACCGCAATCCCGCTCACGTCATATCACGGTTACAAAAGGCCTTACATCTGTGCGAGAAATAGTTTGCAAAGTGGAGACTTGACCTAAACGTTGACAAGTGCAAGGCGGTGTTCATTACGAAGAAACTTCGAAAACCCCCGAGTTCTCTCTTTCATTCTGGTAAAGAGCTCGAGTGGGTAAAAAATTATAAATACTTCTGTGTGGGGGTAGATGCCAGGCTAAATTGGGGTGACAACGTCTCCTATGCAATAAATACAGCTAAGAAGGCTAAGTTCAGTCTAGTTGCTCTTCTGGAGCGAAACAGCGCCCCTGGAATGGATAGCAAACTTTTGCTTTATAAGATGGTTGTACGAGCCATTCTTCTTTATGGTATGCCTGCCTGGGCTACAATATGCAAATCCAGATGGAAGGATCTCCAAACTTTCCTAAACATTACACTGAGGACTATCGCCCAACTGGACAGGAGAGTCGCAACAAATATTTCTATTGCTGAAGATTTCCATATACATCCAATTGTTAGCTATGTACAGGAGTCACTGAAGAAGTTGCTTCCGAAGATTAAGGACCATCCCAATCCTCTAGTTGCAGATATTCTGGAGCACCCACTCACGTTTAGAAGTTTCCTCAGGCATCGCAGCCCTCGACGTCCTGGACATCAATTTCGACGACATCCAAAAGGCCATCTTTCCCGAATACTGGATCTCATAGCTCCTCATGCCCCTCGTCAATCAACAATCAACTTATTCGTCCTTATAGGAAAGGACCCCATCTTATCCTCTGGATGACTTAACTAGGTTACATCTGGCTTCTTGCCTAGTTCAGTGTACTTTTCCTGGTTACTTCCTGGATGAGTATGGCAGTGAAAGCGTTGCTTTCGGACCGCTCGTTTCGTTTTCCCTGCGCTGTTCGATTGTCGATTGTCGAGTTACAATGGCTACAACACCCGGTATATATGGGAGGGGTCCAACAATCAGAGAAAAGTAATCAACTCTGATTGGTGGACTTACAAGCAATGAGGTAAAATTATTACAGAAAAAAATAATTCGTTCATAGTTCCTTCATCGTCCGCTTATGCACCTCAACGTCGTTTAGATCAGGTAAAAAGGGGCGAAGGGGAATATGGTGAGACAAGAAATAAAACTAACTAACTAACTGCCATCCGTTTGACCAGGACGGATGGCTGGATTAATCCTACGGTGAGTTCCCTCTCGGCATAGAGGACGTCTTCTTGTTTCCAAACACTTTTACTAGTCGTTCGTGGCGCATCCACATTCGCTGGCGCTGACTTCTCATGTAAAGAACATATAAACAGAATGCCTATTAATTATTTATCAAGAGCGGGCCATTGGCCAAATACATAGAAGCAATACTGAATTTCTCATTATGTTAGGGATTAGCTTTTACGAGTCGTCTCTGATTCTTCACTTTCGTGATGGCCGTGAAGACTTTTCAGATGACACGCGACCTGGAAGACCAGTTTCCGTCAGAACGCCAGAATCCACCGAGAAAGGAAACTCTTCGCTACTGACCGAGTTCGCAGAGTGACGCCAGAGTTTCATAAAATACGATAATGGCCAGCCGCATACCGCCAAAAGTGTGAAGCGATTTCTGGCCAATCACAGCATCACAGAGAATACAAAATATAGAAGATAAATTTAGTTATCACTTTTCGGAAATTTTTTGATTATTTTCAGCTCTTCAGACCATATCCTTTTGAGAAGGCACAGCATTCTACTTGTTTTCTATTTTTCTTGCATTCTATAGGTTTTCTATTTGTTTATTACATTATAAAAGTAATTTTTATAGACACTCATCTCCATTTTGATGGACGTGAGTGGGTGATGTAACTTCGTAAATCGCAATTTTAAATTACTGTATTTTTAACATTAGCACATGTTATTTAGCGGGTTTCAAGCAAGGAAAAAAATTCTGCCATTAAAGGAAAACAATGGGTCCTGAAACGGTAACGAAAAACCTGATGTCGGACAACAAGAGGATTCATTCCAAGGACTTTAAAAGCTGTTTTACAAACTTGGACAAATGCGCTCAAAAGTGTATTGTGTCTGGTGGTGAAGATTACTTTGAATCATATTAAACAGAATTTTCATTTGCGCTTCCCGTTTGTGAGTATTTGTACTAGTCTGGGTATTTATAATTGCCACACTTTGTATTCTTTGATCGCCATTTTTGATGCTGGTCTTTTGGAATCTGAAGTCAACAGAAAAATTCGAAAAAAAATTAGCATCAGAAAGACCGAGTTCCTAATTACCGTAATGGTCTTTTTAATAACGTTCTGAACTGCCCTATCACGCGTTCTCAAATGTTTTATCACTTACTTACTTACTTACTTACTTACTTACTTTTCAAACCCGCTTATCCGTTAGGGTCACGGGGGCAGCAGCCCTATGGAGGATCTCCAGCGATCGCGATCTTCCGCCATCAGGCGCATGTCCTCCCTGGTAATATCCAAGCGACTCGAACCCAGATTCTCCATGTAGTCTAGCCACCTGGTTCTAGGCCGACCCCTTGGTCTCTTACCCACCGGCTTGGAAAATAACAACTGCCTAGGAAGACTAGTTTGCGGCATCCGTATCACGTGGCCATACCAACGCAACTGAGATCTCTCAATGCGGAGAAGTAGCGGCTCAACACCTAAAGATTCCCTTATTGTGCTGCTGTGCACTCTATCTAGTAGGGTAACACCTGCCACACCTCTCTGAAATCTCATTTCGGTCGCTTGTACCCGCGATCGCACTCTTTCGGTCATTACCCAAGCCTCATGACCATAGGTGAGAATGGGGACAAAGATAGATTTGAAGACGGAGAGCTTGGCTTTGTTACCCAGCTCGCGTTTCGTTACCACGGATCGCCACAGTTCACGTCTGACACAGCTTGCTGCACCGATCCGAGCATCCAATTCTTTCTCCTGCCGTCCATCACTCGTGAATGCAATCCCGAGATACTTGAATTTCTCCACCTGTCTCAATGAGGCTCCCCTAACATGGAGAGCGCACTGAGCAGGCTGTCTTGAAAGGACCAGAACCTCGGTTTTAGCCACACTGATCTTCATCCCAGCTTCTTCACATTTGGCTGCAAACCGGTCTAGTGCATGCTGAAGGTTCGTGCGAGAAGACCCCAGCAAAGAGCAACCTCTCCACCAGGCAGTCGCCCACACAAACACGCTCATCGCCTCGGCTGCCCCTGTCTATCCAGTCCATAAAGATAATGAACAAGAGGGGCGACAGTACGCACCCTTGGCGGAGTCCAACACCCACGGTGAACGGTCTTGACTTAATGCCATTTATCCGGACACACATCTCAGAGCTTTCGTACAGAGACATGATAGCAACCAGTAATTGCCCATCCACTCCATACTCTTGCAACACTTGCCAGAGCTTCTCCCGAGGAACTCTGTCATATGCTTTTTCGAGGTCCACAAAGCAAGCGTAGACCTCTTTTGCATACTCCCAGGATTTCTCAAAGATTTGCCTTAGAGCAAAGATGTGATCCGTCGTGCTTCGGCCAGGTCGGAAACCACACTGCTCTCCCGACAGTTTGGAGTCGACTATTTCCCGACTTCTCTTCTCCAGACACTTAACGTACACTTTCCCAGGCATGCTGAGCAAAGAGATACCTCGATATTTGTTGCAATCTCTGTGATCTCCCTTTTTGAAGATAGGGATCACAATTCCTGTCTGCCATTGCTTAGGGGCCTGTCCAGATATCCAAGCAACCTGACACAGGATACCATCCTGATTTAAGGCCTTTAACATCTCGGACCGGATTTCATCATCACCTGCAGCTTTGCCAGTCTTCAGGGACTTAATTGCCCATCTGACTTCTGTTTCAGTGATACTACCGTGACTATTCTCCGCTCCAAGGTGCACCTTGTATGCCTCAGTTTTTGTTGTCACCGGATTAAGAAGAGATGCAAAGTATTCCTTCCACCTATGCAATACGCTCTCCTCCGTTTTCAGAAGCCTCCCATCTGAACTCTTAATAGTTTGTGATGAAAGAGACTTCTTTCCACGGAGGCGGCGCACGGTCTGCCAGAACACCTTGTTTGCCGAACCATAGTCTGCCTCCAATTTCTCCCCGAACTTCTCCCAGGCCTTGGCTTTATCTGTTGATACTGTCTTTGCTGTTGCTTTTCGCGTCTCAGTGTACCCCACTCGACTCGAAGTTGACTTACTTGTAAGCCATAGCAAATAGGCTTCCTTCTTTGCCTTGACAGCTTCTTGGACTTCACCGTTCCACCACGCAGTCCTTTCTCACCGCCCTGCGCCACACTCAGCCGTTTACGACCACAGCACAATGCAGCCGAAGTAATCACAGCAGTTTTAAACAACTGCCACTCCTCTTCAACAGTACCACGATCACTGGGTAGCTCTTTGAAACTTGAAGATATATCTGCAAAGGTCTTCCTCACAGCTCTATCCTCCAATGCCTCCCATTTGATGCGCCAAGTTTGTCTGAACCTAGTATTTCGCTTGGTTGGCATGGATTCAGAGAACCGCAGTGTGCAGACAACAAGGTGGTGATCAGTTGATAGTTCTGCCCCTCTTCTCACACGAGTATCCAACACTGATCGGAATAAGTCGGCTGAAACAATTACAAAATCAATCAGTGACTTCTGGTCCATTGCATCCCTGTACCAGGTATACTTATGGACATCCCTGTGCTGGAAGAAGGTGTTCGTGATGGAAAGTCCATTGTTGCAACAGAGATCCAACAAGCACCTCCCATTCGCATTTAAATCGGGGTCACCATTCCTCCCAATCACGCCCCTCCACGTTTGGTCATCAGCCCCTACGTGTGCATTGAAGTCGCCCATCAGGATGACAGAATCTGCACTCCCTCTCCTGCTAAGAGCAGCATCAACTTCATCTAGAAAAAGTGGGTACTCTGTGACTGCATTCGGAGCATATGCAACGAATAGAGAGAGAGACCGTTTCCCTATCTGAAGTCTCAGGAGACACAGTCTTCCACCTAAGGGGGTCCAATCTGCAACATAATCTGCCAGCCGGGGACTTGTGAGTATCCCCACTCCCGCCTGGGCAGTCGTGTTAGGGTCGACACCAGAGTAGAAAAGCTTCCACCCTCCTTCTAAGTCCACAGTTCCAGAACCCGGACGTTTCGTAGAGGTAATACCTATATTATCCAGTCGATACCGTTTGGCTTCCTCCACTAACTCTGATCCCTTTCCTGTCATGGAGAATACGTTCCAAGTGCCGATTGACAGCACCCGATCACGTTGTCGCTTTACCCGTTTCTCCTCCTGGGTAAAGGCATGCGCTGCCCCCGACCGTTTCCCCAAGCGCATAGCGAGTGCACTGGTGGGGCTTCTCGGAGGCATTGCTCCGAGATAACAGCCGGGAGACTGTCGACTATTTTTCGAACGAGAGCCTCTGCCTAACTCCCGAACGCGGGTGACTTTAACCTGCGCCACACCCGATGCAGTATGAATTCTCTCATTCGTCGACATCATGAGATATATGTTTGTTTGGATACTCTTCGTCTCACTTCTCAACCATGACCTTTCTGGTAAGGGTGACCCTAAAGTAGCCGTGCTACAACCAGCATAGCTCACAGAATCCCTGAAGCACCCAAACCCCTGACCCACGGTAAGGGTGCATCCACTCAGGGGTTTTATCACTTTTTAATCTAATTTAATATTTGTTCAGTTGGATTACAGATTACCTTTAACAGGTAAACGTTATCTTACTTAAATTTTTCCAGGATTCCAAAAACTCATATCAGGAAAACTTCAAGCTGGAGAAAAAAAAAAACTTCACACTATTGGGAAAATTTTTAATCAGTTTGATCTCTTCAGCCCATCTTCTTTTTAGAAGACACAGCATTCAACTTTGTCTGATCTGAAATTGATTACCATCAAAAATAGCCAGCAAGGAATACTAATTGTTGTTCATCGTAATCAATTAAATAAAACTTTTCTTATGCACATAAGTAACAAATTATGAGAGGATACGAATAATCCTTGTTTGTACTAAGAAAAAAAGCTTAAAGCGATAAGAACGGAAATTCTCATAGAAGTATTGGTTAGGAGACAGCATTCTTCTGCTATCTAGTGATCCAAATATTTATAACTGCGATGTGTTACTAATTTATAGGACTTTTGTAGCCGGAAAAGCTAACGTTCATTCGTCTTCGACTGGGAAGTATTATGTTAAAGTGCTATAAGGATAACTCAATAGGTTTTTTCTTAACAAAAATTTACATCAGTTTATTTGTGCTGGAGAAAACAACAACCGTCTTTGTGCAATCCGACCTCCACCCAATTCAAACGGTGTGAAATATTCTTCGAGCACGACACACAGGCATACAAACAGGGCTGGATTTAGGCATTGTCTTTATGGACTGCTGCACAGAGCCCTCTTCACTCAAAAGCCCCCAAATCATCCGTCCCATACAAGCCAGTGACCCGAAAATAAACACGAAGAATTCTGTCCTGCACATGTGATGCAAGTCCCTTTTAAACACTGGGTAAAGGTTGCCTGCCTGATGAGGTGACGTTTTGGCAAAGTAACTTCAAAAATCTGCATTGGGCCTTAGGAACAGAATGGAATTTTTACATGAAAATTTTTGATTTATTTCTAAGAAAATTATTTTTTCTAATTGTGTTACTATTTTTGAATTATTTAACGAAAATTTTGTTGGTTCAACAATTTCTATAAATTTTGTAGTAAAATATAGGGTGTTCTAGTAGAATGGATTTCTCGGAATGATTATATCCCACCAAGGTATAAAATATTAAAGTGGGTTGTACATTTACTGGGGCGTTTGGTTATGATAGATAATGTATGGAGATCAATGACGTAAACACAAGCTGAGCACAAAGTCTTTCCCTGAAAAAGAAAATTAATAAATAAAAAACCATGTCACATAGATACATACGATATTTTCTATTAAGATCTTCATCTCAAATGGCTTTTCTTCGCATCCGTAGTTCACTTCAACATTTGCACCTTTGTAGCTTTGAGAACATCTAGACGATATTCAATTTCTTGCTACGTATTCGCCAGCATGTCTTCTGTTACCGTCAATATCACATACGTGATCTTGCCTTTAATGTGTTCACATCGAGGATCGGCGTAGTAAACACTTTATCCTTTACATATCCCCAGAAAAAAAGTCTAAGGGTGTTGTTACGTCTGAAGAACGTGGGGTCCATGCTGTGAAACCATCCGTTGGGAAACTTTGAATCGAGGAATTCACGAACTGATAATCCCCAATTAACCTGTTGATTAATTACCCATGGTTGGTACTCCTCTAATTGAAGCGCTACATAGCATTGCACAGGTCTTTTAATGGAGGACTCAACATAAAAAGGAAGGCCCAATAACTTTATCATGTATGAGCCCACACAAAAAAATAACTTTGAGATTGTGCTTTTCATGTTCGACCAAAACATTCGGGTTTTCAGACCCGCCTATCCGAACATTGTGTTTATTCACCTTCTCGGATAGCTAAAAAGTGGCCTCATCCGAAAACTATATTGAAGATAATCATCGTCATCAATGCGTCGAGAATCTCCGCAGAAAAGGCTTGACGGCGGGAACGGTCGTTTGGTTGAACGATTTCTACCTTATAAGCACGCAAACGATAGCCTCCGTCCCAATATAAGTATACGGTGTACGGTAGAGTATACGGTATGCTCGATCACTGCCTTGCAGACTCTCGCTGACGTTATCGATGCTTCCGCCGTCTGGTGAACATTGGTGACGTCACCCATAGCCCGGGAGGCAGTGATCGTGCATACATTTCATTCTATTTACCTTGGTCTCCGTCGTGTCGTCACTCATCTTAGGTCTACCACTTCGTTGAAGGTCAGCAACGCTGCCTGTCTCTATAAGGTTGTCATATAAAAGTTTCATGCACTTTCCATTAGGAAGGTCGCGCCAATACGCGTTTCTAAATTTCCTCTGGACGCTGATTGGTAATTTAGTCTAATGAAACAGACAATGTGCTTCTTATTTCTTTTGAATAATTCAGCTTTCTTTCTCATAGACGAACTTTTCAATATGACCGATGTTAGCGCCACCTACATCGCTTCAGCTCCTACTGGTATGAAAACTTTAGGCTATTCATTTCATTAAAATTAAAAAAATTAAAAAAAATAAAAATAAATATATATAATAATAATAATAATAATAATAATAATAATCAAAATAATAATAACAATAATAATAATAATAATAATAATAATAATAATAATAATAAACCATTAAGGAATGACATAACCAAGTACCGAAAGGTTAAACTAAACCATTCGCGGAACCATATTTTAAACTGCCCTATGCTAATATTGTAAGTTCCGAATGAACCTTGATGATCCATTAACCACGTACTTTTGAACCAATTTGGATTATTATTAATTTTACGTTATATTCATTCATGACACATCATTCCAAGTCGTTTGATATATGACATGCCATATTTTAGCATTGAAAGTTCCAATGAACCATCATGGTTCCACTAAACCAGGTTCCTTGAAACCAATTTGGATTATCATGAATTTTACGTAATAATCATTCATGGCACCTTATTACAAATCGTTTGATATATTACATGCCATATTTTGGTATTGAAAGTTCCAATGAACCATAATGGTTCCACTAAACCAGAATGGTTCCACTAAACCAGGTTCCTTGAAACCAATTTGGACTATCATTACTTTTACGTGATATTCATTTATGATACATCATCACAATTTGTTTGATATATTACATGCCATATCTTATCATTGAAAATTTTTGAAGGTGTCATAAAGGTACCATTAGTGCACGTGCCAATGTTTCGATTGCAACAATTTTCAAAATGGTTCATTTCCTGAGCCATATTTATTGGCCGAAATAGTAATTTATATTCGCTTGTATCCCGTCATTAAGATTTGTTTGACATATTACTTAATATATCTGTCCATTGAAAATTGCTAGGTGGGGTCGTAAAGGTACCATTTGTGCACGTGCTATTGAACAGATTTAGATATTATTTGTGATTGATTCGTGCCATGTACCATGTTCATCGACTGACGAAAATGATAATGAATAACCGCATCTATCTCGTCATTACGATTTGTTTGATAATTACTCAATATATCTTCCCATTGAAAATTGCTAGGCGGCAAAATAGAGGTACCATTTGTGCACGTGCCAATGAACCGATTTAGATAATATTTGTAACTGGTTCGTGCCATGAACCATATTCATCGACTGACGAAAACAGATTTTGAAAATCTTTCATAACCTCGGAGGAGTTTGAGTTACAGACAGACAGACAGACAGACGGACAGACACGTTTCCCCACACTGATAGCATAAAGCACCTTTCGGTACTTAATAATAATAATAATAATAATAAATGGTTTCTATATTCACATTGAGATTTCATTAAACATTTCTTTGACAGAAAACACTGAGATTTCATACTAAATCTCCATGGTGATGTTGACTGGCCTGCATGCTTTGATCAGTGAGATCAGGTTTTAATTGCACTCAAAGGAACCGCATGCGCACAACCATGTTCCATTCAATGCCATCATGGTCTTTCTATCCCCTGGTCTGTGCACAGGTCCTATTCTGTTAGGTTATTGTCAAGGGCACACTATAGATGGCGTTAAAAACGACTCTTACCGAGGAATAGCACAGTTTTACCCTACAGGAACCATGGAAAAAATTATTTTTTCTTCCTTAAACACATTAATAATTTTTAGAAACAATAGTAAAATTCAGTAACTATAAATATATTAACATTAAATTGGTAAAAATTTAAAAATTTTTTAAATATTTATTTGTTTAATGGTAATAACATTATTAGAGTCTTGTAGCATTGATTAAATTTATTATCAATTAATTTTTATTTACATTTTATTTTTTGAGGTTTTTTTGAGGTAATACTCCTTTACATAATTTATAATGATGGAAAGTAAATAAAATAAACTTTAAAAAATGCATCTGTTTAAGAATTTGTAACCTTCCTCCCTGATTGGACCACCCGCACCAGAATCCAATGTAATGAAATCAAAATCTGGCTAGCTCAACACCAATGCTCAAAAAAAACAATAAAATACACAATCAAGGACAAAGGTTGGGTTCTTTTAAAATGGCAGGTTGTGACTTACTTATTTCAATAAGCAATGCAAGGATTAGAACTAAATAAACATCTTTTATTCAAGGTTAAAAGAATCACCATCGAGATACAAAAATTAAATAAAAGTCTTAAATCTAAGGAAAAGAAAGTTGATAGATCTTATCACAAAGAAGAAAGTTAATGTTAAATTCCCCAGTTACTTATGACTAAGATAAATATGCAAAAATTGAATAAATGTAAGTAAAAACAATAAATATTCAATGAGCTAATCTCAAGCTCTTCAATTGCTCTGAGGAAAGAGATAGTACTACTTTAAAAAAACTCAATTCAAAGAAAGTTCTCTCAAATTGTTCTTTATCACACCTTTTGTCATGACAACCAAATAAATTTTACGTATCAAAGCTCTTTTCTACTTACAATTGCGTAGTTTGACACCTGCAGACTTGTGATCACTTTTAATCCAAACTTATGCACAAAACACTTTTTGTTTTAAAAAGGCCATAAAATATTACACTTATCACATTGAAGCACAGAAAACACACCTGAAGATAACCCGGATCGATTAGTGAGTGAGTCCACTGGAGGTCTCAAAGTGTCCCCACTAAGTTCAACAGAAGATTTCAAATATGTAGTTGTCTTCCTCTCTCAATGTTGGGTTCCTAATCATGCTAGTCGCTTGAAGAAAATCTCGTTACTTGCTTCCATCCGCTCTGAAGGATGTCGGGGTTCCAATTTCTAGTTTCTTAATTTCAATTACGAATGATGACTCTTTAGCATATTAATTGCATCCAGGTTCCATTTACAAATACTTAGGGATCGTTTCTCATAAGTTCCACTTTAATCTACTTAGGGTTCGCTCCTTTCTCATAAGTTCCATCTTAAATTCTTAATCGGGGGTTTGTCCATATTTCCTTATTCACCAATAATGATGAGTCTGCATAGTGAATTGAAAGGAGAAGCTAATCTAATTACTTAACTGACTGTGGATTCACACAGCAGCCCTTTTCACCAATATTGCTCCCTTCCAACCTCCAATACCGTAGCAGAACACACCTGGACTACTTTTCTAGTCCCTCTAATAGTCAATTCAAGTCTGCACGAGCCCCAAAGATTTTGGGAAGAGAGGCCACCAAATCGCTTCGACGGGCTACGGGTGTTTCGCAGCCGCCTCGGCGCATTTTGGCTGATAACCCCCCCCCCCCCTCAATCGGGCTAGGCGGAGAGCCCTCAGCCTCCCCCTGTCCGTTGACTCGCCAGAACTCACCCAGTTTCACTTTCCCACAAGCTATTTATAGTCGCCACACATCCGGCCTTCTTTCCCCCTTTCTCATTTCACAAAAATCCACTAAAAACACAGCTTTTGCACAATAGCAATAAATTCCATGACTCAAATGATTCTTAATTCAACCCAAGGATTCTTCCCACAAATTAATTCACAGACCAATCTCTGCATAAATCACCAAAATTCTAAAAGAGCAGTCTCTTCCTGTCAGAGCACCTCCCCTCTACTACTTTCACAATCATGTAGTATTATCAGTGTCCAACACTAAAATAATCAATCTTATTCACCTATCATAGATAAATCACTGAATTCACCATTCATTAATGTTCCCACCAAAAAACTGAATAATACCTGCTATTATTCCATTGATCAAGTTTCTCACATCAAAAAAACATAATCATAACACGTGATAACGTCACATATTCACCAAGTTGTTGAAATATGAAATGTAGACTGCTTAGGTGGCGAAGAGGCTAGCATGCTGACTTGTGAGTCGCTTGGTCGCGTGTTCGAGTCCCGCCTAGAGGATGGACATTTGTATTTTTCCGTTATTAATAAAAGCTTACTTTCTTTATCCACTTATTAGTCACACGATTAAATTCGTTTAGGCTGCAAAGAAGAAGAAGAAATGTGAGATGTTGACAAGTTATTATATGAATTGAAGATCTACAAATGAAAATCAGCCTTTCTTCTAATAACTGGACAACATTTCAAATTTCAATCATTATTTACATATTTACTAAAACTGTGAACTCATCAAACGTATATTACTTTAAATTTATTTCATTTAATTTCAGTCCTTACACGTTATGTAAAGGAGAATTACTTAAGAGCCTACTGAAGAGTCGCAGCTATCGCCTTGTGGCGGACAATATTGTCTACGGACCAAACTTTAACCTAGAGAACAGTAGCCGTGCACAGACCAGGGAATAGAAAGACCATGATGGCCATTCCTCTACGCCAAAGATCCTTAATCTAACAAGATGCGACAACAAGCAAAATTTCCATAGCAAACTTGATATGGCAAAAATACCCGTGGCGCCCTCTCGCAACAAACGCTCAAATGGCAAGAGAACATTCGCAGGTGTCACCATCTTGTAACTAACCATAGCCGACTAACAATAATTCTTTAATTAAATAAATAGAAATGAACTCATTTTGATTTCTGTCTTAATTTCTTTAATTTTTGATTTAATTTAAATAGTTTTCCGTATGTAAGTGACATGTCGTATTTTAAACATCAAAATATTTAAAAATCTCTGCCTTGTCGCTGTTGTCGTCTGATTTCAGTGCACAGCCCACTAGGTAAAGGCCTGAGTGCTGTTTTCAAAATGGCGGCGCTCGCAGGCGGACTGTTTGTGTGAAATAAGCGGAAATAAAAGAATTATTTCATAAATTTACTTTAATTTTCTTACAAAATCTAACCAAAATAATTAACCAATTACAGGAACTAATTTTTGCAAATTTCTAAAACCATCATATATGGTTTCGAAATTTTTTACAGAAAAGATGCTTTTTCTCTTCCTCCATAGATGGCTCTACTTTGAAAAAAATGAAACTATATTTATTTGCATGTATGTTGCCATTGTTTTGATTGAAACATAAAGCCATTTAAATAACAAGTTCAAAAACTTAGATTTCGTTAGAAGATTAAAGCAAATTTGTGAAATAATTCTTCTATTCCATCTTATTTCACACAGACAGTCCGCCTGCGAGCGCCGCCATTTTTAAAACAGCACTCAGGCCTTTATCTAGTGGGCTGTGTTTCAGTGCTCTGAAAACGTTTTGATGACGTCAAATATCATCAAGACCTACAGCGCCATCTGGCAACACCCTCGCAACTAACCTGCGCGAACCATTTCGCATATACGGATTGTCGCATCTCATTAGATTAAGGATCTCTGATTTACGCGCTAGTAGAAATTCGGTAAAATTGGCATCAGAATGACCAAGTTCATAATTATCGTAATGGTGTTTTTAACATCGTTTTGAAATGCCTTACCACGCATTCTCATTGGTTTTCTCTTTTTAATCTAATTTTGTATTTATTCAGTTGGGTTAAATACAACCCTTACCATGGAAAAAGTATACTTTAACTTTTCCAAGATTTCAAAAACTCTTACAATATTTGGAGAAAAACCGTAGGAAAAAGTCTCTCACTTTTCGGAAAATATTTAATCAACTGCACCTCTTCAGCTCATCTCCTTTTGAGAAGATACAGCATTCTACTTGGCCTGGTCTGAAATTGATTACCATCAAAAATAGCCAGCAAAAAATACTAATTGTTATTCATCGCAAGCGATTGAATAATCCTTTTCTCGTGTATATTATTAATAAATTATGAGAGGATACGATTAATCCTTGTTTTTACTAAGAAAAAGATCTTAAAACGATAAGAGCGGAAACACGATAGAAGTGTTGGTTATGAGACAGCGCTTCTTCTGTCATCAAGTGACTGGAATATTAATAACTGCGATGTGTTACTACTTCTTAGGATTTTTATAGCAGGAAAGGCTAAATTTATTTGTTTTCGACTGAGAAGTATTGTGTTAAAGTGCTTTAAAGATAACTCAATAGATTTTTTCTTAATAAAAATTTCTATCAGTTTATTTGTGCTGGAGTATCCAACAATCGTCTTTGTGCAATCCGACCTCCACCCAGTTCAAATGGGTGTTATTTGTTAGGAAAATATGAGGAAAGAATATACAGGGTGATTTACATCGAATGTAAAATACTTAAAGGGGGTATTATAGAGGTTAAGATAAACACAAAACGTCCTATGAACATGGATCCAATTTTGAACGATAACTGAGATATGAACAGAAATAAAAATGCCGCCACCAAGATCAACAAATTAATAACTCAGGTTCTGTAAAGCCTAGGGTAATGAAATTTGGAGGAATAACAGGGTACATAAAACTGTGTATACCGTTAAAATTTGGTCGAATTCCAACAAGAAGTTTCCGAGTTACGCATTCAAAATCGTAACAGTGCTCACATGCGAGTACTAACAAGCACGTGTTACGATATTGAGTGCGTAACCCGGAAACTACTCGTTGGAATTCGATAAGATTTTAACGGTATACACAGTCCTATGTACCCTATTATTCCCCCAAATTTCATTACCTTAGGCGTTACAGAACCTGAGTTATTAATTTGTTGATCTTGGTGGCGGCATTTTTATTTCTGTTCATATTTCAGTTACCGTTCAAAATTGGATCCATGTTCATAGGACGTTTTGTGTTTATCTTAACCTCTATAATACCCCCTTTAAGTATTTTATATTCGATGTAAATCACCCTGTATGGATCGAGAGTCTTCCATCGCAAGTGACGTCGAAATGGCAATTGATGACGTCGGGAGCGATACGGGTTCGAGGCCGTGTGATAGCGAGAGAAGAACGAGAGGAGTATTTGAGAGGCCGTAACGGACGAACGGACGAGGAAGCGTGCGGCGATGGCATGGACGATAACATTACGAAGATTTTACCTTAAATTCTTGCGTAGCGTCTTCTACGGAGCGAGATACCACTCCACAGCAAGGGGACTCGAAGCCAGGAGAGGCAGTGACCATAGGAGAGCCCGATGTTCAAATAAGGATAGTTTTTCCTGTTTTTCGTCGCGAGCTACGTCGCGGGTCATAAGCGCCCGGCCACAGCCTGTAAAAGTATGGCCTTTAGGATCAACAATGAAATTTTTAAATAATTTTACTTTAAAAATTTTAATTATTTCATAGAAATTATTTTTTTCTAATTGTGTTACAATTATTGAATTGTTAAACAATAATTTTGTTCATTCAACAATTTCTAAAAATTTTATAGTAAAATATAGGGTTTTCTAGTAGAATGGAATATTCGAAATGATTATATCCCATCAAGGTATAATATATTAACGTAGGTTATGAAATATAATGGATGATGTTTGCAGATCAATGATGCAATCACAAGGTGAGGAAGAAAAAGAACTAATTCAGATATATATATCGGTATTTGTATTATGATCTTCATCTTAAAAAGTTTTTCTCACAGTGTTAGTACACTTCAATTTGTGCACCTTTTGTAGCTTTGAGAACATCTAGACGATATTCAGTTTCTTGCCACGTATTCGTCAGCATGTCTTCTGTTACTGTCAATATCGCATTCGTTATGCTTGCCTTTAATTTGTTCACATCAGGGACCGGCATAGCAAACACTTCATCCTTAACATATCCCCACAAAATAATCTAAGGGTGTTAGGTCTGGAGAACGTGGGGTCCATGCTCTAGGACAAACTCTTCCAAACAATCGTTTGAGAACTTTGAAACGAGGAACTCAGGAATTGAAAATCCGCAGTTAACTTGTTCATTAATTACCCATGGTTGGTACTCCTCTAATTCAAGCGCTTCTTAGCACTGCACATGTCAAATAAACCGGTCCTTTAATGGAGGAGTAAGCATAAAAAGAAAGCTTCAACAACTTTATTTATTAGGCCACACAGGAATAACTTTGAGAATTGTATCTTTCCTGTTCGAACAGAACATGCGGGTTTTCAGAACCCCATATCCGAACACTGTGCTTATTCACCTTCCCGAATACTTAAAAAGTGGCCTCATCCGAAAACCACACACGTTGAAGATAATCATTATCTTCATCAATACGGTCGAGAATCTCTGCTGCAAAGGCTTGACGGCGGGAGCGGTTGTTTGTTTGCAAGGCTTGAAAGATAAGCACGCAAACGATAGCCTCCGTCCAAGGTAAGTAGGGTATACGGTATGCTCGATCACAGCGTAGATCGCGCCATCATGTGAGCATTGATTGAGCATACCTTTTACTATATTTACCTTGGCCTCCGTCGTTTCGTCACTCACCTTAGGCCTACCACTTCGTTGAAGATCAGCAACGCTTCCTGTCTCTATAAGGTTGTCTTACCAAATTTTGATGCTCTTAACATTAGGAGGGTAGCGTCCATAATATGTTTCTAAATTTCCTCTGCACGCTGATTGATGATTTAGTCTCATGAAACAGATAATGTGCTTCATAGCAAAGTTTCAGCACTTTTCTATTGAATAATTCAGCTTTCCCTCTCATAGACGACATTTTCAATATGAGCGATGTTAGCGCCACCGCCATCGCTTCAGCTTCTACTGTTCCAGCAGTTTAAAAATGTTTTGAGATAGAGAACATGATACGAAAAAATCTGTGGTGGGCACCACGTGACTTTCTTGTACGCCTAGCAAAGACAACTAGCGTTGCCTGGGATGATTACTATTGTAGGTAAACAGAACCTCTAGAAATTAAATAATAACTTAAATTCGTTTTCACTAATTGTACACAAAGCTCCTGCTGTACACGAAGCTCCTTTATTGAGATGTTTCCGACGTCCGGATAACTTGTCTTCTTTGACCAATAAGTCGTTATTTCCTTCGGTAGTATTTCGATAGATATAAATTAACATGTATCCTTCGAAAGATTATTAAATACCACAATACAGTGTGCTTGTTTGTTTTAAAGAGTCGAGTTGATGTATGCTTTGTCGTTGGTTATGTCGTAAACTGTCGCCACAGACCGACTGGCGTTTTTATATACACAACCCACTGGAAAAGGAAAGGAAAACTGCCATCGCGTCTGGAACCCAAACACACAAATTGTCTGAATATTTGTTAGCGAGTTGAATTCGTCTGAATACATGTTGCACTAGGACTCTGGATTCGTCGGAAAGGCGACCTTTTCTAATGATCGGTCCAGTGTCAATGATGTTGTGCCCATTTCATACGCCATCGTCAATGGTGTGCAGTTAGGTTTAGGACCCTATTAGACCTACTGTAACGCATCTCCATAAGCAGAAGGTTAGGTTAGGTTATTCGATAAACAATGTTGTGAAACATTGCCCTGTTCATCACTGTCGTAACTGTGGCGATTTTAAACAAATATGACGCTATGAACTATGCTCTATAATCTTCCCTGGTCTCTGCCATCATTGAGGCTTCGTCATTGATACATATACAAGAGAATGGCAAGTGAGCAACCCACAAATCGCGCTTCCGAAGCGCTGTGCTACGAAATTATCCTTTATCAGGCTCTGATAAATCAGCTGTAGTTTTTTCCATTCTGACACTGCTAACGGAAAACCGGTTCTCCGGTTGTGTATACAGGGTTATTCAAAATGAATGATGCAAAAAGAAAACGTAGCTGCGAGCAGCATAATCAATATACTTACAAAATACGAATATCACATGAAAGGTAAACTCTCCAAATTTCTCTCGAAACGGGACCCATTTGTGACAAGACAGACATCTAAACGATATTAAAATTCTACCTGTACCCGGGAATTTTTCTAGTGAGGGTTTTCGAACTGGCCGGTTTTTTAGCGTTGCCAAATGAAACTTAGAGAATTAAATTCTCTAACTGTGAATGAAATATTTTAAACCTTTTTATATCTTTTCAATTTACCCTTAGAAATTCTAAAACATTGTTTTAATTTGGGACAAAGTTACCCCCCCCCCCAGGGTCCAAGTAACCCTAAGTTATTTCAAGTGTACTCCTAACATGTTGCTCAAAATAAATGCGATGAGCTGAATGTGTCTAGTTGACTGAGTAACGAAAAGAATCGAGGATGAATTGAATGAGACATAATGAATGTGTCGAGTCGACTGAGTAAAAAAAATCGATCCTCGGGCGAAGTAAATGTGACCAAAATTGACTATGACAAATTGAAGTGTGACGCCCAGGAAACCTCTTTATTACTTTAAAAATGGAGGGGGTGAGCCAATGACCATGTGGTTTTTATTGAGGGGGAGGGGGGATAAAGGTTTTCCACTATGTACCCACAAAGAGGAGGAGGGGTAAAAAAATGCTATATTTTGGTCATGCGGTTTACGGACGATCCCTAAGTTGGAGATGGTTACAATGTAATGGCTCATCGTTGTATATACCCCAACCTCCAAAAAAGAGTCATAATAGCCGAAGACAAGAGCATCTGCGAAACTATTACTGCGCACAAGAATGAAGAACTATTATGAATTTTCATGAGATATATTCACCGAAGTTGACAAACCCCCTTTATAGTATCACTATTTTGATACCATTCTTTTGCGTATTAATAAACACTCATCAGGTGCAAGGATTTGAATGATACGATAAGCATTTTACGGAACGTATTCCGCGATGCATTTTACCTGACGAAACAATCATCCCATTTCAAGAAGAAAATCAATAACAACTCGCAGAAATATTTCTAAAATTGCCTTGACAGTCCCAATTCTAATTAGCCATGCGATATTAGATATTTTAATGATTTGAAGGCGACACCTGCTTTACTTGTATTCTTAAAATATAACTCTTTAATGTGTGATTATATTCGTCGGAGGTTTTCGCGAGTAATCCTTTTTCAGCTGAGCACAAAGAATATTTAATTTACATGTTCTGATGTGAAGACAGAAATAGTATAACACAAAATTTCAAAATTACTTTTCTACTTTTTGACTCTAATATTTAGATATGAACGTTTATTCCGCTAAAATTAAACACAAGTTAATCAAAATTTTGAAATTGTTAAAATTAGACATAAACAATTCTAGCTTTATTTCCTTTTGAGAACGTTAAAGCTTGTTTGCTTTATATGATTCGGGGAAATTAAAGTTAAAAAAAAGAGCCGGCATTACTCTTGTTGCGTATTCTACTCAGTTTATTGATTAGCGTTAGATTAAATATGGTTTTGAGCAAATTCTCTTATCTTTTGATCCATTATGGATGTAACTTATTTTTTTCGTTTCTTGGTCAGTCTGCTTCTGTAAATATATTCATTTCTGCAAGGTCTGTAATGACTTTTCTCCGTGGCGCGTTTACCTAAAACGTTATCCACCGGTGCGGAAATAGGCTTCGACACGCGCCGAAGACTCCGAAGGGGTTTCTCGGTTCTTTAGAAAACGGCTGCACCACGTCGCTACTGTAACGTTTTCGCCTCCTCTACCCCTTTTCACGTGAATACCATTAAAGTTTACGCAAAGAGTTCTGGAAAAATAAAATAAAATGAAATAAAAAAAGAAAAAAAAAACTTTTTCTCATTTCACACCATTATTGACGAAGTTCAATTCTCCTGATGGTCAGGAAAGCCAAACGTGGCCGTTTCAGTAATGCCTTGAAGTTGCCAGTCAACAACACAGATTTTTATTATGTTTATGCACTTTAAATAAATTCTGATTTATTGTAATGCACTGAAACCATTTACTTTTGTTATATCGACTTTCATTATCCCTTTCAGGAATCGATATACATTGTATTTTTGTAAGAAAAATCAAATGTACTTCTGTGATTAAATATTCCGAAATGATTTTGTTATATATTAAAACGTTTTAATTATGAAGTGCGTTAAATTGAATAGCAAACTTACCTACGGTATAAACGTATAACAACTAACACTTAATTTGTTGGACGAATACTCTTATAATCTATCCAACGAAAGAAAAGCTGGGCGTGTCTAAATAAAATTAACAAATTTTAACAATTGAAATTGAAATTTAATTGGACACGCCCAGTTTTTCTTTCTTTGGACAGAATATAGTCATTTCTTTCATTTTTCATGAAACATTAAAATACATGTACAAAATGTGGAAACATTTGCAAGATGATAATCCTCCCAAAGCAAGAGACGTAAACCCTCTTCCGCATTTGGCCCACAATTTTAATAGTTCCTTATTTTCATTTTTATGGTATTACATTTTTCTGTTTTCTATGAGATTTTCTGTGGGATTTTATTGTTTTCCTTGTATGCATCAATCATATACAATTATTTACAAATCAATAATCAATGTAGAAAAATTTCTCTGCATACCTTGCTCCGTTGCAGAGAACATGTTCCGAATTCGTTAGGTTCGGAGCTAGTTACACGTGCCGAGTGTCAGATTAGCCCAAAGGTGGGGGGCGGGGGATAAAAATAATATATCTACACTGAGTGAGCATATTATTGTGACCACCTGACATGTTTATGCAAATACGCGCACGGACGTCGCCACAATGTTGCTAGCGGGCCGGACCAATATAAAAAGGGAAGCTGAGTGTCGTCGACAACAGTAGACGTGTTCCATTCTTCAACTATGGGTAAACGACGCGATTTAACAGCCTTCGAACGCGGGATGATTGTAAGTGCTCGGAGCTATGGAGCGAGTATCACCGAAACAGCAGCATTCGTGGGGTGCTCAAGAGCAGCCGTCGTTAAAGTATTTAAAGACTCGACGGTTAGCCGGAAGACGGGATCTAAACGTTCGCGTTGTGGCCGCCAGCGGATGGTTGATGATCGGACAGAACGGAGACTATCACGACTGGTAAAGGATAACAGAAGGGCAACTGTGCATCAAATCACTGCTGACATTAATCAGGGGTCCTCCAAAACGGTCTCTGAATGCACTGTCCGCCGCACATTGTATCGCATGGGATACGGAAGCCGAAGACCTGTCCGCACACCTTTGCTGTCTGCAACCAACAAGCGGGAACGACTCCAATTCGCTCAGGAGCACAAGGACTAGACTATCGAGCAATGGAAACAAATCATGTGGTCTGACGAGTCACGATTCCAGTTACATCATGCAGACGGCCGCGTGAGAATCTGGCGGAAACAGCACGAAAGCATGGACCCCGCATGCATGAGTACAACCCTTCAGGCCGGTGCGGGCAGTGTTAAGGTCTGGGAAATGTTTTACTGGCATGCGTTGGGTCCGTTAATACGTGTTGAATAACGTCTGGATGGCACAGCATACCTCCGTATCGTCGCCGATCAAGTCCACCCTGTCATGTTAATGGCGTACCCCAATGGAGATGGCTACTTCCGGCAAGACAATGCGCCATACCACAGAGCTCGTATTGTGCAGGAGTGGTTCCAGGAACATGAGGGGGACTTGACCATACTTCCGTGGCCCCCACAATCCCCAGATCTCACTCCAATTGAGCATTTGTGAGACGAAGTCGAACGAACCATCATAAATAAATAAATAAATAAATAAATAAATAAATAAAAAATAAAAATCACGATCTTTTTTATTAAAAACTTTGGAAAGATGTAAGAAATTTTTCTTAAACAAATTAGAGAATGCAACTTGTAGGGTGTGCAGCTGTTCAAGCTTTTGCTGAAAAAGTGACGATACTTTCCATAATGAGTTAATAAGTGGCTAAAATTTTATTTTTCATATGGTTTTTATACTGTAGTAACTTGCTTTAGAGAAATTGTAGATAATGTTCATCTAACATATAAGACAATTATAAATATCTCAAAGGGATATTGTGAGGGCAATTGAGAGAGCATGCTTGCTGCCAAAAATGATACTGTCAATATGAACAACCACATTCAGGACATGATTCCACGCTCTGTGACTGAATACAACTCTATTGAAACTGTTACATGTTGATGAGGGATGTGGAGGAGCTGTAACTAAAGTTCCTGAACACTCTCAATCCATCTATGAAGTGTTTTTTAATACAGACAGAAATAATTCAATATTCTTAATCGTTCTTTGATATTCTAAAATGTTAAGGATGCAATGTCGAATTTTCCCTGGCAAACCCAATCGGACACGAAATTCCAATGCCAGCATTTGCAAGAATTATTTTTACCAAAGTGAATATTTACTATATTAACTCTAAGGATTTATCATGTGTTTTTATTTATATTCAAATTCAGATATTGCAAAATTTTATCAAATAAACAGCCCGAGCAACGCCGGGCATATAAGCTAGTTAATTCTAAGATGAAATATTTAGTTAATTAGTTCACATTTTATAATGAAATACTGAAAATAATGATACCTATTCTTATTTACATTAATTATTTTATGCTTTAATTTCAATAAACTTCTAAAATCATTATTGAATTTTATCAATTCAACTTATTTTTAATGAAGCCAGGCATATGCTCATATGGCCATATGCGACATCTCTTAATCGCACAACGAAACTCAACACCTTTTATTTTTTTTGAACTTGTCAATACGCTTTAATAGAAAATAAGCAAAAAACGTGGAATAGAACACCCAAAAAGGGTAACCTCTAATCCACAAAGAGTAAAAATGAAATACCGGATACGTATTTCGGGTATCAGGTACCCGTCTTCAGTGGGAAAGACAAAAGTGAAAAGAATGGAGAAAGAAGCGAATTTGTCTTTCCCGCTGAAAATGGGTACCTTTGTACCCGAAATGCGTATCAGGTATTTCAATTTTAATCTTTGTGGATTAGAGGCTTTCCCTCTTTGGTAATACGCTTTAAGGTTAATTTCTTCTACTTATATTCAGAAAGTTTATACAGATCATTCAGAAACACCCTGTACAGGAAAAACTGTGATATGGATGCGTATAAAGGAAGATAGACCTATAACCACAAAGACAAGCGAGATATGAAATGCAGGCTATGTAATTCGAAGTCCGCGCCTTTATTTTCAATGCCAAAACGGAGACTGGCCATAAAATTTATTTTATAATGGATAACATAAGGCTAAGAGTGGGGGGGGGGTGGAGGGTAAAGGGCTAGAATCATTTTCATTGGTTGAGCTCAGCAAAAGGAGCCAATCAGAAATTGCGTAAATAGAACTCGTGGAATTAATCAGAATTGATTCAGGGATCTGCCATTTCATATCACGGATTGGTTTTCAGGACAGTTTTTGTATGCAATGGATTCAGAGCTTCATGAGCATTTTCATTAAGTTTTCAACATTGACGTTCTTAGGATTTATCAACCATCTAAGTGGAAATTAAAAATTTTCAAGTTCTCTCCAAATATTACTTGAATCATCATATATAATATGGTAAAATATTTGTATCATTTCTTCCGGTAGAGCATTACTTGTTCTATAGTCACCATCATTGAAAAATGTTCGAAGAATATTTATGAATCTTAACATACATTATCTTACCAAAAATCATGGGCCACCCCTATTTTACATAAAATAGATGTATTCTCATGCAACTTAAATGTTGTCGTTCATCCGAACACTACACAAAAGTTGTTTGTTTATCTTGTAGTTTTGCGTTTTCTTTGAAGCATGATATAACGCGACCCAGCAATCCAGACGATGACGCCAGCTCTCACTAAGGTCGCTTGCATGATCTAGAAATGGCTCAAAGAAAGCAGCTTTCGAACTTCGAGAGGGGTACAATTGTTGGGTGCCACCTTGCAGGTAAAGGTGTTAGAGAGACGTCAACCCTGTTAAAAATCCCCAATCATCCGCTCAAAACTTTATCCGGGCGTAGAAAGATACGGGTACGACAAGTGTTCAGCCCAGGACCGGAAGACAGACGATTATGTCGGCCAGAGAGCATGAAGACTGACAAAAAATTATGCAGGCAAATCTGCCTTTCAGATGATTAATTAGTGATTTAAGGCCCCTGCACATGGGTCGGTGGTTGGCCAAGAGGAATTGGCACAGCAAGTGGTCTACTTTGACATATATGACGATACCATACATATGACGATATTGCACCATGAGGTTACTTTATCTTTGCACGGGTGAAAGAAAAGCTACGTGGGCTTAGATTTAAGTCGGCTGAGGAGATCGTCACTGTCATCAAGAGCAGCCAAACGGGATATTCCTGCCAATGCCTTTGAGAAGTGTTTCCAGCAGATATACCAATATAACCAATAACAGCGACTATTTTGAGGGAAGATTTAGATATGTCTAAACATGTGTGAAGATACTGTCATATGGTGTGATAACAAAAACAGTCCGCGAACTTAATGATTGAAGTAGTAAAAAAATCGTCAGATCCTCCATGGCTAGGCAATTAACAGAATTGAAAATTCCTATCATCGAAATCAATTGTATATGTTAATTCAGTAATTTGCTATTCCTGACTAGTTTGATTTAAACACTTTAGCTCAATTCCTGTGTATTCCCAATAAACGTATTGTCGGTTCAAATATGCTTTGTTCTTGCAATGGCTTTTCTGAAACAATTAAAAAAATCCACGAAAGGAATCATTACAGAAAAGATCATTCTTTTCTTATTTTAGCAAGTCCCCATTTATCGTGTACTTTATTTCGTAAATAAAAATTTTCGTTTGGTAATTCCCTTATCTATCTATCGCTTATTGTGTAGTAAACAACGACGGTGGTCTCTTCTTCCTTTAGGGATCAAGTAAGACATTTACAATTGATTTAGTGCTGGAGCTGGGACAGTGAATTTATGGAAGGAACAGGTGTAGTAGCCAATAGGGTGACTTTTAGGAATTGTGTGATCAATCATTTTCTTGCGAAGATTTCTCAAGGGAGAGAGAAGCATCATCAGCAACAAAAGATAATCTAAAGGTTCTATTATCTAACACAAGGAAGAAAATATTAGGAAACGTGATTCTAAGTAATTTCCCCGTTTTGAAGATAATATCATTATCTACGTGTTTAACAGTGCATTAAGATGATAATGATAACTACTAAGTCAAACATTATACAGTGGTCGAGAAATCGTTTTGAATTAAGAGGAATATGGAGGATTGAATCAGAAAATCCTATCAGCTGGAGTTCTTTATACAATGTGCTTTAAATTTTCTAGTTATAGCTAATTTCCTCTTTAAAGGAACGCTTGTCTAATATTATTCGAGAAATACCGGGACCAATTTATTGTAACGTTTCATACAGTCCTGCAAAAAATGATAGGAACTTTTGTGTTTTCAACATAACATTTTTAATAATGAATTTATTTCAACGAAACTTTACCCACCTGTGCCCACACTGCATTGACACCACTGGTTTCAATTCAGTCAAAATATGATACCACTGGTTTCAATTCAGTCCATGGAAAAAATGATAGGAACACCTTCAGTTATCATGAGATTGCTCGTATTTAATACTTTGTAAAGCCACCATTTTGTTGATCACATGAAACACACGGTCCTTCAAAGATTCTATTAGTTTTTCAAGAGTTCTGCACGAAATTTCTTCCCAAGTCTCAAGAACAGCCTGTTTGAGACTCTGGACATTCTCAAACTGCCGCCCGTTCTTATAAACGGCCCGAACCATGATTCCCTCGAAATTTTCGATGGGGTTAAGGTCTGGACTTCTCGCAGGCCATTTCATAACCCGGATATTTTTGGTCTTGAACCACTCCATAGTCGCTTTGGAAACGTGACATGGGGCGTTGTCCTGCTGAAATATCCAATCTTGGCCTCCGATGATTGGTCCAAATGGGATAAGATACTTCTGAAGCATTTCTTGGTACTTGACGCTGTTCATGCGGCCATCTACAAACACTAATTCCACCTTTCCACTGGCACTGAATGCCCCCCAAACCATAACTGAACCGCCACCCTGGATGCGCTTCGAAAAGTGCTTTGGTTCCTTTTGTAAATCGTGCCAATAGTAGTTCCAACCATCGGGACCATCGAGGTTGAACTTTTTTTCATCACTAAAGATGACTGAGTTCCATTCGGAAGTCCAGGTTTGATGCTGTTTGGCTAGCTGAAGACGATCGACTTTGTGCTGGTTGGTAAGAGGTGGTTTCTGTTTCATTTTCTGGCGTTGGAGATGAGGACATTGGTTGAGATAGTTATTAATAGTTCTTGGATGAGCCTGTGTTCCAGTCGCCTGTTTGATGGAGTTGGCAGAAATTTGCTTGTTGCTTGCCATGCGAAGAATTCGACGGTGGTCTCTATCACTAAGTGCTTTAGGCCTTCCTGTCGTTTTCTTTGTACAATATGATTCTGGATTTTTCAGGAAAAATGAAATTACTTGCTTGGACCTTCCAATCAAACGAGAAATGTCTGCTTTTGACATGCCTTGTTCTTTATATGCCATGATTTTTCCTCCCTCATAATGGGTAAGTTGTTTACCACGTCCTATTTTGAAGATACTTAGTGAACAAGTTTTATTTTATCAGAGATATGTCTTCTTGTACAGAATTTCATTAATATGCAATGGTGAGAAGGTCTCACATTCCCAGTCTGTGGGGGGACAGATTATTCATTTAGTTCCTATCATTTTTTCCATTCTTTTTTTCAAAAATTGGTTGTGGCTCAACTAATTTTTTAAATATTTTGACTGAATTGAAACCAGTGGTGTCAATGCAGTGTGGGCACAGTGTGTACAGTTTCGTTGAAATAAATTCATTATTAAAAATGTTATGTTGAAAAAACAAAAGTCCCTATCATTTTTTCCATGACTGTACATATTCGCAAGGTTTTATGTACTAAATATTGCACAGCATTACCATTATGAACAAATACCGTAATTAATCATGTGATATAAACTTTCATATTTTTCATAAAAATGAGATAATATTTTTTCATCTAAATAATCCTTCTTTTTAAATAATCTTTTCGATTATTTATACTTATAAACAAGAAATTTTAATTTTTGAAAGGTTAAGAAAAACAGATGAAAAAGTATGTTTTAGAAATTTTGAACATTCTTCAAACTCAAATGCATGATGATTTTTTAGAAACTTAATTGAACTCTTTAGAGGATTTTTTGCACGTCATATTTCCTTTTACAATAAATTAGAGATGAAAATTACACACCCGGAATTGAACCGGGGCCCCCTTTTAACTAACTGAATCGCCGGACATGGAAGCATTATAGATGAATTTATTATTATTCTGGTGAGTTATTTTTATTATTTTGGAAAATCCAAATTCAAATCAAGACCGTTGGCCAGTCCCTAAAGCGCAGCTAAGAGAGAGCCAATCCCAAGAGGCTCAAATGCAAGGAAAGGAAAAATTACATGTTTGTTGAATTATTTTCATTAATATGTGACAAGTGTTTAGGATGTTGTTATCTGTAAGGTTTTGTACAGAGGACTGTTTCATGTTTATGTTGACAATTATCAAAACGTCGTAGCACGGGTTTGAAATGTACGAGGCTCGTGAAATTTTACTCGTGACATTCAAACTTATCATTCTATCCTTCATTTTCAAGCTTGAGCCAAAATGCCCTCAAACAGTGAGTCGTTCTGGGAAGGCTACGTCGTAGCCCTTCCAGACGCTGGTAACAGTGTAAAGGAATATGTTTCATTATTTTCAAGAATGGTGTAACAAAGTTTATCAAACGCCGAAGAGAAATGGATCCAAACAATCAACAGAGCAGCCCTAATGAACGAAAAGCGCACCCCATTCTTCCCGTGCTATGACTGTCATTCGAACAGTGAAGACGCTAGTCCTTACGGAAACTCAGGCCATTGCAAGTAAGATTGGATTTCTGTTGCATCGATAAATTTATTATTCGTCAAGATTTGAAATTAGAACGCCGTCATAAGACCCGAGTTCACGCTTTATTGCAGAGAGACAAATCAACACGAGCAAACTATATGAACGCTATTAGGGAGACGACAAATGGAAGAACATAGTCACCTTGGTTGAGGCTTGGGTGTATTTACCAATTGACGCATGACACGGGCAAGTTTTTGTCGACAACATTGTGATAAAACTCGATCTGACTGGGTGCGTCAATGCCAGGAGAGTTTTCCGAAAGTATTCGTGGTGGTTCCTGTGTACAACTATAATGGACGTCTGATCATAAAAAAGGTGGGATATAAGCAAAGATAAATGCTTCCTATTATCAGTAAAATATCTTGAAATACATTTTTCGGAGCGATATCCCAAGGTTATATCTTCCTATGGCGAAGAACGTGTATTTCACCAGGGCAAAGCATCCAGCCACAATGCTAAAACGATTGTTCAATACTGTGATCAAATGGAACAGGAAACAGGGATTAAGGTTATCCCATTCTCAGACATCCTTTTCAAGTCACGCGATGCCTCTCTCATGGATATTTTGATATCGGTCGCCTTAAACGTGACCTCACCGAGAACACTTTCTGGATTATGGATAGCCTGTGAAGAGAGTGGAACAGAATTGACTTCGCTGTTATCCGTAGAAGCTTCTTAACAGTGGATATTAAGATGTCGAGCGGTTGCACAATAGGCGGTGGAGATATGGGTTCCAGACCTACAGTAAATGTATTCTCGTCATCATAAACATGAAAAAACCCTCCGTATTAACAAGAATCCGTCACATTTAATGATATGGACATAATAAAATGGGATGAAGTGTGATAGAATAAAAATTCACAATATCCATCAGAGAGAGAAACAGAATTTTACATTTTAGAAAACGACACAAATATATTGTTTTTTATTTCAATTTATAACTTCAAATAATCAAGATGAGCCGCTTCGTCGGTTTGGTCGATATTATATTCGTTTCTTCATAAAACAAAGTTGGGCTTTTCAAATTTGATGGGACTCCAAAGCTAACAATAATACAGGACTTCATTTGCACTCCGTATGCCGCATCACGTGAGCAGCTGTTAGAACATGCGTGGGAGCTAAGCAGGGTATTGACGTTAGCAACCAGGTGTGTATTGTAAGGGCAAGCAAACAAAATCAGTTACGAGTTTGTACATGTGCATTTCCTTACTATGCATATCTTAGAGTTTGAACAACTTTATCTGGTTGCATTACTTTTAACGGTGTGAGTAAATTGTATCTTTCATCCCTTAGATCCTTCTTTTAGGAATTTGTACCCCAACTCTGCCCACTTTCTCAACATTAATTTACAACACCAAGTAACGTATGAGGTGTATTCAATAAGTAACAGGCCGAACGCATTGGGGACTAAACAAATGAATTTATTTCAAAAATATTGACCGTGGTGGTTCAAGCAATTATCACAATGTGATACCAGTCGCGAAATACCCTTCTCAGAGAAGATCTTGGGTTGTTGTTTGAACCAATTCCGAACCGTCTCCTGCACTTGCCCGTCCATAAAATCTGCGTCTATTACTGTGAATTGACTTTGATTTCTTGGGTGGTGGTGATACTGAGTGTTTCCATTGCAGACTTTGGTGTTTGGATTCAGGTTCATAATGGTAGTACCAGCTCTTGTTCCCCGTGACAATTCTTGACAAGAAATCGTCATCATCATGATAGGGCTCCAAAAATCCAATGACATGGCCATGCGGAAGGCTTCTTGTATTGGCTCCAAATGATGGAGCACTCATTTCACACACACACTTTGGGGCATTGTAATGTTTCGTATAGGATCTATATCCAAATCAAACACAGTCCCGACACTCACATCAACCTCTACAGCGGTTAGAATATTGGATTGTGTGTTCCCTTACGTAACTTCTCATCACACCTAAACCGTCTAGCGGCATATGCACCAATATATATTTACGTGTGTCCTTAATAAAATTCGCTAAGATCCTGAACAACTTATTAACCTGTATTAACCTGCAGCCTGAAACTTATTGAATACGCCTCATATATAGGGTGTATCTAAACCCCTGTATATTACATTATAGTGATCCTAAATAGACTTTTTCAGTAAGAAGCAGCAAAAGCTTAGCACATGGAATTCACTTAGTTCAAAGGATTATGAAAAGCATAGCCTAATGAAACACAGAATTTTAACGTAAAATTATATCTCCCTAAACGTGGGAATGATTTTGTCTCGGTGACAATAGGTAATCAAAATGTTTGAGCTACCTATAAAGGTAGCCATACACGTACAGAACATTCTCAAGGAAAAAGTCTCAACACACGTTGGGGAATTCCTCCAAGTCTGGACTGAGCAGTCCAAACCTCAAGGATTTCTTGTATGTATATGGCTGCTTTTAAGTGACAGTGTGTTCGAAAAGGATCTATATCCAAATCAAACATATTCTTTTCGCATTTCGTAGTTAAAGTTTCTATCAAAGTTGAAACATTTGTTTATATGTAAAGCTAAAATATAATAGAAGTATTATCGTATAAATATTGCATATCCTATTTACATATCAAAAATTGAATTTTTAGGATTACCAACTAATTGGTTCCGTGTTTTGATGGTAATTGATTTCATTGAAATTATTGATTTACAAATTATAAGCAATAATTAAGCCATTAGAAGATAATGATGGCTTAAAGCTATGAGAACTCATTAATTCGTCAGCTATTAGAAATCATAGATGTTGGATGGAAATTTTAAAACTGTAACCTGTTTAAAGTTCATAACGATTAAATCAATATATTCGCTAAAATGAAAGTAAATTATACAGGATGATTCAAAATGATGGACTCAATTTAAATCATCTTCATTTCTTGAAATAAATTATATATGAGTAATCTACATACCAACAGAGAGAGGAGGTTATTTGTAAATTATTGAGGTCATTTTGAATAATTCTGTGTATAGGATGATATAGGATGCAATTTGAACAGAATAAAAAAGCAATAACGAAGAAATTTGAAAGGCAATAATCTAGATTAATGTAATAATAATACAGTCCTTGAATAACAGTACTTCATTGATATCTCATAATAGCCATTTTAATGAAGTAATTTTTCGAATATACGCTATATAACGATAATACATATTCTTCGACATTATATTGATTATAATAATTATCAAAATATATTACCCTGCCCTTGAGTTCCCCAACCATTATTCGGTCAGCCACCGTTATTAACTCCTGTGGGAGCTCGGGGGAAACCAGACGTACGGTGAAAATATAAAAAAGAATTTTGTCAAGGGGTTGTTTTCGTCTTAGCCATCCACTCATGAGTCTGCTTGCACGCAGGCCGTACCTGGTGGGAGACCTTAGCGAAGGGTCCGTGCTTGCTAAGTACGAAAACTTTTAATCAGAAGGTAAACGAATTCAAGAGGGAATCCTATTTTAAGGTCAATTCTCTTTAGCCTGTTGATCAAATACAGGGTGTCTCAAATTGATATATACACTCTTTGAAATGTTTTAACTCAGCAATGTAATGAGGTAGAAATATAAGGTTTGTTGTATTTTATTCCTTAAACCGCCTTAACTCCGTACATGTTTAAAATGTCCACCTTCTGCCACAGTACACTCCCAACACCGAAGCCGAACAGCCTGACCTATCGACTGGATTGTAGATAATGGAATATTCAATCTGATCTCTTAATTTCGTCAGTGCTTGTGAGTTTGCGGCGTACACCGTGTTCTTTAAAGTTCCCCAAAGGTAGAAGTCGAGAGGGGTTAAATCGGGAGAGCGAGGCGGGTACTCCGTGGTACTTTCTCTTCGTCCCACTTCGTCCCACTTCTTCCACTTCCTCTTCGTCTTTGTTACCCTTGTTGGCGGTGATGTACCAAATTCAACCCTCCAATGTCGTTGAACCTCACAACATTCTTCACTTTCCAATAATACTTCAGTATCCACTTACGTTCATCGAAGTAAAATCTCACCACCATTCTGGTTTATACGCAAATGAACAACAATGAACGTGTTGCTATTAAAGCTCTAGATTAGGAAAGTACGGCAAACTTCGTCGTCCGCTACCAAATCCAATCATTGTTGGCCCAGTTGGCCCTATCAAGTGAGTTACGCTTCCTCTAAAATTCGGCTTAAATGCATCTTTTTCGCAAATTTTCTTATTAATATCGTCTGGAAATATAACTGACAATCAGTAAATTCTGTAACTATTGATTTTTCTTTAAATTTTGTTTTCAATTATAATTTTTTACATATAAATAATGATAACGTTGAGGCAGTTTAATGATACCAGATTAAGTTTTTAGTTTATTTTCACTTTATTTATTTATCCTTAATAAACGATTTACAAGTAATTAATAAATTTCAAAAAAACATTGTGTGTAGTTTTTGTAATTTTATTTAGCAAAATATAATTTTATAAATTTTTATTAAAATATAACTTAATAAACTTTTATCAAATTAATTTTTATATTTATATCAAAAATTTCACTTTACCAATTTTAATTTTATTAAATTATAAAAATTATTAAATTATTAAAAAAAATTTAATTTAATAAAATATAGGAACTATTAAATTTAAGTTTTTGATTTAAATATAAAAATTACTTTGATAATTATATTTTGATAGAAAATTTTAAAAATTATAATTTGGAAAAACTATCTGTTTGATTACAAAAAAAATTACAAAAAAATAACTACACATGCAATGTATTTTGAAATTTATTCATTTATGGAGGTTTTTAATATTGACATAAAAATCTACCAAAAACTTATAGTTAAAATTTTCTATATTTTTTTTCACCCAAATAGCAAATTTTCGTTATTCAATTTCATACGGTTTATACTCAAGTTTAATGAGGAGTGATAATTAACTTCGCTAAAATAAGATGAAAATAACATGGACGGTTTGTTTTAAGTTTTGCCACCACATTTCACAGACAGTTTAACATTGTTATATTGAATTGTATTTTCTTAAAAAGAACTATATCAACAAAAAGTTATATTCTCTGATCGTTTGAGAATTGCACAATGCAACATTTCAATAACATTCGGTAAAGTTATAATATAAACGTACTTGCTTCTTATTACTTCTTCGGATATTTTAACGAATTTATTAACTTCCAAGGAGCATAGATTGAAGGATTCTGAAATTTTGCTTATTCGGATTAAAATTTAGGATCAATCAACGAATATTTCATTAAAAATTTAATCTAAATTGCATCTTCCACATGCGTTTCAATGGTATCTATCGCTGCGTTTGGGCCAACAATGGCTGACAAACTCACGTGACAGCCGTTCAACCAATCAGCAGCTGCGGGCGGCGCGGAAAAGGTTTGCCGTACTTTCCTAATCTAGAGCTTTAGTTGCTATGCTTTTCCAGCGCCATCTGGATCAACACAACGAACTTATATTTCTATCTCATTTCGTTGCTGAGCTATAACGTTTCAAAGAGTGTGTACATTAATTTGGGATCCTCTGTAGTAATTTAGCAAGTTCTCTCCCAATTTAATTCTTATGACTTATGGCCGGTTCTATCAACCTCAGATAAAATCGTCAGATAAAATAAGTATTGAAATAAAGCTCAGATAAGTCAAAACGGTGTTCTACCATCCTCAGATAGGATAAATCATCAGATAAACACCGGAATAAGCCTCAGATATATGAAAAAGGTCCAATAGCGACTTATTCCCGATATAGAGAGTCGTTTCGCTCAAATTTAAATGGCGGACTTCCGGCCCACTTTAATTTAAGAAAGCTTTCAAAAACATATTATTTCGTGTTGTATAATTACCAGTTTACGTATGACGGTAGGAATAACTTGTAGGATGCAAGTGAACAGCAGATTAGATCTAGATTACCTGTCTATAATTCATTTTCAATGATCAACAACATAGCCCCTTATCGTCTGCAACTTTTTTTTGCGACATGATTTTTTTTCAACGTATCAAATTTGGATTTTAGAGTTGCAGCTGATCTGTGAAAATTTTCATTCAATTTTCATTTTTCTTTAAATAATTATATAAAAAAAAACTGACCAATCACAGTGCGTTTTAGATTGCTTGTGCACTACACCATCGATAATAAAGTTTTCCGAGGAATAAAAAATGTTGGTAGAACTGTAATCATAGAAAGGGAAGTAGAGAAACTCTTTAGTTCTCTGTTTTCCACCGCATGATGGTGCCACTGCTGTTTTGGCTCTAAGATTATTTTCCTGGTTACTCTTATTTACAAAGTGATAAAATCTAAAATGAATGACAACACATCAAAATTTCAATTGTCTATTAAACTTTATTGCCTTTAATTATTAATAAATATAAAAACAGAATTATAATCTTAAAAAATAAATAACAGTTCAAGTATAATCAGAGAAAGAGTTCAAATATTAAAAGAGCAATTTTGCAAATTTTTTATTGTCTAGGCAACTGTTTCTAGGCCGGCCCCTTGGTATCTTACATAACGATCGGCAAGGAAAAAAACAACTGCCTACTATCACCTGTTTGTAGCATCACGTGGCCATACCAAAGCAACAGAGAACTCTCAGTACGGTGAAGTAGTGGCTCAACGTCTAAACATTTATTGTGCTGCTGTGCAGTCTATGTAGTAAGGTAATACCTACCACGCCTCTCAGGGTTCTTATTTCTGCCGCTAGCATACGCGACCGCACTCTTTCAGTCATTATCCGAGATTCATGACCTGCCGCGACTACACGCGAACGCACTCTTTCATCTTATTACCTGAGATGAGAATGGGGAGGAAGATAGATTTGAAAACAGAGAGTCTGGCTTTCTTCCCTAGTGTTGTTATTACGGATCGCCACAATCGCGTCTGACAAAGCTTGCGTACCGATCCGAGCATCCGATAAATAATGTTACTATGTTACTTGCTTATGATCTTATTCGAAAGCCCGTCGTACCACAGCTGCCACAACAGTGCAAACTGTAAATTCAATTTTATTTTTAAAAAATCGTCTGCGACAGGACTGTCAAAAGTAAAAAAAGTCGCCGTCACTATGAAAGCGAGACTTTCACAATGTTACAAATTCATTACTGTCAATTTCACAGTGATTATCCTAACACAGAAGAATATCTACAACTGTTAAATGTAAACTTTGGTCTTTAGTGAAACTTGCATGTTCTGGCTTGTTTTTTTTCCTGCATTTTTTGGCGTTTTTATCTCTCTTATTGCTATAATTTTCTCGGCAGATTGTTTTGGGTTTATATTGCACGATTACTACGTATTAAAGCTAAAAACATTGTATACATCTATATATATAACTAGAAGAGGTACCCGGCGTTGCCCGGGATAATTACACTTGCACAAACTTTTCCTTTCATTGTTAGTCATGAGATATATATTGTTGGTTCATGCAGTGTGTTTGTGAATTGCGTGCTGATACCATTGTTGATACCTATTGTTGTACCAACTTTGCCTTGCATTGTTGGTCATGAGATATTTCTCATTAATATGCCTTGCCATAACCATGAATATCGATTTTTTATCGATATTTATTATTTTTCCGAAATCTGAGGTAGACAGTGACCTTCCTTTCGCTTTGAAGGTCATGTATGCGAAATTTTATCAAGATCGGAATAAAACTGTAGATTTGTATAAAAAACGTACACACAGACCCACCCACAGACAGACCCACAGACCCACAAACATCCTTCTTTATATATATAGATAGAAGAAGGATGTTTGTGGGTCTGTGCGTCTGTGGGTCTGTGTGTGGGTCTGTGGATCTGTGTGTACGTTTTTTATACAAATCTACAGTTTTATTCCGATCTTGATAAAATTTCGCATACATGACCTTTAAAACATGAGGAAGGTCACTGTCTACCTCAGATTTCGGAAAAATAATAAATATCGATAAAAAAATCGATATTCATGGTTATGGCAAGGCATATTAATGAGAAATATCTCATGACCAACAATGCAAGGCAAAGTTGGTACAACAATAGGTATCAACAATGGTATCAGCACGCAATTCACAAACACACTGCATGAACCAACAATATATATCTCATGACTAACAATGCAAGGCAAAGTTTGTGCAACAATAGGCCCATTGTGTTCGCATCAACAATGGTCTCAATGCGCAATTCAACACTAACAATGAGCACAAAATTATTCAAAGAATTATAACAATGAACATAAAATGATGATGCAATGATAGAAAGTTCTTTTCCAAGAATTATAACAATGAACATAAAATGATGATGCAATGATAGAAAGTTCTTTTCAAAGAATTATAACAATGAACATAAAATGATGATGCAATGACAGAACATTCGTTTCCAAGAATTATTAACAAATGAACAGGAAATGCATATAATAGACGATATAGATAGGGCAGTCTCTCTCGATGAGACAAAGGAGGTACACGTGTCTTCCTTCAGCTCCCTAACAAGCGTTCAGACGATTGGGAAAAGTGTGTTTCTTTGTGTATGTATGTGTGTGTGTGTGTTTGTGTGTTTGGCACGTTTGAGCAGTGCATAACCTAAAAAATACATCAACTCGAACCATCAAACCTGATTTATCTGTGTTGTGCAATTTAATAATTATTCGAAGGAACCATATTAATTCATACTATCGTAATGCCACCAAAGAAAAGAAAGAGTATTGGTCAGAGAAACCCTGCAGCTAAGAGACAAAAAAAATGTCCGGGCGTCAGAGACACCTGAACAACGAGAGCTTCAACTGCAGCAGGATCGTATGCGAGCTGCAACGTCAAGG
>JAHWFO010037539.1:1503114-1513169 GCA_023313115.1 Rhysida immarginata
AGCTGCAACGTCAAGGGCAAGGGAAACTTCGGAGGAAAGAGAGCTTCGTCTACAGCAGAAGCGTGTGCAAGCTGCAACAGCAAGAGCAAGGGAAACTTCGGAGGAAAGAGAGCTACGTGTACAACGAGTTCGACGTAGAACGGAAGAATTAAGGGTGGCGAATCGACATTCTGATTTAAAATTAGCGGCATTTAATTACAATTCTGAATACGATTACTGTAATCACCCTAAAGTCCTAATAGGAAGGATGGATGTCGTATGTAACCACTGTCAGGCAAAGAAATATAAATGGGAACCACCAGGAATATGTTGCTCTAATGGAAAAGTGAAGCTGCCGCCACTTAAAGAGCCTCCAGAACCACTGTTATCTTACTTATATGGTAACACAGCAGATTCCAAACATTTCCTAAAAAATATAAGGGCATACAATTCAAGCTTCCAAATGACATCGTTTGGCGCGTCATCAATAGTGCAAGAAGGTGGATTCATGCCTACTTTTAAGGTTCAGGGTCAAATTTATCACAGAGCTGGATCACTTCTTCCCCTTCCAGGTGAAAATCCGAAATTTCTTCAAGTTTACTTCATGGGCGATGAAATATTAGAGGCTGGTCAACGATGTGCTAATATATCTGGCGTGCGACAAGACATCGTTTTAAGTCTGCAGAGACTATTTCATTCGCACAACCACCTGGTAAAAATGTTTAAAACAGCATTAGAAAGGATGCCTACAGACGAGTACGAAGTAGTCATACGGGCAGACAAGAGGCCATCTGGTGAACATGAACGGCGCTTTAATGCCCCAAACATTAACGATGTAGCCATACTCATGGTTGATCTGGAAGAGTACGATAGCCGTGACATAATTGTTCAGAGACGAAGTGAAAATTTGCTGAGGATTCCAGAAACACACCGTTCATATGATGCTCTGCAGTACCCTCTTATCTTCTTTGATGGCGAGGATGGTTACCACTTTAACATAAAACAAATCGATCCTCTCACAGGAAATACGACGCAAAAAAAAGTATCTTCTATGGAGTTTTATGCATACCGCATTATGCTGAGAGAGGGATCCTCAAACCATATCTTACGATTTCGCCAGTTGTTTCATCAATACATCGTAGATATGTACGCGAAAGTCGAATGTGAACGGCTTCTTTATATTAGGTTAAATCAGAAAAAACTGCGTGTTGACGATTATATTCATCTACGGGATGCTGTGGCTAATGACCGAAATGTCGCTGATATTGGAAGGATGGTAATATTACCGGCTACGTTCACTGGCAGTCCGAGACACATGCACGAATATGCTCAAGACGCTATGTCCTATGTCCGCAATTATGGCCGTCCGGATCTTTTTGTAACCATTACGTGCAACCCTAAGTGTCCAGAGATTACAGTTGAGCTTTTGGAAAGCCAATCAGCGATTGATCGTCATGATTTAACAGCGAGAGTATTTAAGCAAAAACTAATCAAATTTACTGATGTTATTACGAAAAGCCATATATTTGGAGAAACCCGCTGTTGGATGTATTCTGTCGAATGGCAAAAGCGAGGTCTTCCACATGCACACATGTTGGTATGGCTTAAAGAAAAAATCCGACCGACTGAAATAGATGACATAATTTCTGCTGAGCTGCCGGATCTTCAACAGGATCCACTGCTATTCGAAATAGTGTCAAAGAACATGATCCATGGGCCGTGCGGACCTTTAAACCATAAGGCACCGTGCATGAAAGATGGCAAATGTACTAAGAACTATCCACGACAGTTCATTGATGAGACACAATCAGCCAACGATGGTTACCCTTTATACAGAAGACGAAAACCTGAAAATGGGGGCTCCACAGCGACTGTTACAGTTAAGGTTAACAACGAAAACATAGATATCGAAATTGATAACAGGTGGGTTGTGCCTTATTCCCCTCTTCTTACAAAAATGTTTCAAGCACACATCAATGTCGAGTACTGCCACTCTGTTAAATCAATTAAGTACATTTGCAAATACGTCACTAAAGGCAGTGACATGGCCGTTTTCGGGTTAGCCAATGAAAATGCGGTGAATGAAGTGACTCAATACCAATTGGGGAGATATATTAGCAGTAATGAGGCTATTTGGCGACTCTTAAATTTTCAAATCCACGAACGATACCCAACGGTTGTCCACTTAAGCGTTCACTTAGAGAACGGACAGAGAGTATACTTTACAGAAAAAAATGCTCAAGAGAGAGTGGAAATGCCTCCAAAAACAACATTAACAGCGTTTTTCCAGTTGTGCCAGCAAGATCCATTTGCAAAGACATTATTCTATGTCGATGTACCAAAATACTACACCTGGAACGCGCAACGAAAAACTTTCTGCAGGAGGAAGAAGGGAGCCCAAGTTCCAGGTCAAACCGACATATGCGCAACTGACGCCATTGGCCGTGTCTACACTGTTCATCCCAGCAATGCTGAGTGCTACTACCTGAGAATGTTGCTTCACGTTGTGCGAGGACCGACATCATTTAATGATCTTAAAACCTTCGAGGGACACGTGTGTGAAAGCTATAGAGAGTCATGTCAGAAACACGGATTACTTGAAAACGATCAACACTGGGACACGACATTGGCAGAGGCATCTGCCACGTGTTTCCCAAAGCAACTCAGGAGTCTTTTCGCCATTATAATCACGACGTGTACTCCATCAAATCCACAGCGCCTTTGGGATAAATATAAAGAAAATTTAAGTGAAGACATTTTCAGAGAGGCGCAAAGAGCTAACCCTATCATTAACTCAGGTTATACAGCAGGAATAATGAAACAAGCGCTTATACTTCTTGAGGACAGATGTATCTCTATTAACGGCAAAACTCTCTTGCAGCTTGGGCTAGAGGCGCCGAATCGAAATGGTCAAGAGGTCCGAGATTCTGATTTTTGGAAGGAAAGGAACTATGACATTAATGCTCTCCAGCTTTTTCTTGAAAAAAATAGACCCCTATTATTCTCAGACCAGAGGCAAGCCTATGACGCTGTTTTGAGTCTCATTCAGGATGTAAATGGTGGCATTTGTTTCCTTGATGCACCCGGGGGAACTGGAAAAACATTTCTGATAAATATTTTGCTGGCTGAGATTCGCCAAAGAAATGAAATTGCTTTGGCTATAGCATCTTCAGGGATAGCATCGACACTGTTAGTTGGTGGTCGAACAGCGCATTCAGCTCTGAAGCTACCGTTGAATCTGCAGCTTTCAGAACGGCCCATTTGCAACATAAGCAAAGGCTCCAGTCAGGCACAAGTGCTCAAACATTGCAAACTAATCGTTTGGGACGAATGCACCATGGCCCACAAAAAGGCACTAGAAGCGCTTGATCGCACTTTGCAAGACATACGGGGAAATGGGCGGCTGATGGGCGGTACTGTTGTCCTACTGGCAGGAGATTTTAGACAAACCCTGCCTGTGATTCCACGCTCTATGCCAGCCGATGAACTTCACGCCTGTCTCAAGTCTTCGACCTTATGGAGGCATGTGCGCAAAATGGATCTCAAGACGAATATGAGGGTTCATTTACGAGGAGAAACAAGTGCAGAACAGTTTTCAGAGCAATTGCTGTTAATCGCTAATGGAGAAATTCCTGTCGACCCCACTACTGGTCTAATTTCGTTTCCATCAAATTTCTGCAATATGGTCTCTTCACTTGACGAGCTGATAACTAAAGTGTTTCCAGATATACAAGAAAATTACAAATCGCATCGATGGTTGTGCGAAAGAGCCATTTTAGCTCCAAAAAACGACAGCGTTAAATATGTTAACGATCTTATTCAGGAAATGCTCCCCGGTAACTCTCTCATCTTTTCATCTATTGATACAGTAATGGACATGGAGCAAGCTGTGAATTACCCTACGGAATTTTTAAATTCCCTTGAACCCCCAGGAATGCCGCCACATAAGCTCACTTTAAAAAAAGGATCCCCTATCATGCTATTACGTAACCTCGACCCACCAAGGCTGTGCAATGGAACAAGACTAACCGTGAAGAATCTACTGCCGAACGTAATAGAGGCCACGATCATCACGGGGAATGCCGCAGGTGAAGAAGTATTCATTCCTCGCATTCCATTAATACCCAGTGATACAAATATGCCCTTCCATTACAAGCGATTGCAGTTTCCCATACGACTTTCATTCGCTATGAGTATCAACAAGGCCCAGGGGCAATCACTTGGTGTGGCAGGCATTAACTTGGAAACGCCATGTTTTTCACACGGGCAATTATACGTAGCTTGCTCAAGAGTCGGCACCCCAGACAATTTGTTTGTTTACGCCCCTGACGGATAAACAAAAAACATAGTGTACCGTCCAGCTTTGGAGTAAAAGCTGGGATCGAAATAAAATTGCCCGGAGAGCGCACTCTGTCTTTTTTGGAACAATTACATGTGTTTAACTGAAGCAAATCAACATCCTTCTTGAGATTGTTCTGCTGACCTATAACAATAATTAGCCCGGGCAACGCCGGGTAGATCAGCTAGTTGTTTAATATAATCTCTTCCTCCTTTTCCATTAAAACTTTTTTTTTTTAATTTATGTTTCAGAATAACTTTATTTATCACCAAATAACTTTTTATCGGATGGGCCGATTTGGATGATTATTTTCGGTTTAATAGAGCAAGTTTTTCTGGTGGTCCCAAAATAAATTCATCCAGATATCTTGGGTAGATATTATAAAAAATAATTGTTTGCGATTGATTCACATGCATTGCCTCCGGCGATCAGCGTTTCTTGCCAATCCCGTAATGGCGGCGCGAAGGCACCACTAGAGGGGAGGTCACTGCCAGTCTCTGGTCTGTACTAAGATATGTTTCCGGAAGTGACGTTACGAAACTTTAGAGCGCTATAACTTTTTAACGGAGCCTCAGATTGAAAAACGCGACTAGACTTTTTTGCTCAGACTTTCATCCTCTACATATCCTTAAATTTGTGAAACGTCGTCCATTTATACCCTGTATATCAAACAATTTGGAATGATGTGTAATGAATGAATACAATGTTAAATTAATGATAGTAGAAATTGGTTCCATGGCAACTGGTATAGTGGAACCATTATGGTTCATTGGAACTTTCAATGCTAAAAAATGGCATCTAATATATCAAACACATGGAATGATATGTCATGAATGAATATAACGTAAAATTAATGATAGTCGAAATTGGTTCAAAAGCACATGGTTAGTTTCCATTAGAAACTTTAATGTTAACATAGGGGAGTTAAAAAATAAGGTTTCGGTTGGTTTGGTTTGTTTAGTATTAACGTCCTTTTCAACTGCTGTGGTCATTTCAGGACGGTGTTATAGGGGCCGCTAATTTTGCCTCGCAAGGGTTCTTTAACGTGCAGCCGGCAAACGACTACACGGGACCAACGGCTTTACTTCCCTTCCGAAGGAAGTGCGTGATCTCAGGATTTCCCCCACAAAAATCCTCGTCGTCCTCGGCCGGGATCGGTTGGTTTGGTTTGGTTTGTTTGGTATTAACGTCCTTTTCAACTGCTATGGCCATTTCAGGACGGCGTTATAGGGGCCGCAACTTTTGCCTCGCAAGGGTTCTTTAACGTGCAGCCGGCAAACGACTACACGGGACCAACGGCTTTACTTCCCTTCCGAAGGAAGTGCGTGATCTCAGGATTTTCCCCCTGAAAAAATCCTCGTCGTCCTCGGCCGGGATCGAACCCGCGTACTCGGGCATCAGGGGCGATCACGCAACCGCTGAGCCACCGAGGCCGATAAATAAGGTTTCGCGAATGGTTTAGTTTATCCTTTCGGTACTTGTTTATTTCATTCCTTAATAATTTATTAATCCTAAACTTTTTCAGTGTTCATTTTGGCTGTGGATTCACATTGAGATGAATCAAAATTTCTTCGAATTTGAGCCCGAGCAAGGAAAATAGCTTTCAATTTAAATATAAAAAATTCATGATGAAAATTCGAAAAGATTTTTTTAAAACGCTCCGAATGGTTGGCGTCTCCAAATACGGTTCTTTAACAGAATCTAGAGCATGAATTTTTTCTAAAAATAATTCTAATCTTTTTTCATGCGTTCTTTTTCTGAATATTCACGCACAGAAATTGTAACATTTCATCCAAAAAGATCCCGAGCAACGCCAGGTAAAACATCTAGTTAGATATAAATTGAAAGAAACATTTTTTGTACCATAATTATGATTATGAGAGTACTATGATTATGCATCTATACGATTTTCTTTATCCAATTAATTTTTTAAATATACTTAATTTCTTTAACAATTTATTTAAATACATAACAAAGAAAAATTAAATAATATTAGTTCTACAATATCTTTTAAATCAAATAAAATAAATAACCCAAACTGCAAAACAATTCCTTTGGTTAGAGCCAAAACTGCAGCAGTGCCACAGTTTCACAAAACTGCAAAGGTGACTGTATGAAGTGGCTGCACAAATTAACGTTCGGTTGCAAGTATTTCTACAAATATCTCATCAAAAATTGTAAACTAAATTTAATTATATGCTTTTATTTCTAATAAAGAAATATATGTTACAATTGGTTTCAGATAAGCATTAAATCTTCAGTAATAAAAATTTATTTTCTTCTATGCCAATGTATAAGCATAAGCAAGTTTCTCTACTTCCCTTTCTATGATTATGGTAGAACGCAACTGAAACGGTATACTGGGTATAGCTTTAAACCTTTGATAGCTATCTGAGGATTTATCCGAGGATGGTAGAACGAGCCGTTAATGAAATTATTCCCATTCATTTTATTTGAAGCCAATTTCGACACACCTTAAAGAATTAATTCCAGATATTTAGAAAGGTAAAAAAATGAAATTGTGGCCCAAAAGAACAAGATATGGCCAAGTTGGCAGATTTTCTACTACATGTGGTAGGAAAATAAATTAAAAGTAGATTTGTAGTAGAAAAACAACTCATGGTAGATTAGTAATAAATTAATAAGATTGAACGATTGAAAGGAATAAGCAAGGTCGTGTGATGTATCGATGTATCAATGATTTTCAAAGACGATGTATTGTGTTTTCGATTGTTCTCAAACATCAACGCATCAGAAATACATCGATGTTGCTTTGCCTTGCGCCTACGGACAAAAATCCCGTCGGATATCGCCACGATATGAGCGTTTCCCACCATAAGCGACAGGTGGGGCTATGGTCGAGACAGGCAACGGCCAATCAGAAACGTGCGTTAGCGCACGGGCCAATGGGAGATTTCTTGGGGTATATAAGCAGGAGATTTCTCGGATGAAGCATGGCATAATTGAATAAACTTAATTATTGAATAAAGTTGCTTCAATAAAAGAACTGAATTTGTTTGGATATTATTTTGAATAAAAATATGATTTTAAATGCACGTACTGTGTGTCGTAGGAAAACGTGGTAGGAAAAGAAAGTAGTAGTAGATTGTGGTAGGAAAAGGACCCGGATGTTGTAGGACTTCTGGTGGAAGACTTGGCAACACTGAAATATGAGACGGTTTTTACCCTCCCTGATGTTCTCTGGATAGAGGCTCCTTGTCGCATCTTCATCTCCGTCCGATGCAGGGGGGATGTCGCGTCATCTGTCTCCGTGAGGGTTCTCCAGCAGAAGATCGAAGATTGGGAGAAAGATCCCGTCCATAAATTTGGGCTCCAGGGAATCAATTTCCCTAACTATTACCTCATTCATAAATAATGATAATAATCTAATAATAATGGAAGTTTATTTGTTTCATCGTTATAAACTGATTCTAAGCATAATTGTCACAAAGGGTTGTGAACAGAGCCGCGCGTGAGCGCAATCCTCTGCAGCAAGAAGCGTCTGCTTCCAGCTCGCAGGCACAGGCGCCATCTAATGCCAATAGCGCTCACAATAATCAAATTAATAATTTAAATAGGAAAAGGGCGCGGCATCGTGGCAAGAGATGGCAGCGCAAAAAGCGAATACCCGGAAACGAGCTAAAGTTGCGCGATAGCGCGAATTTTAAGCAATGGGAGAGACGCAGCGGCAATTTGGACAATTTAGACAGAGAGTACGAGCCAGCCACCGGAGATAGTCGCAGGCAACGACCTCCGAGCACCGATTCTGCTTCACAGAACTTTTCTCAGTCGAGTACATATAGGAATGCGAAGCAGTGTTCTGGTATACGGGCAATCCGTTCGAGCGTCAAAGTGCAGAGCTTCGAACAGCGGAATCTCACGTGGGTGCGTCGGATACAAGTGCGCCTCAGCGAACTGTGCTTACTAATGAATTTCTGTCTAACTTTGTGCATTCAGCAGGTGAAAACGAGATAACGAATCGGCCGGCGCGAGCGGAGACTCGTTCAGGGGACTCAGTCAATTTCACGGCCACAAAGACAGCTGAATCTACAATTGAAGCCGACGTCCAGCTTCAACTGGCGGACGTAACACGACCAGCCCGGGTCACAGTTGGATTCGTCGAATTCCGTTTTCTACCGCCCTACATATCTCCGCAGCCTGTCCTTATTAGCAACCTTGTGTGGATGTCTGGTTTGCCGTCGGAGAGGCTACTAGCTACGCATCGCAGACGGGACCAGCGCACGGACCAAGAGGACCCCGAATGGACATTGGTCGCCCCGTGGGGCATTGTGGCTTACTTAGCTGAAGATTTGGGCCCCTACTACATATCTCAGAGGTAAGCTGGCTCTAATTTATGTTATCTATTGACTCTCTCATCAAGAATGTCAGTCGCAGCTCTCCCGCGCGGCTTCTTTATGGTTGTCTAGGCACGAACGCTTATTCATACCTTTGTATTTGTTTCATTGCAGGACGAGCATTAGCTGTCCCTGACAATAAACGCTTAGCGTCGCTGCTAGAGGGGAAGAGAGTCCCGTATGGCAGTGCTTAACAATTATTCTTCCGGAGTCAACCTTCAGGAACATTAATTCAATTATTTGTTGACAATTTTTGTTATTCTTTTTTACGCACCTTAAGTGCGCATCTTTTCACGTAAATGCGAAGCTGATGCAATACGCTTCCTTTTATGTTATCGTCCGTTTTCTATCGGACATTTACTGACCAAACCAGTGTTTTTTTAAGTGCTAGATTTAAGCACCAGTCTGGGCCCCAAGGGCCAACCATTTTTCTGTGTAAGAAAATTTACCTCACATGCGTAACTCCTCGTGTTAGAGGACGCGCATTATTATTCTGGATGAAGATTCGTTTTATTACTCATCTTCATCATCGTGTACCTTTTATTGTTTAATTTTCAATAAATCATGGTTAAGTTTAATATGCTACATAGCTGTCTTTTTCATTAGCTTTTAAGTCATTTTTCCACTGCGCTATAAAAATATCCGTGACAATAATGCCTTTTGAAAATAAATTTTTAAATATTTTAAAATATACTAATTGGCCAGAAAGGTGCTCACAATGCTGCCCATCGGTGTACCGTCGTATAGTACTGCCCGTTGAACGTGAAGAAATTGTTGTATACGATCAACTTCATCACGGACATAATCTCTAGTGTTACGCCCAAAAGCATGTAATTTTCGTGTAGAACATCTTCTACCCATTCCAATGTTTCCTTAATCTGTATACTTGGAAATAGACATCCAATGTCAAAAGATACTAATCTATCGTCTTCACTGATATTTTCACACTTAAGGATCACACTGAAATCAGTACAATGGTGCAAGAAAAGTTGTTAGCATAAACCTGCCTTAGTTTTTGTGTGGGAAACTACACAGTCAACGATTGGTCTCCACTTGATGACCAATGGTACACCGATGGGCTGTGTAAGCCCCTTACTAGCCAATTTGTATATTCGGAAGTTAGAAAACATAGCGTTAAATAGCTTCAAGTATTTCCCCATAATTTGGTATAGATATGTGGATGATATTTTCTGCATCCACAACATTTCAGTGTATTATCAGACTCCCTTAATTCTCTATGTACGCATATCAAAATCACTATGGAATAGGAAAAAGACTTGGCGTTATCATTTCTTGAGCTATTGGTCATGCGCTCAGGCAATAAATTACAGAATATATCATTAGATGATCACTTGAGGGTTTAATAGCACGCCTTACCTCAG
>JAHWFO010037539.1:1513269-1550972 GCA_023313115.1 Rhysida immarginata
TTCCGGGCTGCGGAATTTTCTTTCCTATTTTTCATCATTAATAAATTACACTTTGACGTCTACATAAAAAGTAATTTCACACCAGTATACATAAGAAAAGACTCTAACAACTACATCTCCCAAACGTTGGCGTCATTCTACCATCAAATTAGAAGAGCGCTGATGCTGCCATTCAACGAGGAAGCCAAAGAAAAAGAGATCAGTTTAATCAGATCCTTTGCGTTATTTAATGGTTTCGAGAATAAAATGGTGGACAGAATGGCCAAAAGAATCGGAAGACAACTGAAGATTGAAATTGTCACGACGCTTAGAAGAGGATTGGGTGACTACAAAAATGTATTAATATTACCATGCAATGTACAAGTTAATAGAGGCCTCAAAAAACTTTGTAATGATTTTGAAGATAAAAGTGGCCTTCAAGAGTGCTAACAAGGTGAAGAGGAGGTTGTGTACGGAAAAGGACAAAATCCCCACGGAGGAACGAGCAGGGGTCTATAAGTTTGGGTGCTCCAGGTGTGGACACTTCTATTTGGGCAGCTCACAGAGAAGTGCGACCAAACGAAGGACGGAACATCAAGTATTCAAAAATATGTGTCTCTTTCTTTGCCGAACATATTTTGAATGAAACACACGATTATGATTCGGATTTATTTAAAGGTATTCACTCCAGTTTAATTTATTTTTTGGAATCCTTAGAAATTGTGAAAAACAAAGCAACGAATCAGTTACTGAACAATGACGATGGCCCGATGCCTGTATGGGATTGGTTACTCCTGGCTAAGTTTATTCTCAAATAAATCACCCCCTTTATGCGGAGCTCTTATAACCAGGAGGCAGTAAATTGGATATTAAGCGTTTATTTTTGTAATTGATTATTTAGTGTTGTAATTTTCCTCTCTGTTCGTTAACCACTCACTGATGAAGGGACCGTAGCCCCCGAAATGTATATCTGAGGCTTTAAAAATGAATATTGTGGATTTGTGGTTTCTTATGGTCGTTAGTTTGATCGTTGTGCCCACAGTTTATTCCGTGATTTTTCTGCTTGTATGAACACACACACATTTAAACCTTTTGATAGGTTCCTATTTCTCTGACTCTTCTCCACTTGCAGGCTCTCCGTAAGGTTTCCAAAAAGAATCATCAATGTTTCCTCTTGCTTCAGGCTCGCTTGTACACTCTTCTATATGACCGTTTTTGAAAGGGAGTGAATTTCAATATTAATAAAATAAATAGCTGCAGCGCATACTACAGGCTTACTAAAGCAGATTTTTAAAACTGCGCATGAAAACTTCTATAGGCGCACCGCATACAAAAATTTTTGCTGGGGAGTGAATATGTCTGATCCATCACGCTCGGAAGTGAAACGTTTTTCGGTAAAACTCGGGAAAACTCGGATTTTTTATTATACTCTGTCCAACGAAAGTTAGAGTGGGCGTGTCCAGTTAAACTTCCTATTTCAATTGTTAGACATTGTTGCCAAAGTAGAATCAACAATGTCTAACAATTGAAATAGGAAGTTTAACTGGACACGCCCACCCCAACTTTCGTTGGATAGAGTATAGTAGGGAGCTCAGTATTTTGTAAGATAACTTAAAAATGAATAAACCTTTTCACATTCAGTTTTCGCCAATCGATAAATATGGGACAGAGCACGAACAAAGTTCTGAGGTAAGATATCCGGAATAGGTGCACTAATAGTACCATTAATAAATAAAAAAGCTATCTAACTTAAAGCTAACCTCTAAAAACGCCCAAAACGGCTGGTCCCTATAAACAAAATGGTTCCTAGAGTCATTTAACGCTATGGTACTGGTAAATTTTTTAAAAAATCATTTTATACTCGATATCTCCTTAAAATATTCAATGCAAACATATGGCATGTAAAACAGGGTGAGTCAAAAGTCGTTGGGCACCTTCCTATCTTGGATACAAATTCCAATACAGAGAATAAACAGGAACTTGAGGGTACTCTATCTGATGGAGCACCTTTCATCATCTCAGATATGCAAATTAAGACACATCCAAATTCTATCTCGAAAACCGTAAGAGATATACAAAAAATTCCAATTGCACATTTGTTAAACAGCATATTCCAAACAAAACAAAAAAAGTTCACCAAAATCCTATGAGCAGGGCGCGTCATGAATGAATATAACGAGTAATTAACCCATTAACTACCACGATCCCCATTTGGGGATCATGCACTTTAAACTGTCTAGTGGGGCCACCTCCAATCTACTTAAGAAAAAACGATGTGCACATGACTGATCAGGGTTGTGTCTGTGCAACAGATGCTAGATTTAGCTCGTGCACGTGATTGGCTTCCCACGCGAGATCATTCTTCCGGTCGGGGCAGCTATTTTCGTCGCGTGAATGGAACGCCGGTTTTTACAGTAAAACAAGTGTTTATCCAAGAGGCTCCTTTTCATTATTGGTGGTTTGTCGTGTTCATTGGTTCAGTGTTTAGTACTGTAATTGCACTTTTCAATGCATTATAATGTTTTGATGGGTACAATAGACCGAGATATCTCGATCCCCATTTGGGGCTCACATCTGATACTGACTTGAATTTAACTAAAGATTTTGTACTTGCGTTTTACAGGAAATGGCGCGACACAGGGTTCTTTCTTTTAAAGAAATTGATATTATAAATGACGATGCCTTTCTAAGTTCTGATAAATGGCCCTATAGATGTTGTGGAACTTCCTCCAGAACGAGTTGATGTGTCAGACAATGAACCGGCAGTTGTTCCTGGACCTGTTGAAATTCATCGTGCAGCAAGGCAGGATGATCATGTTACAGTGGCCACTGCGTCGCCATCAACAATAACCGCTACAAATGATACAGCCCCACCACCTGTCAAAAGGAGAGTGGTACTTTTTAATCCAAAATGGAAGAAGAGAAAACCAATTTATTCTAAAAGCTACCCAAACTGTAATGTTGTAGAAAAAAGGTGTGATGTCATCAACTTACTCAAAGGAAAAAGCCCTGTGCAGTGTTTTTAGAAGCTATTTGATGATGCAACTTATTTATTTATTTATTTATTTTTATTTCATTTTATTAGTACCGGTGATCCAATACGTCTATCCAGGGCCTGTATGGCCTGAGGCCGACGAGTTGGGTCCCTGGATGAACCTGGATTAACGACTGCTGTATGATGGTCACTGCAGCCGGGGGGGGGGGGGGGTGAAGATTGTGAGCCACGGATGGTCGTCCATCCAGTGGCTAGCCATGCTGATGTTGCTTAACTTCACAGAAGTTGTGTTTCACGGATATTGTCCGGCAGACTGTAATATACGCTACATAGAAAAACGTCCATCAGTTTTCTCTTTCAAATGATGTATTAGAAAGCTTATTGGCATTCTTCTCTTCACTGGGTACCACTCTTTTCCTCAAGAACAATTGTACTGGTGTGAAGATGGAGATATGGATGTTCAATGTGTGAGAAAATTATGAGTCGAAATAGATATCTGGAAATAAAACGCTACCTCCATATTAGTGACAACTCTGACTGGAAGGGATCCCAGCAAATGAAAGGGACAAGCTCTTCAAGATTCGCCCATTGATTGACAAACTAAATGAAATCTTTCAGCAATTTGGTGTCTTCTCTGAAAATTTGAGCATTGATGAACAAATGGTCCGATATTTCGGGCACCATTACCTCAAGCAATTTATGCGAGGTAAGCCTGTAAGATTTGGATTCCAACAGTGGGCGATGTGCTGCTCACAAACAGGCTATTGTTATCAGATGCAAGTGTACGAAGGCAAGGATACAGGCAGTGATGAAGATGCAGACGTGCCAGGAATTGGGGCATTTGTTGTCTTGAAAATGGTTTCGATTTTAGAGACACCATATGCTCACAAAATTTATTTTGACAATTTCTTCACCGGATTCTCCTTGATGAAACATTTGAAAGATATTGATGTCAGGGCAACAGAGACTGCTCGATTCAACAGAATGAACAAGTGCCCTATTGCGTCTGACAAGGAAATGAAGAAAAAAGAAAGAGGTACATGCGACTACAGATTTGATTCCGAGAATGAAATTTTGGGTGTGATTTGATAACAGCTGTGTAAAGTTACTAAGCAACCTTGAACCCATTGATCCTATGTCACAGGTGAAACGATAGAGCAGAACAAACAAGAGAGAGACACAAGTCCCCTAACCCAAATTGATCACAGAATATAACAGACACATGGGTGGGGTTGATAAGATGGATTGGAACGTCCAAAAATACAGAATCAAAATCAGGGGGGGAGGAGTGGTATTTCCCTTTGCTTACCAATGCCATTGATATAGAATTGGTGAATTCCCATGCACTATATTGTCTTTGAAATGGTGCAATCCCTCTCTTGGATTTCAGAAGATCTGTTGCCAGGGCATATCTTGCTCTTTCTTCACCAATATCTGACCCAAAAAAGGCTGGGAGGAAATCTTTCTCCAAGCCAGCCAAGAGTCGTGTTTCAGTTGATGTCAGAACATCTGAAACTGTTACTACATTGAACGCACAGAAATGCGCAAACAAAGGAAGTGTGCAGTGTGTAAGATTAACGCAAGAAAACAGTGTTGCAAATGTAATGTTAGACTTCATGTGGAGTGTTTTCCAGTAAGGCACCAAAACTAGATATTATGTGTCATGATCCCCATCTGGGGATGGACCAAAATTTTGAAAGTACAAATGTTGAGATTCAAAATACATGTTTTCCTTATTAAGTTATTGTAAATCTATAATAATAAAACAAAAATATTCGAATAAAAAAATTTGGCAGGTAATGGGCTAATGATAGTCGAAATTGGATTAGTAATATGTGTTCTATGGTATCAAAGGTTACCATTGGAAACTTTCAATGCAAAGACATGATATGTAATATATCAAACAACTCATAACGACGTGTATGCATGAATGTAACGAGCAATTAATGATACTCGATATTGGTTTAGTAGTACGTGTTAGATTGGTATCATTACAGTATCATTGAGCTTTTCGATGCTAATATATTGTATCTAATCTATAAGTGATCTACATAGTGCTTTTGAAAAGGATGTCTTGAGATACCTATCAACGTTCTGCACCTTAAAATAAACATAAGTTTCCTCATACGTAATGTCGAAATTGCATTCCTTAAAAGAGTAAACAGCTCGTGAAGTTTGGTTAAACTCCGCCCATAACGTAAACAAAAGCGCTTGAAAAAAGTAAGCACCAACACGTGTTCCATTAATATGTTTTCTGCGAACTACCTGTGCACTAATGTGTTGCCTTTAAACTCAATCACTCTCACAGCCCACTGGAAGATTCGTAATTACTAAGCCTCAGAAATGAACTTGTCCACAATTTAGGGAAGCCGTGCAAGTGGATAAATGATCGAGATATACAGCATTAATGTCTCCTTTAATACATTCTTAAACCAGTTGATATATCTTGTTGGCTGGTTTGCTTTTTGCGGTACGATGCACATCCAGATTAGCGACGTTCAACGAATTGTGTGATTTACTAACGTCATTCGTGCGCTTTTGTTTACGTTATGGACGGAATTTAACCAAAATTTGCGAGCTGTTTACTCTTTTAAGGAATCCATTGCGACAAAACATATCAGGAAACTTGTGTTTATTTTAAGCTGCAGAACATCGCTAAGATCTCACGACATCCTTTTCAAAGGCAACCTGTACAAGTTAAATTTAATGAGAAAACGAATTAAAAATAAATGGTTTTATCTGGTAGTGCCATCTCCAATTGCCTAAAACAGATTTTGCCAATTCACTTGTTCCTATAAAAAGGAATTCTTTTTCCAATTCAACGATAAAGCATTTTCCATTATAAAGAAATGCATTGTTATAGCAAAAGTTAACCATTGTTTGAAATAGCATTAGTCACTCTTAAAAATCCATTTTAAGTTAAAAATTAGTTTTCACAAACATTTGCACGTGATAATAATAATTAGTGAGGAATTCATTAAGGTGGTCTTAATAGAAAATAAGAAAAAAACCAAGCGCCAGAGCGTTATAAGAGAAGCGGAATATTTTTACTATTGCAGCGCAGAAAAATCCATATGCCACTCAGAGTGCAGGAAATTTGTTTATTGGCTACTCCATGGACTCTTAATTCCTCATGTGGGGTTTAGTCCCCTATAAATAAATTAAAAATGGTGTTTTTATTGATTTAATATACTTAATTTTTGGGGCCTCGACATATAAGAGGCTACATAAGCAATTACAAAATTAGTATTATAAACGGTGTCCAAACGATACATTTACACAGCGAATCGTTAGAGTAAATCTTTTGGAACCTTCAAAGCGAGGGGTGTGTCGTATTAAATTCTTTCTTTACCTGTCCCAAACATATCTCTTAAAACTCAGTAGACAGAGCTCACCCTCTTCATTTGTAATCAATTGTATTCATTTGTGTGGCGGCCCACGCCCTGTAAATCACATATTTGATGTGCATCGACTTAGACTCAACAGCGGTTTTACAAGGTGAGATCGGAAAGTTCGGTGAATACAAACATGGATAGGTATTTCAGAGATCTTTAGTACAACAGTTTTAGTTTTTTTTTATTTACTTTTTTTTTTAATAATAATTTAACTAATAGTAATCCTATACGTCCATCCAGGGCCTGTATGGCCTGAGGCCGACGAGTTGGGTCCCTGGATGAACCAGGATTAACGACTGCTGTATGATGGTCACAGCAGCCGGGGGGGTGAAGATTGTGAGTTACTGAATGGTCGCCATCCAGTGGCTAGCCGTGCCTGATGTTGCTTAACTTCACAGAAGTTGTTACATTGATAGCCCACCAGGCCACGGCCTCCCCCTATGTCGTGGTATTGCATGTCGTGTGAAAATTCCTCTTTCGGTATTGCTTGATGTTCCCTCATCATGCCATTTGAATAACCGGAGTGTCGAGTAATCTCTGCAATTTCAAACGATAAAACAGGAAGAAGTCCGGCGTTTACAGGTCAAGAAAATAGGAACAGTGGTAAAGTCCTGGAATCTCACGCGGAATTGTTTCTCCTTTGAAGCGATGTGCGGCCGCCCGTTATTATGCAAAAGACACCAGAAACATGGGTTAGCAAACTGCTATCGGCCCCGATGAATGCGCTTCCATAGACGAACGAGGATCTCCGGGTAGAAATCGCCACTGACTTTGTTTGGCCTTGCGGAATGAATTCTTTATGGATTATACCCTCTGCATCGAAGAACGTAATGAGTGTGGTCTTCACTGTCGTTTTCTGGTAGCGAGATTTTTGTTGCTTCGGAGATATGAGACTACGTACTCCAGGCTTCGGCGTTTCATCTCCGGACCTACTGAAAGCAAAAGCATTCACACAAATTTCTCGACGTTCCGGATATTCAAACGGCTGTGAAGAGGGAACTTCAAGCCGTACCGAAAGATTTTTCACACAACAAGCAACAGTTGTACGAACGATGTCAAAAATGTATTGTGGCCATGGGAGCTTAATTTGAAGGAGAATAAAGTATAATCCATTAATATCTGTCCGTGTTTGTTTTTTCCGAGTCATTCACCGAACTTTCCAGTTTCACGTTTTTATTCTTCGTAAGTCTACGAAATGCTGTTTTCGCGGGGTTTGTTCAAGGCTTCGAATTAGTAATAACCAGACAAATCGGTGAAATACAATGAATTTCGCAATATCTGGAACTCCATCTCGGTAATAGCGTCTGAGAGCTGTTGAAATTTACGTATGACAGTCGAAGTGATAGCAAAGGTGATCGACTGGATTAAGTGGCCAGGAGATCTCGTTTGTGCTCTTCCAACTATTCTCGGACAATTCTGGCTTTTTGATAAAACTCGTAGTCTTGCTGTAATATTCCGTTCACCAGGGAAGACAGTCAACATGTATAGTTGTACTTGATTTACAATGTGTGATAAATAGTCAAATCGGTTGAGATTATCTTTCAGGCGTATTATTGAATGCAGACTATACCAAGAAAAATAACTAGACCTGAACACTATCACAAATAGCTTGTTTTCTTCTATCAACGGCTGCAGGGTGATTTTTTTCTCTTGACGAAAACGACAATGCCCATTCAATCGATGCGAGAAGAAGCAACCCTTTGCCAATCACGCGAGATTCAATTCCTGTTCAGCAATGCAAACTATAGCTATTTCTGTAAATGTACATTTGTTTGTATGAGTACATGTTTGTATGACCATTATGAGGGCGCACACCCAACAGGGTTCCCTGTACTGAATTTGTCTATAAACTTCTGGCATTCTCCTGTTTCACTTGGCTAGCGAATAGCTCAAGTCTTGCGTGCACACATATTCGCAGTCGACGTTCACATGTTACAGCGATCGCCTTTGGTGCTTGGCGGCTCCCAGACTGTTTATTCGTAATGGTACTGTTTGTGTAATAACGATATACTTGAACTACAGCAGTAGGCAAACAGTTCAAAGAATGCACTGTTTCAGAAATACTACCACCCACCCATAACCTGAAAGCCAAAGCCCATCTGATAAAATGTTCGTTCTGCTCTGATAGCAAGGATTGATGTTTGTGCAGAGTACAGACATGTCACTTTATTTTAGACCCATCCAAAAATCGAGCTCCTTTTAGACCATCTACGTATATATTAGCAAAAAGTCAATCTGTGTCTGTCTCTGCGTATATTCGCAATAATCTCTACAACCACGAATTCATGATGTTTCTCACAGCCCAATAATAAAAGCCTTATATCTAGTTATTCAAAAATTTACCTTAACAAATTTACCCCTTATTCAATCGAGCTAAAAAAAATTACCTTAAACAGATGAATAGGGTTTTTATCGCGTTTAATAATTTGCAGCGGGTTTCGCGGATTTTAGTAGTGAAAGAACCACACGTTTCATGCCTTTCTTTCTATGAAAATAACCCTAGATAAGCCATGAGTGAATTAACCCTGCACAGTTAGTCAAAGTTGGACAAAAAAAGTCAGATTCAGTTATTTTAAAATTAACCCTAAACATACCTGTATATATTCTCCAACTTCGAGCTAAGCCGGGTATAATTCTAGCTTATATTAATAAAAGTCAGTGTATGTCTGTCTGTCTGTGTAGGTGTATATTCACGATTATCTCTGCAACCGCAAAAACCAATGGGCGTCAGCTTTGCTTTACCATATTCCGGGAAAGGATTTTCACTGTTTTGCATGGATTTTCGCGCGTTGCCAAGATGGAATTCAGCCTGCTGAGATAGAATTGAGTATTTGCACGAGGAAAGGTCCAAGAACTTTCCATGTTGTGGTGTAGAATGCAGATTGAAAGCCATCTACGCCGGGGCTGGAGTTTAGACGGCCATACGTTGACAGAAACTTCTTGACTTCGTCTCCGGAGATAGGACGCGAAATAAAGGCATCTGTATCCTCTATAGAAAGGTCGAACTGCCTCTATCCAACTCTTCGTATCAACTAATGGAAAGATTCGGTGGCTGAAGAATGAAGAAAAGAGGATGTGGAAGACTGATAAGATGACTGAATCAGCATCCACTAACCTACTTTCCACTTCCAGGCGGGGATATCGCTCGGCGTTTGCCCGACGTCTCTGCTCTGCATATGCCTGATTTCACCTTTCCATGTGTCACGTGGTTTTCGCCAAGAAAAGGGATCGGCAGAGAGAAAGAGGAGAGGTGACGTCAGCAGGCGAGCTGACGCCGAACTCGTCATCCCGAAGGCGACACGTAGGAGGGAGCGTGAGGAGCGAGAGAGGACGAGACGGAGCGAGAGCGAGCGGAGGAGGAAGAACGAAGGCGGACTCGGAGTGAGTGGCAGACACGAAGGACGACATCGTCGGCAGTTAGCACGAGAGATGAGAGACGTCTCCGACAATGTTATACTACAGGTGGAATCCAGGGGAACGTTAAACGACAGCGGCCGGGACGAGGCGACAGCGTTGAAGGCGGTCGGCGAGCAACACGCCGACGAGAAGCGACAGCGGGCAGTAGCCGACGAGCGCTACCGAGAGGCCGACGAATGGCGCAACAGACTGGAAAAAGCCATTGAGCGGTTTGTGGAACTCATAAGCACGCCTTCCCAAGCCGTAGCGAACGTCGTGAGTTCAGACGGACCTTCCCCGCACGTGAATGAGCAGGCGAGAGACGACGGGCGAAACCAAGAGCGGCGAAGCGCTGAATCGTGTCGTCGTCAAGCTGCTACACGAGACGGGAGGAAGCTAATCCACATAGACAGTTGTTGCATTCTACGTGTAGTCGGAGTAAGTAACCTCTCCTTAATTTACTCCTTAATCCCCGCCACAGTGCTGAGTGAGTTTCGAACTGTATTTCACCCTGACGCAAATGAACTCATGGAAAACGACGAGGCCGTGTGCATTTTCCCTTTTTCAGTGGGTGCCTATGTCATAAGCGGTACAGGGGGAATCATGCCACGACCCTCGTCCTCCTTTCCTTAATCATTCTCTTTAATCTTCTTGGACGATACTCACCGGACTGGCCGTATGAATCCTGTTTTATCGACGTGGACAATATTTTTCAGTATAACAATTCATTCAATCACGTGACGCAATGATCTTTTATTTTGCGGTGACTTTTTTCTTTTACTGAAAGCACTGAGCTGAGACGAGGCGTACTTCGACGTGTGATAGCTCTTTATGCGATATGTGCAATTTTGCTACCGTCGGTATAACCTCGTATTAACTCTATCAATTGTATCCGTTTCAAGGTGTGTGTCGTAAACGTTCTACGTAAATTGCCAGGTTCAAAACGGCGGAATTCCGACGACGTCAGTAGTCAACGTTAGTGAATATCGACGAGTGTTAAAGTGCGTATTTTGTGGTGTTGCTCTGAGTTCAATTCAGTTATAAGCCACGATATAAGTGCGACAGTGAAATTCCAGAATGGGTTAATGGGCTCATAATTAAGTGAGAGAAATTTGCGTTGCAAAGTGTAGTATTTTTTTTGTGTGTGTAAAAGTGTACCTTGCAAAAATTTACCTACCCTTAACATGAGAAAATAATTTAGTTTCCAAAGTGTTTTTGTGTGTCAAAAAGTAGAAGAGCCCTCTACCCATCTCTATTGGTACACGCAGTGTTTTGTGCTTATTTTTTTGTGTTGAGTGCGACGATAAGAAAAAGGAGCGTCGGTCTCCAATACGTTTGTTTTGAACGACGAGAAGCTGCAAAGAACCGTAGAGGTCTCAAGTTACGCCATTTCATTTCTTCTGGAGCAGCAGTGTTCTTCGGCGTAGCGAATCTACAATACCGACATCATCTTACATCTTATTGCATGCATCCATATTTCGACGGGAATTGCTGAGGTCAACGCTTCAAGCGCTACCAGCATCCAGTCTCATCTTCAGATCTTCGCCAGCGGCGAATTTCATCGTATAGCATTCGGTGTTGCATCCGAGACGGGCAACGGCCATATAGACTAACTAGTCTGCTTCAAGCTCCAGTGTGTAGAAACTTTCCACTGCGTAATCTTTAATTTTTCTTACTAACTTTAAGCTTTATCTTGTACCGAATAAAGATTGATTTTTCTATAAATAACTTTTTCGTTCTTTCTCTTTGCCACGATCACTCTGCAAAAATCCACGTGACACCATGTAGGTTTTCCTCTGAACGCGGTACCAGCTGCTTTCCGGATCGTTGATCTCAGATCTCACTCTTCACCTGTCGAATGTCAACAGCAAACTCCTCCAGAGGGGTTGAATGACGAAGGAGTCTAACGATCTCTCGCAGGATAAGAAGATGACGACAGCGTATGCAGGATCAATTCCCGATCTTCCTAAAGAAACGTTAGATTTATTCTCTAACGAGAGCCACGAAGTTGGGGTAGGAGGGAATCTGTGGAGATGGCGTTCTACAAATTGAACGATTGATACCATGCATAACTCGTTATCAGTTAATTGAACCATGCATTCCAAGTTTTTTATAGTGGAACAGTGTTTTCTTTTGTCATTGTTAGTATATCATCTTGTCCTAAGTTTCCGGTTTATTTAGTTCATTACATTCATGAACCAATTTCGATGTGGCACTGAACAAAATCCTATAAATGACGCTGGAATTGGAGGTTTACAAGAGTACATAATGACACTGTGATCGGAGAAGGAAGATGGAATTACCTCCATTGAACCACGAAAACCAGCAAATTCATTATCGAAAAGAAATACATGTACGTCTAATATGGATGACACTGTGTCAGATCGCCGAGCGCCGACGAAAGACGAAGAGAAAAAATATCGGGGATCTTACCTGGAAGAGGGAAAAAGGGGGAGAAAGAAGCAGACGAAAGAAGCAGGTAAAGGACCGATATCCGCCACCGATAAAGAGCAATAGATTGAGCGACGAAAGCAGAAAAGATGAAGCGACTCGCTCATTGGATAAGAAACAAAATATGTAAGGGAAGCTAATTAAAAAGAGCAATAAAAAGCGAAGACGGAGAAGGGAGAGAGAGAGAGAGAGAGAGAGAAAGCATTCGGATGGCGAGCAGAAGAAGAAAGGAAACCCGTCTCGATGCCCCTTCAGAGATCGGAAGCTGCCCACGCCGCCTCAGCAGTCTTTCTCTCGAACCCCTCCCCGACAAAGCAGCGAAACTTCTTCCGACGGAGAAGCGGAGTTCGAGCCAAGGATATCGGCTTAGCCAGTTTGAGAGCAGATGAGCTATTTGAGAGCACAGGAACGAATAACAAGAATCGCCCGAACTCTTACCGATATTTTCAACGGACTTCCCAGGCAATTGATGCTCGTTACGAAACGAACTTTTTACAATACTGCCCTTAGTGACTCTGAAAGAAAAGAGTTCTTCGTGAACGAGGCCGTGAGCAACGAACCGACAGAGACTTTAATGAACGGGGAGGAAAGGACCAGTATTCCTGCCCTGTCTCGAGAGGAAAGTGCAGCCGACCGTTCACGCCCGGATTTGGGGACAGCTAGCCCGTACTCGTCCTTGATCGAATTCCTCAGCGCCGAACCGGAGAGTACTGTTCCGCTGCCGACCCGAGGAAAGTGCGATGGAGACATCGAACGTACCGACGCCCCGACAACAGCGAACAATTCCGCCGACGGCGTAGGATCGCTCATCGCGGTGGAGGACCCTCTGCAGCTAGGAAAGGATCGACATAACGACCTCTTTGGAAGCGACACGGACGACGACGTGATCGCCCCTTCCACCCACACCAGGATCGCCCAGCCCGACTCGACTTTGGATTACCAAGGCACGGCAAACGCGCCCCACGAAGAGAGCTCTCAACGCGAGCCAAGCTTGGCTGCCTTTTCATCGTGCCGGGGTACAATTTTATATCCTTTTGAAGATTAAGAACTTAGTTCATCATTTTAGTGCTGCTTAAGTAATCAATGATTGAAACTCCTTCTTCTCTTGTGAATTAAGCTTTCTCAAGATAATAAGGATTTTTGTTTCATGTTTAATCCGAGAAAAGAGAAAAACGATCTAAGCGACTGCAACTAATATTGATTTTTCTCTCTTACAATCCAGCATTTTGGAGCGCCATTCGAAACCCGATTGGGTCGCCGTTTAGCGAAGTGACGGTAGCCTCAGCAATCGGACCTTGGACTAGGCATTGGACACTACGACGTTCTGCTCCTGCTCTCGTCGCACGGACCAGTGAAGCCCTGGTCTCGAATCGGCACCAACGACTGGATTAGTTATTTGGCTTTTCGATTTTATGAATTTTTAATTAATTGTAATCACAATTTCTCGAATTGGAAAAGTTATTAAACTTTCCACTTAAATTCTATTAAAGATTCCGTCCGCCTCCTTTCTCTTTGCACGACCAGTACAAAATCGTAATTATTTAATTCATCATTCAATTAACGTAATTAAGAGTCGTGAAACACTGTGGGTCCCAGATGGAATGTGAACCCAGGATGGTAACCAAAGGAAGAGTGTGTCCATAAATCAAATAATGTGTTCTGCTGACACCATAAGATGCACAAACCCAGATGAAAACTTATCATCTGGATGACAGTTAAAGCCATCAGTACAGGAAGAGATGAGCACAGAAACTGTCAAAGTGACTGAAGAATGTTGGTTTCTCTATGCAGCACATAGAGCTTACACATTAAGCAGTCGAATTTCGACACCAGATGAGAGCACGTGCAGTTGTACATCACGTTTGTTGCCTGCACAGATGAATTCAAGACGACAATTTCTTCCCCTTGGCCACGCGAAGAGGAAGAGTTAATAAAGAACTGGCCGTTGGGATAAAGACTAAGAAGGACGGGGAGGTTATAACCCTGTTTAGATGGGCCTAATTTCACTTCCTGAAGCAGGATAAATAATGTCCAGCACATACAGAGCAATAAACTTTGACACAACACCGACTGCTTAAAACTGGAACCAAGGGATCGAGCGTTCAATGAAAGGATTTTACTTCTCAGGATTTCAAGTTGGCGGAGGCTTGCCTGGATCTGCTGAGGGCTGAAGACTCTGAGCTGATGGAGGCCTGGAAGTCCTGCAGAATGGCGTGCGGGTGCGAGGGGAAGAGCAGCTACGACGATGGCTTTGGCTGCTCTCTTGATGAGATGACCACGCCGTCGCATCCTTCTTGCTACGATGGCGCCGGAATTTTTTATGAGGACTGTTAGATGCTTGTCGTCCTTCCCGCTGTTTAGATGATTCTGAGGAAATCACCTTGTCAGCTGCTGGAACCAATGAAGGCACTGGAGCCGCTGACGGTGGTAGAGGGATAGCACTCATTGGCTTTAAAGTGTGTGATGGCAGAGGCAAAGGTGAAAATTTCTCCAACGAAATCTCCAGCCCGAAACAGAAGGGCAGGGCAGTGGAAAATCACTTTTTATATGATTTTTCAATCGCACCGACCCAAGAAGCGAACGTATGCCATTAACCAGGCGAAAAGCGCCAAAATTTAGATTAATTTCTCAACAGGATCAAAATAATGCACTCAATGTCGATAAAAGAAACCATTGTTATACCAAGTAAGCTAAAGGATAAAATCCTTCAACTTTAATTGGCTCAAACCTCTATAGTTTAGTGTATTTCCTTTCTATAATTTTAAGAAGTTTGGGATTATAGAAGGTGTTTGAGAACCATTCACTCTACAATTCGATTGTCGATTGCCTTGTAAAATAGGAGTATTTTCGGAGCGTCCCTTGTTCCTATAAAAATAAGTTTTTTTTTCAATTTACTAATAAAACATTTTCCATTGTAATGAACCGCATTGTTTAAGCAAAAGGCAACCATTGTTTAAAATAGCATTAATCACTGCTAAAAATCTCAAGTTAAAAAATTACTTCTCACAAATATTGGGACGTGATATTGAGTGAGGAATTCATGAAATATATAAAGTTGTGTTAATAAAAAATAACAAAAAATTTATTTCTTTGAAACAAGCGCAAAAGCGTTATAACAAAAGCTGAATATTTTTACTAGAGGAGGGCAGAAAAATCAACATGCCACTCAGAATACAGGGAATTTGTTCATTGGCTACTCCATGGTCGCTTATTTCCTCATTTGGGGTTTAACCCCATCCTGGACAACCACATTTATAGAATTTTAATACTTACGTTGAAAATTTTTGGGGCCTCTCCATATAAGAGGCTACATAAGCAATTACAAAAGTAATACTATGAACGATGTCCAAAGAGATGCGTTTACTCAGCGAATCGTTAGTGTCAATCCTTTGGAATTTCAAAACGATGGGCGGACCATATTACAGTAAATACGAGTAGATCCCACCGAGAGATTCATATTTTACTGTCCTTCAAATTAAGCCCCAATGGCCCCAAATATACTTTTGACATCTTTCGTTGGCGTGTGATAAATGCTTTCAGTAGGCTACGGCTTAAAGTTCCCTCGCCATGCCGTTTGAATATCCGAAACGTCGAGCAATTTCTGTGCTTTCATTGTTTATTTCAAGCGATAGAACAGGAAGAAGTCTGGTGCTGACATTTCAGGAAAATAGGGGGAGTGGTGATAAAATTCTGGAATCTGTTTTCGCGCGAGGAATTGCTTAACCTTTGTAGAGATATGGGACTCCCGTTATCATGCAATGGAGACCAAAATCCCAGGTCAGCAAATTGCAGACGGCGCAGATGAATGCGCTTCTATAGAAGAACGAGGACCTCCGTGTAGAAATCGCCATTGACTGTTTGGATTATACCCTCTGCAATTATGGATTATACCCTCTGCATCGAAGAACGTATTGTCGTTTTCTAGTAATGAGATTTTTGCTGCTTCGCAGATTTGGGTAGTACGTACTCCATGCTTTGGCGTTTCGTCTCCGGACCTTATTGGAAGCACAAGCATCCACACAGATTTCTCGATGTTCCGGATATTCAAGCGATCTATGACGAGGGAACTTCAAGTTGTATCGAAAGAGGATTTTTCACACGCCATGCAACAGTTGTACGAACATTGTCAAAACTGTATTGTGGCCATGAAGTCTTGCTTTGAAGGAGAATAAGGTACCATCCATGAAATACTGTCAGTGTTGGTTTTTCCGAGTCATTCAATGAACTTTCCGGTCTCATCTTCTATACTTCGAAAGTCTACGAAATGCTGTTCTCACAGGGTTTGTTCAAGGCTCCGAAATAGTGATAGTCAGAATTAGGCAAATCGGTGGAAAACAGGGAATTTCGCAATAGCTGGAACGTCATTTCGGTAATTGCGTCCGAGAGCTGTTTTAAAGGTGCGTATGACGATCGAGGTGATAGCAAAGGTGCTCGATTGGATTAAGTGGCTGGGAGATCTCGGTCGTGCTCCTCCAACCATTCTCTGGCTACATGATGTAACACGTTGTCATGCTGGAATATCCGTACCTGACCTACAATGATTGAAAAATAGTCTTATCGGATGAGAGTACATTTCAAGAGATTCCAAGAAACATACCCCACGGTCACAAACAGCTTGTGTTCACCCAACAATGGATACAATGTGATTCTTTTCCCGACGAATACGACAACGTCCATTCAGTGGATGAGAGGTAGGGACCCTTTGTCAATCACGCGAGATTCAATTCCTGTACACCAATGCAAATTGTAGCTGTTTCTGTACATGCACCTTTGTCAGTATGGGTACAGTGAACATTACCTGAGCACCCGCCCAACAGGGTTCCCTATATATAATGTTTCAACAGACATCTGGCATTCCCTTGTTTCATTTGGATAGCGAACAACTCAAGCGTTGCGTGCACACATCTTCGTAGTCGACGTTCACATATTACAGCAATCGCCTTTGGAGCTCCGCAGTATCCTAGGCCGTTTATTCTCAATGGTGGCGTTTGTCTGATCACGGTATATTTGAATAACAGCAGCACGCAGACAGTTCAAAGAATGCACTGTTTCAGAAGCGCTACTACCAATAAGCTGAAAGCCAATGCTAATGTCCTATTGCAGATCTGATGAAATGTTCTTTTTGCCCATGATAGCAACGATTGATGTGTGTTCAGAGTACTAACATGCACCTTTTTATTTACCCATCCAAAAATCGAGCTTCTTTTTGTCTATCTACGTATATTAGTAAAAGTCAATGTGTGTGTTCTGTGTGTATATTTGCGATAATCTCTACAATCGCGAAACCAACGGGCGGCAAATTTTTCATGATGCTTTAACATAGCTCAATAATAAAAGCATTAAATTTAGGTATTCAAAAATTTACCTGAACAAATTTACCCCTTATTCAACCAACCCGAGCTAAAAAAAAATTACTTTAATTAGGTGAATACGGTTTTTATCGGGTTTAGTAACTTGCAGCGGGTTTTGCGGATTTTATGAGACAAACCATATATTTTTCATGCGTTTTTTCCTGGAAATAACCCTAGAGAAGCCATCAGTGAAATATCTCTGTACAGTTAGTCAAAGTTGGCAAAAAAAAATCAACTTCAGCTATTGTAAAATTTACCCTAAACACCAAACTCGAGCGAAGCCGTGTATTATCCTATACAGGGTGGTCCATAAGTCTGTCCCCCCCTTTTATTTTTTGAACCGAAGCAGATATGTCAATTTTGATGAATCCAATGAATAGGAAATTGTGGGTGGCCTGTCCCATGGTGCACTTTTCATCATCCCAAATATGCAAATTAGGACACATTCAAAGTTTATCTCAAAAACCGTAAGGGATAGAGAAAAAAAACCAATTGCAAACTTGTTCAGCATAAAAAAACAAACAAAACAAAACAAAAATCATCCAAATCGGACCAACCAATCACCCACAATCACGTGTAGCTTTTGACCATTTCCGGAACAGTGTAGCTTTTGACCATTTCCGGAACAGTGTAGCTTGCCATCCTGGAATTGTTCTGTCTTCTGTGTGCTGAAACATGCCTTTTATTTGCTTTTCCGCATGAAAGTAAATGTGGGTATGGTAATTTATGTTAATTTTTTGATTTGCATGCTTTACATGGTGGAAATATCAACATTCAGATTTCCTTGTGCAGTGTGACTGTTTGTAAGCTACAAACAGTTCACCACGTGATTGTGGGTGATTGGTTGGTCCGATTTAGATGATTTTTTTTTGTTTTGTTTGTTTTTTTATGCTGAACAAGTTTGCAATTGGGTTTTTTTCTCTATCCCTTACGGTTTTTGAGATAAATTTTGAATGTGTCCTAATTTGCATATTTGGGATGATGAAAAGTGCACCATGGGATAGGCCACCCACAACTTCCTATTCATTGGATTCATCAAAATTGACATATCTGCTTCGGTTCAAAAAATATAAGGGGGGGACAGACTTATGGACGTATATTAAAACGCAAAGCACTTTTTGTAAGAACAAAATTGGCACTTCTGCACATGCGCCTTGATCATTTTATGTCGTTTCCATGTGACTGCTGAAAAACTCTGAATATGTCATGTTAAATGTTATGCCGTTAGAAAGAGCTTTAATAACTGATCATTTTATTCGCTAACACTTTATATCTCAGGTTAATAATTTCGGAGGACTTTGTGCTTCGTTAGAAGTGAGAAGGAAAGCTATTTTGATTTTATTTATTTAGTTAATTCATTTCTTTTTCTTTATCTAATATGTTTGTGCATAATGAACACAAACATAAGCTCATTTTTCTTTTTGTTTGTTCATAATGATTATTTTAATTGTTGCTCTGACGATTTTTTATTTATTTATTTTTTAATTAAAGAGATGGAGTTTATTAATAAGATAGGTTGTTTTCCGTCAACTTTTGACGGGTTCCATCTAATAATGTCTTAAATAGTTCTTACTGCTTAATAGTTCCGATTAAGAGAACATTTATCTCGTATGGAGTCGTCCTTCGCCTTCGGAGCCGCGTGCTATGTAAGATAAGGGTGATCTTATTGCTTAGACAGACGCCATAAAAGATCGATTTCAGGCACCTAGGCGCGTATGCGATAGAGTGAGGTGTAAGTCTCTATAAACTGTTATAATATTATATTTAAACGCCTCGGTGTGAGGCTCGTTCACATTCCGGAAAAACTTCAAAACTTGGACGGAAAGGTTTTGTTGTTACAAAGTTACTTAGATGACACAAAACGCCTTCGAACCATTGAAGAACCTAGACGATTCCATTCAAAAGGGAGGAAGGACTTCAGTAGAGAAGCGACATTCCCCCATACGACGGATAAGTTGGGATTTACCCTCTTTGATCTATGTATTTGATTAAGCCACAGTTCTTTTTTCATAAAGACAATGGAAATGGTTCTTAAAAGCTTTACCGGTGCAATCGTCCATCAAAAATCGTACAGACAGGTAGGAAAAACTCCCCAGTCCATAAAGCTGCTTGAGACGACACCAGATGGATTGTTCGAACGAGCACTCATAAAACTCTTGTTACTGTCTCTAATAGTCCACGAAATAAACATTCAGAAGAACTGACCACTCTTCAATGATGGAAAGTTTGAAAGGGAAGCAAAGCGTGGTGCAAGAACCGCCGTTGGTAGTTAAAAATGCTTCGAAGGCAGTTAATTTAACCATCTTCAAAATGGCTGGCGACGGATAATCTGGTTGGAGAACGAAAGATTTCGGTAGTCACACTCAAGTAAGACTGCTGGAAAAAACACGAATGGCGAAGAGATCCCCAGTCTTGTGGGAAACGTTGACGTAGAGCCGGTAAAAATGTTACTAGTTCGAGAGGGAAATTCATGTAGCTGTCGAGAATTTATAGTCACTGGCAACGAAGTATTTCTGGTATCCTATTCATCTTAAAAAGGAAACACAAAGTTCACCCATATGAGAGGTAAAAGAAAACCCCGAATCAACGCAGCTAATCTGCCTTCAATAAGATATCGCCGTATGTCAAATAAACCTAACCCTCCTCTCCCAAAATAGAAAGAAAGAAAATCTGAACGGAGTGGATGCAGCTTGGTGTAATTCACTATTGTCCGGCGCTCTTTTTGAAGATCTTTACTGGATGGCAAGGAGAATGGACATTTAGACGTTAGTAAAGGCAAAACGTGGATCTTAACAAACCGCACTTTGACGAACGTCGAGATGGAGAAACGAAAGGCTCTCTCAACGCTGGTAACACACTTTCCGATCACTTTTGTCGGTGAAGAGAGTCTGTGGTCGGTAGAAGCCAGAAAACATAACCCAACACTGTCACGTGGCCACACCACTTTATTAGGAACAATTTTAGATGTTCAACTCTCCAGTGCCCTATGGCAAATACCCTGTGATTTAACGAGGTTGATGAACCTCCCTGTCGAAGAACTGATCTGGTCGAAAGCTGCTTTATAGATGTCCAGGTAATATGAATCAGATGCAAAGTACAATATATCGTCTGCAGGAGCGAGCAACTTTATGGTGATCGACGCCTCTGTTAGATCATAGCCTCAAACATCGGAGTGACGATTCAGATGGTGAAGCAATGGTTCCATGTAAAAGATGTATAGGAGGGGGGACAGAGGGCACTCCTGCCTGACACTTTTTAAGAGTTCAAAGGTGAATAATATGGAACCATTAATCGCCACAAATGATGTGGCCGAAGTGTTGAGTGTGGAAATGATCATAACAAACATCCGAAGACGAAGATGATTAAACACCTCGAAGAAAAATACATTATTTACTTGATCAAAAGCCTTCTCCTGGTCAAAGCTTAGCACAGCAAGACCATGTTGTCGAACACGAGTTTCCTCCATAACAGAGCAAATAGTCATTAGATAATAGGGCATCTTGCGAGATGGAATAGAACAGGACTGTCCTGGATCGAAGAACTCGTTAGCATACAACTTGAGTTTTTGTTGCAGCACTCCAGTGAAAACCTAATAATAGTGGAGGACATGGGTCATTGGCCTCCGCTGGGTTACACGCTCTGGATCTGGAACTCTGGGGGTAAAGATGATTTAAATTTGATAGATACTTTGTAACATAAAAGTTGGAGAGCACAGTTTCCGAATAGTTTCGCCATTTATTCCCGGCTTTGTTGATCCTTGATAAAGCCGGGAATAAATGGCGAAACTAGTCGGAAACTCTGTTCTCCATCTTTTGTGTTGCAAAGTATCTACCAACTTTATCGATAGAAACAGCACTATGGTTTCCTTAATCAAAGATTATTTACCCCACCGTAAATTGTGGCGTGATGGAGAAAGGGTCTGCTAAGTTTGAATTGAGTACCTGCACAAGGAAAGGTCCAAGAAGTTTCCATGGTGTTGTGTAGAATGCATATGGGACGCCATTTACGCCGGGGCTGGACTGTAGACGGCCATCCACTGACAGAAACTTCTTGATTTCGTTTTCGGAGATATGATGCGTAATGATGACATCTGTATCCTCAAAGAAAGGTCGAAGTGCCTCTATCCAACTCTTCGAGGCAACAAATCGGAAGCTTGAGTGGCTGAAAAATGATGAAAAGAGGGTGTGTAAGACTGAATAAGATGTCTAAATCCGAATCTAGTACCCTACTTTCCATTACCAGGTGGGGATATCACTTGACATTTGCTCGACATCTCTCCTCTGCAAATGCTGCCGATGACAAATGACTGATGTCCTCTGCCCAGGTAACTTTTCTTTAAGCGCTGCGCCAGCTGCTTTCCGGATCGTTGACCTCACTCTTCACCTTCTAATGTCGGAAGCAAACTGTTCTTGAGGGGTGAAATGACTATTGAGTCTGAAGTTATCTTGTAGCATGGGAAGATGACAACAGCGTCTGGCAGCATCAATTCCAATCTTCCTGAAGAAACGTTTGATTTGAGTCTTTAACGAGAGTCACTAAATTAAGGTAGGAGGCAATTTGTGGAGATGGCGTTCCACAAATTGAACGAACGATACCAGGCATTACTCGTTGTCTAGTAGAGAAACATTCATGAATTATGCTAACAAAGACAAAAGAAACCACTGTTCTACTGTTTTTTCCTGTGGAATAGTGGTTTCTTTTGTCTTTGTTAGTATATCAACTTGTCCGAAGTTTCCGGATTATTTAGTTTATTACATTCATGAACCACTCACGATTTGGCACTGAACAAAATCCTATAAATGACGCTGGAACTGGAGGTTTACAAGAGCACATGATGCCACTGTGATCGGAGAAGGAAGATGGAATGACCTCCATTGAACCACGGAAACCAGCAAATCATTATCGAGAAGAAATATGTCTAATATGGATGACATGGTGGGTCCTCAATGGAATGTGAACACAGGATGGTTACTAAGTGCAGGGTGTGTCCATAAATCAAATAATATGTCTTGCTGACACATTTGATGCACAAAACCAGATGAAAACATGTTATCATCTGGATGGCAGTTAAAGGTAAACTCCACACCCAAAACAACTTTGTTCGAAAGATGAAGATCTCAATAATAACATAACATGTATAAAAATTTTCAATTCGAACTCAAAATTGATAAAATATATAAAAAAAAACTTTCATTTTTCCCCTACCCCTGCGATCCGCTCTGGCGCCATGTTTCGGCAACTGTTACGTTACCACGTTGCGAGAAGTGCGAAGGAATTTCGAATACGTGACGTCACACATTGGATGCTATCGGTTAGCAGAATGGACTATGTTCATGAAACAAGACCGATAGTGAAGACTGCGATTTTGATAACAGTGACAATAATATACATGGTCTGTTAGCAGAATTAAATGCTACTGCAATTTCTGCGATATACAACCCTATGCATTAAACCGTGAAATGGGATCTTCTGCTTGCCACATCGGCGTGTGCATATTAGGGCGGCCGTGTGCCCTACACAGCAGATAGACCTACTTCATTCCTTCGGCTTTAGCAGTGCTAAATTAGCACATGATGTTGCGGTCGTTGCTCTTGAAGAAGGCCAGGCCCGTTTAGAGTTGGAAAGAGCATCTTATACGTGATGTAGTTTCAGCGTATTTCTTGTTTGAATTGATACTGAATTTAAAACGGCGGATGCGTAGACAAAGCAAGACGCTCCGAAATGAGCACACGATGCTGTTTGAAGTTGGATACCAGTTCCCTCGCTGTCAAAAATATTCCACTGTCTTTTAATCGATTCTGATTGTGGAAATCTATGAAACGTGAAATTTCTATCCGACTGTCTATTTACTCATCCAAACAGAGAAAAAATTGAAGACATACCGACATAAAACAGATTAGCCAAATCTTACGATATGTAGAGTCGTTCTAAGCGACTAGAATCTCGACGACGAAATTCCTCGAGGTTTTCACGCAGGAAATAACGCCTTGTTCCGCCCTGTTCTCTATAGAACGGATGGGAAGATCTCACGCCAATTTTCAGTTTTCCGAGGCATTTTTCTTAATAATATGCTAGGAAAAATCGAAAAATTTTGAATGGATTAATGTTATGATACAAAAAAATAAAGTCGATTTTTTTCGGTGGAGTTTACCTGTAAATTCACCAGAAATTACTACAGAAAATGATGATCACAAAAAAATGTCAATGTCACTGAAGAATGTCGGTTTCTCTACTGCAGCACATAGAGCTTAGACATTAAGCAGTCGAATTTTGACACAAGATGTTAAGATATCCAAAGAAATCAGTCTGTATTTGCAGTTGCACATCTAGTTCGTTGCTTGCACAGATAAATTCAAGACGACGATTTCTACCCCTTGGCCATGCGGAGAAGAAGAGTTAATAAAGAACTGGCCATTGGAATCAAGACTAAGAAGGCTGGGGAAGTTATAAGTCTGTTGAGATGGGGCTAATTTCACGTCCTGAAGCAGGATAATGTCCGTCACATACAGACCAATAAACGTTGACAACACCGACTGCTTAAAACTGGAACCAAGGGATCGAACATTCAATAAAATGACCTTTATTCTCAGGATATCAAGTTGACGAAGGTTGGTCTGGATCCGCTGATGGCTGCAGACTCTGGGTTGATGGAGGCCTGGAAGCGTGCGGAATGGCGAGCGTGTGCGATGGGAAGAGCAGCAACGACGGTAGCTTTGGATGCTCTTTCGCTCAGATGACGACCCCTTCCCATCCTTCTGGGTACGACGGCGCCGGATCTTTTTACGAGAACTGTTAGATGGTTGACATCAGAGAAAATCACCTTGACTTTCGCTCTTTAGATGACTCGGAGAAAATCACCTTGCCAGCTGCTGGAACCAATGAAGGCACTGGAGCAGCAGACGGTGGTAGAGGGATACCACTCATTGGCTGGAAAGGGTGTGAAAGCAGAGGTAAAGTTAGAAATTCCTCCAACGAAATCTCCAGCCCAGAACAAAAGGAGGCCTACATGTCGTTCTCTGTAGAGCTCACATCCTCAACCCTTATGGATTGGGCACACCAAAAGCAGTTGCAGTGCGGTAGCAGTGCGTCTACGTTAGTAAATAATGTAGTTATAGGAGGGATGACACACTGAACAAACGCGGGCCTGCTGAACCTACCTGCTCCGCCACTGCGCCGCGCACGCACTGCTCTTTAACAAAACACTTGGACGGGAGCAGCGCTGGCGCGGGGCGGTGGCAGCGCATGCGCGGGGCCGCCGCAGTGAGCACACGTTGTATTACTACGTCCGCCGTTTTGCTAGTCACACCAGAGCAGTTGAGCGGGACAGACGCAGTGCAGTTTCCAAACGGTTGTATTTTTTTACAAATTTAACATGGAACCAAATGAAAAATTGATAGAGTTGGTGAGAAAATATAAATGTTTATATGATTTAAAGGACAAATATTACAGAAATACGGTTTACAAGATGCGACTATGGGTGAAGATAGCTCAAGAAATGAACATGACAAGTAAGTTGAAACTTTTATTGATTGTTATTAAAGTATGATACAAACTTTTCTCTCACATTACAAGCTAAATTTGACTATCTTTGATTAGTACGTCGTAAGGGGGCCAACGCTTCCAGTTGTGATGTTGTTTCTGGCTGTGTTGTAGCCGCCGTTGTTGCCGTAGTAGAAGTGTCTTGTCTGTGGCCATCTTTTATTCGAACATAATTGTGTAAACAACACGTTGCTTGGACGACACATATAGCTGTTTCAACTTTACATTCGATAGGCCTGTGATAAACACGCCATTTCTCTGTCAAAATACCGAAGGCGTTTTCAACGACGCGACGTGCCCTACAAAGTCTGTAATTGAATCCTTTTTTTCTCTCATCGTTCACAACTGAGTTTTTAGGAAATGGTCTCATTAGGTAAGGCTTCAAAGCGAATCCTTCGTCTCCAATCAAGACCTGTGGAACAGGATCAGTGGACCCTGGTAGCGGTTTAGCTGGCAAAATTTCTCTTCTTGCTATGTAATTATTATAAAAAACAGAGTTTTCAAATATGCCACTGTCACTATGCCTGCCATAATTGCCTATGTCGACGATCAAAAGTTTGTAGTATGGGTCTACTATTGCTAATAAAACTATTGAAAAATATGATTTATAGCAAAAATAATTAGAACCACTATTTGGTGGACATTCAATTTTCACGTGCTTGCCATCAATACTACCGACACAGTTTGGGAATCCCCATAGTTCTCTATATCCTGACTCAGACTCCTTCCATTTTTCATCAGTTACCGAAGGCATGAATATTGGTTGCAATACTTCCCAAATAGCTTTACACACTTCTTCAACAATCTTCGAAACTGTACTTCGTCCTACTCGAAATGAGAATGCTATAGTTTGATAAGAATCTCCTGTTGATAAGTATCTGAAACAAAAAATAGTAGGTATTGTAAGTAGGTAAATATTATGTAGCTATTGCATTAATTTAGGTAGGCATTGCACTTGTGTGAAATACCGTAGAATTGTTTTAATAATAATAACAATTTTGTGCTTCTTTTTTGCAGATGATGCGGTGAAACATAAGTGGAAGATTTTAAGAGATGGATATGTGAAATATAAAAAACAGCTAGCTGGACAGACAGGATCAGAACGAAAAAATATTACTTTTATATGGTCGGAGCAACTAAGCTTTTTGGATGATACAATACAACCAAGATCATCAAAAACCAATTTCATTCCACTAACAGTTGGTGATCCTCAAAATAATGAAACTCAGCAGTCCAATTACTCAGGTTCAGAGACTACGGTGGTTGATCAGGCACTTTATTCAGACAATGTAAATGACACTGAGAACCCAACAACATCTTCGGACACACCAAGCGCTTTAACATTGATGTCACCGCAAGAACTTGAAACTCCAAATCCTCCTGCATTGTCACCGGCCCAGGGATTTCAAGCTCAAACTCGAAGCTGCCGACGTCTGCCGGAGTCTGATATTGACAAAGCTTTAAAATATTTACAATCGAAAAACCGACCCGTTCATGATGGTATCGATCACTTATTTTTAAGCTACGCAAGCACCTTTAAAACTCTTTCCCGTCGTAAACAAACCGAATTAAAAGTCAAGCTGGCAACAATATTCGCAGAAGCAGAGTTTAGTGAAATCGAAGAAACCCCGGTACCATCGCCCGCCTATTCATTCGTCTCGCAAGGTTCTTCAAGAACACTCCCTCCACAAGAGCTCACGAGTTACCGAAATGATTTACAAAATTTATCAACAGCTACTCAACAAGACCTGCTCACTTGTAACAGAGACCAGTACAATTTTCATGATGCACCACAAATTAATAGAGACTCACCAATTCCTGAAGACGTGACATTTGAAAATAATTTCACACCTTTGTAACTAATACAATGGTTGTATGTTTTACAGTTTTTAAAAAGTCAGGTCATTTGTTTGTACGAAAATAAGAGAAATGAGTGTTGTCTACCAATCTTCACCATATGTGATTTTTAAGAAAATTAAAAGAAATGTCTGTAGGTACACAAACACACAATCAGAGCAAGTACGACTACGTGAGTTAATTTGCAATTGACGTCCGGGTGACACACTAAAACAACACGCGCTGCTGAATGTACAGAGAAATAAAGAGGTTAAGACGATGCAATTAGCAATAGATAATAATTAGAGTATGTAGTATTTAAGGCATTAGATCGGTAAGCACAGGCCACACAAGGCTAAACATGAGGCTAAACAAGAGGAAACACCAGGCAGAAGATGGAGGAAAACACTGAGTGACCACGAGTCACGCTGGACCGCTGCTGCCTCGCCGAAGACCGACGTCACTGTGTCTCCGCCTCCTCAAGTGTCCAGCAACATATTCCTCAATTATATTTAACTACTTAACTCAAGCCTGTATTTCATTACAACGGTCATCCTACTATATTACGTATATACATTATACGTAACAGTGGTGACCCCGACCAAGGAACACGCAACCTTCAATAGAAGATATACCATTATACGTAACATGTCTACTACTAATGTTCATATTTTTAATATAATAAACCGTATTTTAGATGTTGATTTTTTACTAAATATAATTGTGTAGATGTACCAATTGAGGTACAGACCAATATATACTAAAATATGCCGAGTGATGTGATTTTTTCGCTAGGTTTTTTTTTCATTTAACCCTGTATCAAAAAATAAAAATCACATCACTCGGCATATACAATACAATACAAATCTTATAAATTTTACTTACCGCAAACAAATTGCCAGCCGCTCTCTTGAAGAGATGGCAACTCTGTAGTTTGTATCAGTTTTTATAATTTTCAGTCGTATCAACTCATGCAATTCTTCAAAAGAACTCTTCAACATCCGAAAATAAGTATAGAACCGATCTTCAAAACATTCTAATTCCCGACATAGACGATGATACTCCCCATATTCTTCTCTTCTCTTATTTATATCGTGAACCCATATTCTTTTTTTTTTACCTAAAGCTAGAAGCAACAATAGCTCCTCTTCGTCAGAGTCCGAACCATTCAACATCTTGCAGTGTACTGAGTGTGGCGATCGATACGACACACATAGCGCGGTTATAAAGCAGGGACCGCCTTTAAACTGCTTTCCGACTGCTCATGTTTCTGATGTGACGTCAACCGCGGCGCAACTGACCTGCCCTGCTATGGAGCTGCGCCTGCCCTGCTTTTGGTGTGCCCAAGCCTTTAGGGATTTACTGTTAAGTTCTCCTCTCCCGAGGAAGGTCACGCCCCCACTGACTTTCTTAAAACTTTATTTTATTTCTTGTGTCCATGGAATGTATGTTCATGGCTGTGGGAGACGGGCTATATCAACACATTCAAGACAAAAGGCCTCGGCATAGGGGACTATGACGTCATACAGTAGGCAGCCTGGGCACTCAACGAGAAAGACCGGCCTGGGCACTCAAAAATCACATGACCATAGTAGTCTGAGCAACAATCTAACCTTCATTATTTCTAACAAATGAAAAAACACTGATTGTTAAAATCCGAGATGGAAACAATGAAAGTTGGATTGTCACTCAGACTGATATGGTCAGGGACTTTTGAGTGCCCAGGCCTGTCTTTCTCGTCTGCTGCGGTACGCAGCAAGGCCAATAATAAATACAGGCCAGGGCAGGCGAAAATCACCTTTTACATGATTTTTCATTAGCACAGACCAACAGATTGCGTATTACAATGAGTCATGCTGTTTCCACTATTGTAACATTGATTGTCCCTTCAATGTAATAAATAATCTGTGCACAGACCCAGTAGATGAACGTATGCTATTAACCAGGCAAAAAGTGCCAAAATTTAGATTAGTGGTTCAATAGGGTTGAAATAATGCACTCAATTTCCATAACAAACAACTGCTATACCAAGTAAGCTAAATGTTAAAGTCTTTCAATTTTAACTGGCTCAACTCTCTTTAGTTCAATGTATTTCCTTTCTATAAGTTTAAGAAGTCTCAGTTTATAGAACGTGTTTCAGTACCATTTACTCTACAGTTCGATTGTCAATTGCCTTTTAAAATAGCAGTATTTTCGGAGAGTCCCTTGTTCAATTCAAGAAAATTTTTAAATTCAGTAATAAAAAGTTTTTCCATTATAATGAACTGTATTGTTTTGTTTGAAATAGTATTAACCACTGATTCAAATTAAAAATTACTATTCACAAATATTGGTTCGTGATATTGAGTGAGGAATTCATGAAATGTGTAAAGCTGTCTTAATAGAAAATAAAAAAATATCCCTTTCTTTAAACCAATCGTAAGAGTGTTGAAAGAGAAGCTGAATATTTTTACTAGAGGAGGACAGAAAATCCATATGCCTCTCAGAGTGGAGGGAATTTGTTCATTGTCTACTCTATGGCCTGTTAATATCTCATTCGGGGTTTAGCCCCCAAAAAATGAATTAAAAACTTTTTTTATTTTTTATATTTAACGTTGAAATTTTTGGGGCCTCGCCACATTGTGGGGACCGCCCCCTCTGTTTGTATTGTTCTAACTTTAAAGAACAATAATGATCTATTATGTAGATTATTAACAGTTTGTGACGATTTTATAACTTTGTTATAAAACAGATTTTAATTGAAACCGTTAAAATAGTTTCAATATTTTAACCAAGCGAACGTATTGTTTATCATCGGAGTTAGTTGACAGCGGCGTTAATTTACAGTTAGCTCTGTCGAGTTGAGTGAAGATCATCTTTTCACCCTATCCCCCCCTCTCCTCTTCGATAGCGAGCTCTGTGCCGTGTCTTTCAACTCTTGAGCACCTATTGAATTTTATCCAATCAGCGATGATTATTTCACCGTCAGTAAGCGGCGTCTCTTTACAATTTTTAGAGGGATATTAGCAGTTCTTTGCGAGATCTACAGAGAGCCTGACGTTTGAGAGTTTTCGAGAGGAACTTGTGAGTTCGTCTAGAAAGATGAGAGAAGATGAAGACATCTACGACAAAGTCGCTATATTTCCTAGAGTGAAACACTTTCACTAAAAACATCCTTTATTTTAGTACCAGTTTATTATTCCCTACTGAGAATTCAATAAAACAATGATTATTAATATGAATATTATTATCAATTAAGCCTACAATTAGTTAATTTATTCGCGGAGCCCATCGAAGAAGAAATCACGCCACCCCCGCCGCACACCGCTGCGAGCTACGAGCACCGACGACGACGACGGCATGAAGAACGGGTAATGATGTGTATACTTCCTCTCATGTTCAATATCATATGGTCACAAAAAAATTATTAACTTGTTAAAATGTTATTTCATGAAAGCCTTGTGTTTTAATTAACTTTTATCTTGATGCGAGAAATGGAGTAGTAATTTGTAAAGTTAAAAAGGAATAATATTTAACATGCAGTGTTTAGATTAAACAACTATCTTTCGTAAAAGTAACTGAGAGAATTCTAAGTAGTTCTTACTTAAAATAATAATGTTGATCGCGGAGATTTAAGAATTTCAACTTTCTTTGTTAGAACATAACCTGATAAACATTCATTTCAGATATCTTGAATATTAAAAATGTAAAGAATTTACCTTAAAATGTTTGTTTAAAGATTTAAAAGTCCATTTCATTTAAACTTACCTTTAAATAATTTTATCTTTTAATAATTGTATATCATGTTGTTTCAAATGAATAAATGTATGTTTTAGGAATTAAAACCTAGTTTCAATTGTCTCTCCAAATAAAATAAATAAAAGTATTGAAACCCCGGTGCACTTTCCCGACCGGGTCGAACCACAAAAAACCTCGGCGACCTGTTCAGAAATACGAACGGAAGGAGCGGCCAGGTTCTAACTAATTCTTATTTAAGGAGTGGAGATTTTAGAGTAAACGACTGCACTAGTTGGGGCCTGGGTCAGTACAACATAATAGCCTACATAATCAATTACAAAATTAATATTTTAAAGGGGGTAGAAACGATACGTTTACACAGCGATTCAATAGTGTAAATCATTTGAATCCGTCAAAATGAGGGGCGTATCACTTTGAATTCGTTATTCCACACATTATTTAGAACTCAGCCGATTGATCCCACCCTCTTCCTTTATAGTCATTTGTATTCATTTTTATGGCAGCCCCATGGGCCTTTAATCACATATTTGGTGTGTATCGATTTAGACTAAACAGAGGTTTGGGCCTTGTAAGGTGAGACCGGAAAGTTTGGTGAATTCCTTGGAAATACAAACAGGGATAGGTATTTCAGAGATGATACTTCACTGTCCTTCAAGGTAAGCCCCCATGGCCACAATACCATTTGACATCTTTCGTATAACAGTTGCATGGAGTGTGAAATTCCTTTCAGTGCTGCTTGAAGTTCCGTAGTCATCCAATTTGAATATCCGAAACGTCGAGTGATCTGTCCTTTTTATTGTTGACTTTAAACGTAGACAGGAAGAAGTCCGGCGGTGAAAGCAGTTCAGAAAAATAGGGAGGGTAGTACAGTCCTGGAATCTGTTTTCGCGCGAGAAATTGCTTCACCTTTGTAGCGAGGTGCTGCCGCCCGTTTTCATGCAAAAACACACAAGAAATCCCGGGTCAGGAAACTCCGGCCTGCCCCGATGAATGCACTTCCATAGACGAACGAGGATCTCCGTTTAGAAATCGCTACTGACTGTTTGGCTATGTGGAACGAATTCTTTATAGATTACGCCCTCTAAATCGAAGAACGTACTGAGTGTGAATTTCACTGTCGTTTACTCGTAGCGAGTTTTTTGCTGCTTCGGACTATGTACTCCATACTTTGGCGTTTCATCTCCGGACCGTCCATGAAGCACAAGCATTCACACAGATTTCTCGACGTTCCGATAATCAAAAGACTGATAAAACAAAACCCTTTCCCCTTGGAAACTCCCGAGGGAGGTCATACCCACTCCCTCACGGACTTTCTTAAATCTTTATCTTTTCTTGTGACTATGAAATGTATGGTCATGGCTGTGACAGACAGGCCATACAAACACCTTCTAGATACAAGGCCTCGGCACAGAGGAATGACGTCATACAGTAAGCAGCCGTAGCCAACGAGAAAGACAGGCCCCGGCGCGGAAAAGTCACCTGATCATAGTAGTCCGGCCAACAATCCAACCTTCATTGTTTCCAACAATAGAAAAAGTATTTATTGTTATAATCCAAGATGGAAACAATGAAGATTACATTGTTACTCGGACTAGTATGGTCAGGTGACTTTTCCGCGCCGAGGAAACACCTAGAGAGAAGGCCTGCGGACCAAACGTGTATGCATTGTTACATCATCATCAAGTGGCCAAATTTAGGGCTTATTATTGGTAGAAATACGATAACAATAGCCGCTTGACGATGATGTAACAATGTATACATCTTTTGTCCGCAGGCCGTCTCTATAGGAGGTGTTGGCCTGGGCCTGTCTTTCTCGAGGGCTACGTAAGCAGCCTAGCCCACGAGAAAGACAGGCCTGGGCACTTAAAAGTCACTTGACCATAGTAGTCTGAGCAACAATCCAACTTTCATTGTCTCCAAATTGGATTTTAACAATCAGTATTTTTTCGTTTGTTGGAATCAATGAAGTCGATGATTGTTACTCAGACTACTGTGGTCAGGTGACTTTTGAGTACCCAGGCCTGTCTTTCTCATAGGCCACGGTAGGCAGCAAGGGTAACTATAAATACAGGCCAAGACAGTCGAAAATCACCTTTTAGACGATTTTTCATTCGCGCTGATCCAATAGATAAACGTATGTCATTAACCGGGCCAAAAGTGATAACAGTGCCAAAATTTAGATTAATTGCTCAACAGAGCCGAAATAATGAACAAAATATCGATAACAAACTACTGTTATACCATGTAAGCTAAAGGTTGGAGTCATTCAATTTCAACTAGCTCAAACCACTTTAATTCACTGTTATTCCTTTCTATAAGTTTAAGAATTCTGAGGTTATACGTAAAAGCTCTTTCAGTACCATTCACTCTATAGCTCGATTTTCAATTGCCTTGTAAAATAGGAATATTTTTGGAGCGTCCTATCTTTTCATGATTAGTTCCATTATTATTTTTAATGAACGGAATGAGAAATGTGCTTTAATGATTATTTACGGCGTGATTTTTTAAGGTTCTCAAATTGCAGTTGTCAAGTAAAGTGTTTGTTCTGTTTCTAAGGTTTTCAGTCGAGGCGATTTATTCCTACATTATCTTAATCTGAATACAGTAAATATTTGTTTTGATTATTACCCTTTTATATTAAGAACTAGCAGAGGTACCCGGCGTTGTCCGGGATAATTACACTTGTAGGTAAACAGAACAACCTCAAAAAGCTAAATTAAACCTCCAAATTGGTTATACAATATAGAGCGAAGGGACTATCCATTCCAAGAAATATCTGAAAGACAGGAATTTACCTCTTCACTGAAAAAATCCATTCTAGGTGATATGCCGGGACTGGAGTTACCGAAAAAATTTTTTTAAAGGCTAACATTGGATGGACCTCTCCAAGGATGCCTTTTAGTCTAAATAATTTTTTACTGACGTAATCTTACTTTAGATGTACACTTGATGTTGTTGCAATTTCCTATCTTCTTTCGATGTCTTGAAGCAAAAATTGGCCATTCATCACTTTGTGTAGTCTAGCGGTCGCCGATTCTTCTATTTACTTGCTTACCATTTGCTCAATACAGCACGGAGCTAAAGGAGTGCTTCCTCTATCGTCTTTCACTCTTTCTCAATAGTCTGCTAACTCATTATCTCCAGTTACTGATCATTTTTAAAGATCTTCAAGAAATTGTTAAGTACTAAAAATTTTCTTTCTCTAAGAAAAGTCTGAATAACAGGAATTCTATGCATTGAATTCTATATTGCACAAACTTTGCCTTGCATTGTTGGTCATGAGACATATATTGTTGATCCTTGCATAGTGTTGGTGCATTGCGTGTTGACACCATTGTTGATACCTATTGTTGCACAAACTTTTATTTGCATTGTTGGTCATGAGATATTTCTCATTAATATGCCCTGCCATAACAATGAATATCGATTTTTTATCAATAATGATTATTTTTTCGAAATCTGATATAGACAGTGACCTTCCGCATGCTTTGAAGGTCAAGTATGCGAAATTTTATCAAGATCGGAATAAAACTGTAGATTTGTATAAAAAACAAACAAACAAACCCACAAACCCACAAACAAACCCACAAACAAACAAACAAACAAACAAACATCCTTCTTTATATATATACTAGCAGAGGTACCCGGCGTTGCCCGGGATAAATACACTTGTAGGTAAAGAGAACAATCTCAAAAATTTAAATTATAACTCTCAATTGGTTAAAAAAAAAACAAAACTCAATACAACACAGAGCAAAGGGATTATCCATTCTACCAAAAATACCAGGCAGTCCAGATGATAAACCGGGAATTTATCGAAACTCTTCTGGACTTGCCTCACCACTGCGGAGCATCACCAGATATTTTAGACTCAAGGTACCCGGCGTTGCCCGGGATAATTACACTTGGATGTAAACAGAACAATCTCAAAAAATTAAATTAAATTTTGCAATATCTTAAAAATAAACACATGAAAATGCTTAGAATTAATACAGTAAAAATTCTTAATGAAAATTCGAAAAAAATATTTTTAAAGGCTCACAATGGATGGACTGCTTCAATAATTTCTTACTCAGATAATCTTACTTCAGATCTACACTTGATGTTGTTGCAATTTCCACTCTTCTCTCGCTGTGTTGAAGCAAAATTTGGCCTTTCATCACTTTGGGTAGTCCAGCCGTCGCCAATTCTTCTATTTACTTGCTTCCCATTTGCTCAATACAGCACGGAGCTAAAGGTTTGCTTTCTCTGTCGTCTTTCCACTCTTTCTCAATAGTCTGCTAACTCTTCATTATCTCCAGCTACTGATCATTTTTAAAGATTTTCAAGAAATTGTTAAGTACTAAGAACTCTCTTTTCTAAGAAAAACCTGAATAACAGGAATTCTATGCATTGTTACAAATTGAAACTTATCCATATTGCATCATCATTTTATGTTCATTGTTATAATTCTTGGAAAGGATTGCTTTATCATTGCATCATCATTTTGAGCTCATTGTTATTGGTGAATTGCGTGTTGAAACCATTGTTGATACCTATTGTTGCACAAACTTTTATTTGCATTGTTGGTCATGAGATATATATTGTTGGTCCGTGCAGAGTGTTTGTGAATTGCGTGTTGATACCATTGTTGCAAAAACTTTGTCTTGCATTGTTGGTCATGCGATATTTCTCATTAATATGCTCTGCCATAACCATGAATATCGATTTTTTATCAATAATTATTATTTTTTCGAAATCTGAAGTAGACAGTGACCTTCCTCATGCTTTGAAGGTCATGTATGCGAAATTTCATCAAGATCGGAATAAAACTGTAGATTTGTATAAAAAACGTACACACAGACCCACCCACAGACCCACAGACGCACAGACCCACAAACATCCTTCTTTATCTATATAGATAGATAGGGTGTTTTTAAATTGAGTACAGATTTTTTGGGAGATGATAGAAGAGGTCCATAAAAGTATTCTTTTGTCATATGATCATGGGGTCCCCGCAGCTCCGTTTACTTACAATACTGCATTGAACAATCATATGACACCGGGACGCAGTGTGCATTGGTAGGCCTAGATTATTTTATTTTTAACAATTAACACAAGCAATCTACTGCAATCACTTTTACAGTAATTGTTCGAAATGACCGCCATTTGCTTCATAGCACAATTCGCAACGCCTTATGATGGATTGATGTACGCGTGGAAACAGTTGATTTGCACGGTCGCTGATGTCACCTGCTGCCGCGACAACACGAGCCGCCAATTCTTCTTCGGTATGTACGGGTTCGGAGTACACCATTGATTTTATGCTTCCCCATAAAAAAAATCCATCGGTGTGAGATCTGGCGATCTCGGTGGCCAAACAACTGGTCCGCCACGACCAATCCAACGACCAGGATATGTCTCATTTAGGTAATCTCTAATTGCTCTTGTGTAATGCGAAGGTGCGCCGTCCTGTTGAAACCACATCAAATGGCTGGTCATTAGTGGAACATCTTGAAGAAGGGGTTGGATACCATGGAATCTCCTTGACGAAGTTTGTCCTAAGACTTTTCAACAAAGAAGCACGTGCACCTTGAAACAATCCTTGCAAACAATTACTTTAAAAGTTATTACAGTAGATTGCTTGTGTTAATTGTTAAAAATAAAATAATCTAGGCCTATCAACGCACAATGCGTCCCGGTGTCATTTGATTGTTCAATGCATTATTGTAAGTAAACGGAGCTGCGGGGACCCCATGTTCATATAACAAAAAATACTTCTAAGGACCTCTTCTATCATCTCTCAAAAATCTGTACTCAATTCAAAAACACCCTGTATAGAAAGATATAGAAGACAATTAGCTTTTTTAAAATCAAAATAAGACTGATTTTCCATGTATATACGGATCGAGCACGTGAACGAGAAAGTCACATAGGCTACGTTACTGTAAGCGAGTGTTTCTCTTTCGGGGTGCCGGGCGTTGAAATCAACAGCAAAAGTATCGTAATGGTGTTCCCCAGGCATCAGGATCGGCTAAATTCTCACATTCGTCATTACTGACATATCCAATTATCTGCAACAGACTTTGCCAATTCACTTGTTCCTATAAAGAGGATTTTTTTTCAATTCACTAATAAAGCATTTCCTTTATAATGAAATGCAATGTTTTTGCAAAAGACAAATATTGTTTGAAATAGCATTTCAGATTAAAATTACTTTTCACAAATACTGGCACGTGATATTCAGTGAGGAATTCGTGAAATATGTAAAGTTGTCTAAATAGAAAATGAAAGAAAATCCCTTTCTTTAAACCAAGCGCAAGTGAGTTATAAGAGAAGCTGAATATTTTTACTAGTAGAGAGGAGAAAACCCGATATGCCACTCAGAATGCAGGGAATTTGTTTATTGGCTACACCATGGACTCATAATTTTTTATTCGGGGTTTAGCCACCTGAAAAAAATTAGAATAAATTTTTATTTAATATTTGAACGTTGAAATTTTTGGGGCCTCGTTACATAAGAGGTTACATAAGCAATTACAAAATTATTATTATAAACGGTGTCCAAACGATACATTTATACAGCGAATCGTTAGAGTAAATCCTTTGAAAGCTTCAAAACGAGATGTGTATCGTATTAAATTCTTTATTCATTTGTCCCAAACACATCTCTTAAAACTCAGTAGTTAGAGCCAACACCACCTAGACAGAAGGCCTGATAACGGAAAATTCATACATTGTTACATCATCATTAGTCGACCAAATTCAGAGCTTAACATTGGTAGAAATATGGTTAAAAATGGTCGACTAATGATGATGTAAAAATGTATGACGTTTCCGTTATCAGGTCTTCTGTTTAGGTGGTGTTGATAGAGCCAACACCTCCTAGAAAGTAAGCCGAACAACTAATATGGTTAATAATGGTCGAAATATGATAATGTAACAATGTATGACGTTTCAATTGTTTGTCTTACTTTCTAGGAGGTGTTGATAGAGCCAACGCCACCTAAAAAACAAAGCCTTCTCACTGCCTGTGGACTGCGT
>JAHWFO010037539.1:1551372-1586286 GCA_023313115.1 Rhysida immarginata
ACGCAGTCCACAGGCAGTGAGAAGGCTTTGTTTTTTAGGTGGCGTTGATAGAGCCCACCCTCTTCATTTATAATCATTTGTATTAACTTTTGTGGCGGCCCAGAGACTTTTGATTACATATTTTTAATCTAAGTGTATCGACTTAGAGTGAACCGCGGTTTTAAATGGTGAGATCTGAAAGTTCGGTGAATTACTGGAAAAAACAAACAGGGATAGGTATTTCAGAGATGATACTTTACTATCTTTCAAAGTAAACCCCCGTAGATAAAATATACTTTTGCTATCTTTCGTACAACAGTTGCATGCTGTGTGAAAATTCCTCTTTCGGTACTGCTTGATGTTCCCTCGTTATGCCGTTTGAATATCCGGAGCGTCCAGTAATCTTTGTTCTTTCATTGTTGATTTCAAACGACAAAACAGGAAGAACTCCCTTGAAAAATGGAAGGAAAAATTCTGCGACCCGGATTCGAACCAAGAACCTCGACTATCATGGCCGATGCTTCGAAAGATGGGAAAAAGTGAAGCCAGAAAACATCGCCGCCAGCTCCTCATGCTTCAAGAGATTTTGAGACTCCTCCAAAACTCTACACCTCAAGAGGACTATGCTGCTGATATATGCCAAGTGAAAAGCGAAATAAACGCTTTGATGATTCGCAAAGCAGCGGGTGCAGCCCTCAGGGCCAAACTCGTCTGGGCAGCTGATATCCGCAACATGTCGACGGCAGCATTTACAGAGGAACGACGACGTGCATCCATCAAGCGTTGTCAGCTTCTGGTTTTGGATAGTGGGATGGTGGAGTCCATGTCGGCCTTCCACTCCCACTTTGCGTCCTTCTTCAACAATCCAGTTTTCCCATCGGAGGCCACGAAGAATTGGGTAGAGGCATTACCTCCCTTTGATGACGACACAGATACCTTCATAAATCGACCTATTACCAAAGACGAAATAAAGAAGTTCCTGGATATGGATGGCCGTCTACGGTCCATTCCGTGCATAGACTGTTTACCATACGCCTTTTACATCAAGACATGGAGCATCATCGGGCCTTTTCTGATGAGAGTATTAAATTCTCTCTTGGCCGACCCCTCAACCATTAAACGGAGTTCACTGCGGGGAAGATTATTCTATTACCTGAATCTCCAACTCCAGAGCAGGTGACCCAGTGGAGGCCTATAACCCTGCTAAACACAGATTATAAGGTCTTCACTGGTGTATTACAACAGAGATTAAAATTGTTTGCTGCAAATTTTTTTGACCCCGGATAGTCCTGCGCTATTCCATCTCGCAGGATGTCTGATAACCTGATTACTATCCGATGTATTATGGAGGAAACTCGTATACGTTACCAAAATCTTGCTGTGTTGACCTAGACCAAGAAAAAGCCTTTGACAAGGTAAACCACATTTACCTTTTTGACATTTTTTATCATCTTCATCTTCGGAATTTTGCCACCATCATAGCAGCATTGTATTCTACAGCCACCTCTATCAACGGATTATCGTCTCCCTCCTTCGAACTTTTAAAAGGTGTCAGGCAAGGGTGTCCACTTTCCCCTCTCTTGTACATCTTTTATTTAGAGCCGTTGTTACGCTATCTGAATCGCCGTTCTGATGTCAGAGGATATGACCTTCCTGCAGAGTCGATTTCAATTAAAACGATGGCATATGCGGACGACGTTGCGTTACTTGCGTCAGACGGATATACCTTGGACATCTATAGACGAACTTTTGAACAGTTTAGAGAATCGACAGGGAGTTCCATTTACCTGCAAAAATCAAAGGGGATTGTTTTAGGGCACTGGCCCGAAGACCATTTAAGAAGTTTTCCGATCTCCTGGGGTGGCCGAATTGCAGTTCTCGGATATGATTTTTCCTTTTTACCGACCATGGACCGAACCCGTTGGAAGAGAATCATCGAGAAGTGTCTTTCGCGCCTTGACAGAAACTCCCGCTTTCAGACTTCGATGTTTATCAAGGTGTGGTATATAAAAACTCATAATATTCGAGTGCTGACGGCGAAAGGCCTATTCTCTTTGCCATCATGGGAAGATCGAATGAAGATCCGAAGTGCAATGGTGAATTTTGTGTGGGGGCCTAAATTCAAGACCTATCCACTACGTGCTGACTTCCTGTTCGCCCCATTTGAAAATGGGGGATTAGGATTTCCAAACTTCCAGTGATAGCAGCCAGACTAGCGGCGTTTATTAGAGTGTTTCTCAATCCCCCCACGATGTGGGCGAATTTTATGTTTGCTCATCTTCGATTCTTCTTCAAATTGAATAAGTTGCCTGTATCTTCATCAGTGATCTCTTGTCGACAACCGGCTTTTTATGTTAAACTTCAACTGGACTTGACACCGTATGTTTCCGCTCTTCGCAATGTAGATACGAATGAGCTAGGACTTTTGCGTCAAAAGTGGTTTCTTCGCCCGGCCGAAGGGACAACGGCTATCTTTGTTTTACTTGCAGACTACCCGTGGGCAGCAGTTATGAGGGCGTTCAAGATCATAGCCTTTGACAGCGACATATTTAACATTCAATGGCGGCTGCTGCATCACGGGTTTCTTCACCTAGTGCGTTTAAAGAAGTGGAATGTAGTACAGTCGGCTGGGTTTCGTGGAAAAGAGGAGACGATTCCTCACATATTTTATGAGTATACATTCGCCCAATCCAACTGGGGGTAATTCAGACAGCATTTCGGGCTAGCAAGTTTTTCTTACTGGTCTGTGCGCTGCCTGGTTAATGACTATACCAGCAAACCATTCAAACTGGACTTAGTTGTTTCCATCGCAAGCATCAGTAAAGAACTATGGGCATCACGATGTGCCAGACTTCAGGGTATCGTTAGTCTGTCATCTGTAGTCTGGAGGAAAGCGGCGCTTCATCTGAGATCTTTCCTTTTATTTGAATGGAACGGACTTGGTCCAGTGACATTTGGGGCGCCGTTATTCGTCATCTAAACGGCTCTGCACAGTGACTAGAGGAGATAAAGCTTTTCATTTCATCTTTTCGCTAGAGATATGATGGGTTGCTGGTTTGCGAATGGCGCTCCATCCGTGACGCTTATTTAGGTGTAGTAGTCCCTAAGGACTGCACGTTACATCTAACGCAAGTGCGCCGAGACGCCTGATTAAGATCTTTGGTTGTGTCTGCTGAAGCAAGCACCATCTGCTTCATTTCCAACAACAGCCGAAGTCGAATCAGTTCCAGATGCGAAAGGAGACCATAGACCTCGCAATAGCCGTTGTAGAAGCCCTAGGAAACTAAAGGACAGTAAGACAGATGATGATATTTGTTCTTCTTATGTGTTTCCCGTTATTAAGGCTAACGAGTCCGCTGCCGAGGCAAGGAGCGTTTTCCGAAGACGCCTAAAGGTGCCAACACACATATCCGACTTTGACGCGACACCAGAGTGCATGCGACTAGCAAAACACACATTTCCAACTTCCGCGCGCACGACTTTCAACCGACAAGCATTTTAACTCAAATTGTGTCCGTGATAGCGCTGCAGTCACACAGGAAACTGTATTCATTTCCGCCAAAATGGATTCGATTACGCGTCAAAAATACAATTTATTATTAATCCAACAAAGATTAATTTTAATCGTGATGCTAAATCGTGTATATTCTTCCCGTGATGCTAATCGGGTGGATGCTTCCCGTGATGCTAATCGTGTGGATGCTTCCCGTGATGCTAATCGTGTGGATGCTTCCCGTGATGCTAATCGTGTGGATGCTTCCCGTGATGCTAATCGTGTATATTCTCGCAACCTGATTGGTTATCGTGAACGTCAAGTCGCGTGAAAGTCGGACAGAGCTGAAGTTTGAAAAACTAGTCGCACGACTCCTACGACTGGCCGATTGATACCGGAAGTAGTCTTTCCAGAGTCGCATGCGACAGCTAGTCGGATGTAAACCGTGCATGTGTGTCCCCGCCTTAAGGGTGGAGGCCGACCAAGGAGCCCCTGAACCAAAGGCATACCACGAAAGGTCGCCGACGAACATCCGTCCGTCGGCCCGACGATACCCGCCATCCCCGACGAGGTACAGAGGAGCGCTCACGCAAGGCCCGACAGGAATCCCAGTCTTCCAAATCTGGACCTCGACGAAGCAGTCAGCTCGATTAGATAGTGAATAATAATCCGAGCTTAGGCTTTAGTGGAACTGAGGACATTTTAATTTAGTGTGCTTCCAATCCTCATGATATATGCGTTGCGCAGCCTGGCCCCTTCTCCCGAAATGGAGTAGAGACGAGGATATCCGAGGAAGGAGAGGATCTTATCGTGACCCTTTCTGGACCTTCATCCGAAAGCCTAAACAACGGAGTGTTAGGCTCGTCACCTAATTCTACCCCACGCTCGAGGACATCTAGTACAGGAGCCATACGCCCTTCGAAGCAAGCCCCTTAGATTATTCTCCCGTGGGAAGTGGAGGCACTCGAAGTGATCGTCCCCTTCGCTGACATAGCCGGTATTCGCGCTGGGCGCCTTAGCGAATGTCCGCGCTTGGACTCGGGACCATCCTCTTTTGGTACCAGTATTATATTGTGTAGAATTTAGTGCTCTAATTAACTAACAATAGTTTAATAATTATTTAGTTGTGTTTGACATACAATTAATCCATGGTTCTATTCCAAACAGTTCTCCCGCCACGGTCGAATTTACCTCAATAGGTTGCCGCCTTCCGAGTTTGCGGTACCTACGACGCTGGCCACTCCGTCTTCGTTATTTGGACGCCATTACTCAAATACCTACCTCAATCAACACTATTCACCCACTCCCGGCCGACGACTTTGCTGGTCTTGGAACTAACTCCAGAAGCATTCAAGATTCCACCCAGCTGTTAGACGACATAGCCAACGAGTTGGAATGAAACCGTTTCACATTACAATATTTATTGAATTGTAATCTTTCTAATTTACATCTAATTAAAAGAGAATTTAATTAAAATTGTTCATACAATTTCACCCCCCGTTTGCTCTACGCATTTTACATAAAAATTCTTGACAGTCAGTCAAAGTTGACAAAAGTAAGTCAAATTCAGTTATTCTAAAATTTACCCTAAACAACCTGTATAAATAGATTCACCAAACTCGAGCGAAGCCGGGTATTATTCCAGTTTATTGGCCTGGAGTTATCTAGGAATTCCCCCTTAGAGTTTTGTATTTTATTTTTGTTTACTTTTTTATTGGTAATATTATCATTATTTCCTCTTTTGTCTGTTGAGGAACACTCCACCTCGAAGGTAACCTCGTCGTCGTTTTAGAAATGCCGTCCACGAAACGGGTTCTCCAAGGCAAGAGAAGAGGAAGAGGTAGATTGGACCAGGTCGGTTCGAAACTCTGCCCTCTTTGGACACCTTACCTCGCGGCTTTGACTTCCCATTACTTTGACCTTCCGTAACTTCCGCAGGAGGGCCCTGTCGTACGCTACCGTGACTGTAAGGCATATTTTTGCGTAGTCCGTCCAAACAATTCCATGTGAGTCCCAAAAAAACATCAACGTGATTCATTTCCTTCCCTCTGTAGTATTTTTCCAGCCCTTGTCTCGGATCCCACTCCCTCACTTGTGGGGGTTTCTTTTTCTTGTTTGGTAATACCTAATTTTCTTTTCATCGGTTTTGTTCGAATGAAAAAGCTAAATACTCTAATGAAAAAACACGAAGCTATTCATTGGCGGAAGTCAGAAGGAAAGCGAATAGTCTGAAAATAGTCTTCGAGCCCGAGAAGAGAGAGCAAGTAAAGAAGGAGGCCGATTGGCTCAATTGAATTACGTGAATAATGAGCTTCTTGAAAAGACGGATAAAACAAACCCCATCCCCCTTGGAAACTCCCGAGGGAGGTCATACCCACTCCCTCACGGACTTTCTTAAATCTCTATCTTTTTCTTGTGACTATGGAATGTATGGTCATATCTTGAGACCTTCTAGATACAAGGCCTCGGCACAGAGGAATTGCGTCATAGAGTAGTCAGCAAGGACAACTATAAATACAGGCCAAAACAGTCGAAAATCACCTTTTACACGATTTTTCATTCGCGCTGATCCAATAGATAAACGTATGTCATTAACCGGGCCAACAGTGCCAAAATTTAGATTAATTGCTCAACAGGGTCGAAATAATGCACAAAATATCGATAACAAACTACTGTTATACCATGTAAGCTAAAGGTTGGAGTCATTCAATTTCAACTAGCTCAACCCACTTTAATTCACTGTAATTCCTTTCTTTAAGTTTAAGAAATCTGAGGTTATACGTAAAAGCATTTTCAGTACCATTCACTCTATGGTTCGATTTTCAATTGCCTTGTAAAATAGGAATATTTTCAGAGCGTCCTATTTTTCATTGTTAGTACCATTATTATTTTTAATGAACGGAATGAGAAATGTGCTTTAATTATTATTTACGGCGTCATTCTTTTAGGTTCTCAAATTGCAGTAGTCAAGTAAAGTGTTCATTCTGTTTCTAAGGTTTCAGTCGAGGCGATTTATTCCTACATTATCTTAATCTGAATACAGTAAGTATTTGTTTTGATTATTACCCTTTTATCTTAAGAACAATTAGCTTTTTTAAAATCAAAATAAGACTGATTTTCCATGTTTTTACGGATCGAGCACGTGGACGAGAAAGTCACATAGGCGACGTTACTGTCAGCGATTGTTTCTCTTTCGGGGTGCGTAGGGGCGTCCCCCAGGCATCAGCAAAAGTATCGTAGGGCGTTCCCCAGTCATTAGGATGAGCTCAATACTCACATCCGTCATTACTGTCATATCCAATTATCTGCAACAGACTTTGCCAATTCACTTGTTCCTATAAAGAGAATTTTTTTCAATTCACTAATAAAGCATTTTCCATTATAATGAAATGCATTGTTTTAGCAAATACAACTATTGCTTGAAATAGCATTAATCGATGCTGAAAATCCATTTCAAGTTAAAATTACTTTTCACAAATACTGGCACGTGATATTGAGTGAGGAATTCAGGAAATATGCAAAGTTCTCTTAATAATAAATAACAGAAAACCCCTCTTTTTAAACCAAGCACATGTGAGTTATAAGAGAAGCTGAAGATTTTTACTAGAAGAGGGGAGAAAAATCAATATGCCACTCAGAATGCAGGGAATTTGTTCATTGGCTCCTCCATGGACTCATAATTCTTCATTCAGGGTTTAGCCTTCTGAAAAAGGAATAGAATAATTATTATTTAGTATACTGAACGTTGAAATTTTTGGGGCCTTGTCACATAAGAGGCTACATAAGCAATTACAAAATTAGTATTATAAACGGTGTCGAAACGATACATTTACACAGAGAATCGTTAAGTAAATCCTTTGGAACCTTCAAAACGAGAGGTGTTATCGTATTAATTTCTTTATTCATTTGTCTCAATAACATCTCTTAAAACTCAGTAGATAGAACCAAATAGAGATGGGTGATAGTGAGGAAAAAACTATCGATAGTACTATCATGATAGTTTTTTAGTTAACTCGATACTATGAAAATAGTCTGCAACTATCGGTAACTATCGCGATAGTTTTCAATTATGAGTAAGGAATCGAATACTCAAAGAAACAAACATCAAGAATAAAAAATTATTATCTTTTGCCCAAAATTATAACATTTATTTAACAATAGAATGAAAAGTACATTACGAAAACAATTAATTACATTTTTAGAACATTTAATTGGGCCAATCCTTATACGTACAAGAGGTTTGCTTAAAATAATCAATTTTTGTACATGTTTTGGAGACAATCTATTTCTCCGTTCAGTAATGACATTACCCACTTTTGAAAATAGTCTTTCTGATGGAACGGAAGTGGCAACCATACACAATCTTGTTTGTGCAATTTCGTTTCTAAAAAATCAGACAAATGGCTACTGGAGGAACTGTTCTGTCCAAGAGGAATTAACTTTTTGTGCATACGATGAATATGATCCCACATATTAGAAGTGTTTCCTTGAATAGAAACATTAGATTATTTCAATCTACATTTATACACTATGAAAAGCAGAATGCAGCTATTTCCTGATTGTAAAATTGTAAACACTTACCAGATGCAACTATTGTTTTACCGCATTCTCTGCAGCGTACAGCTTTCTCACTGGAAGTGGACTTCTCAAAATACTTCCATACTTCGCTTGTTCTAAAAGCAGAACCTTTACGAGCAAGTGTCATCTTTGGCCCGATGATTGATTCTTCTCCGCCACACCTGAGATGTGATTATACATAATTAATCATACGATTATGCAATTTAAATGTTCCTTGCGTAAAAATTTTTACTGACTAAAAAAGTTTTACTAAAAAATAACGCACCAAAAAGTTAGATGTTACGTAACTTAGATCTATGCTAACTTAAGTTTCCTATACATTTGTTATTTTTACTTATCATTTTATAAAGAAGAACAAAGTTTTCGCAGTTGTTCCCCGCCATTATTACTGGAATGGGCCCGGAAAGAAGCTCATCAAGCTCGCATAGACCGAGCTTGTGTTTAGGCGAGTTATACAATGAGGTGAGCGTGATTTCGCCTGCATCAGCGTCATTAATAATCACGGAAACGGCTTCCATTCCTTCATAGTTGGGAGTGGCCGCCTCACGATGATTAATGCCGTCCTTGATAATGATCGCTGCTCCACGAAACGCGCGGCCGGCATTAATACCCAGTGGCCGGTCCCTGCGATAGACATGATAGCCAGGCAATTTGAACACTTGAGTTGATTTCAGGTGCGTCTCGCACACGAAGGCGATGTCGACATTCCAGTTTACAAGGAAATTGTAATACTCGATGCGCTTGCGAGCAATTCCCCTTCCATATTGCAACGAAGTTTTCCTTGATTAATGGTCTTGTGTGGGTATCTATTCATGATTATTTGCTAGATTTCTCAGAAGCGACCTGTGGCATTACTTTACCACTTTCCTTGTTGAGGTTTAACAAATTCCCCAAGTATAGCAAATGCTGTGTAGCTGGTTTGGATTTACCATATCTGAGTCATTAGCGCTGGATGCGACCGAAGCATAGGTTTTACCTTCTAGCACTTTGTTGCTTTTGAGCCTTTTGACATGGGGATATTAGCCTTTTAGTGTAACTAGAAGTGTGCTGACCGTCACATCGAATACATTTAGGGGGGTCTTTACCCTTAACATTGCTACATTCCCTCGACTCGTGGTAGCCAGCGCACTTGTTACATCGAGGCGATTTGGTACAACCTTGGGAGACGTGACCGAATTGTAAACAGTTGTAACATTGCAAGGGTCTTTTGTTGCCTCTAAAAATTTCAACATTAACGCTAGAGGACCGACACGTTTCAAGCTTAAAAAGGACTTGTTGTGTTCCGTATTTTGTAGTAGAACCAAGACTAAAGGCATATCAACAGCACCATTTGCTTTTTTAAGTCTAATTGCTTTTTCGGGAAAGTAATTTGCCTTTCTGAGGTCTTCGCAGAAATCTTCAATGTCATAAGTCGTATTAATATTTCGGACAACGTATTTAAGCTGTTTCTCGGACTTGAGCTGATGATGCTGTATCTTTAGCACATCATTACTCTTAACTCCAGACACTAGAATTTTGTGAGTGTCCTCATAATGACATTTGATTTTAATGGTGTCCTTCCGACCTGTGTGAGCAGTAATTTTGTCAAGAGGTACGTGATTTTTGACCTCCTCCAAAATCTCCTTTATTGGCTTCCCATGGTGACGAACGATGATTGGCGGGATATATATTGCTCCCTTTTCACGGGTGACATTAATATGGGAAGAACTGTGTTTAGCTTTGTTAGCACGAAGGGCTACAGAGGCACTAGCGCTAACATTAGAAGTGGACTTAATATTGTCGATCCTAACACCTCCTTTGTTCCTTCTATCCTGTGCAGTTCATTATCAAGCCTCCACTTTGTGCTTGTTCTTGATGAGGAGCTACTGTCGCTGACCACGCCCAGATCTGCAGGGCCTTCTTTACAATCGTATGGAGGAACAGCATTATCCACTAATATGGGCGAAACGGACGTACTGGAAGAACCCACAAATTCTTTGATAGCATTGCTAAGGTTGGCAATGCCGTTGGTAGTTTCCAAATTTGCACGCTTTACATCCTCTCTAAAACAATCAATATTAGTATTTACACTACTAATATCATTAGTCAGCGATTCTAACTTTGTTTCTAAGTCCAGATATTTTTTGTTCAATTCGGAACGTAATGCCTCAAGCTGTTCATTTATAATGATGTCAAAAGCAAGAAATCTGGGATCCTTACCTGCATCTTTGTACGCTACATCAAAAGGTAACACCTTACCGTCAGCATATTTAATACCAACACCAACCTACACAGAAGGCCTGATAACGGAAAATTCATACATTGTTACATCATCATTAGTCGACCAAATTCAGAGCTTAATATTGGTAGAAATAGGATTAACATGGGTCGACTAATGAAGATGTAACAATGTATGACGTTTCCGTTATCAGGTCTTCTGTCTAGGTGGAGTTGATAGAGCCCACTCTCTTCATTTATAATCATATGTATTAACTTGTGTGGTGACCCAGGGACTTTTAATCACATATTATTAATCTAAGTGTATCGACTTAGGGTGAACCGCGGATATACAAGGTGAGATCGGAAAGTTCGGTGAATTGCTGGGAAAAACAAACAGGGATAGGTATTTCAGAGATGATACTTTACTATCTTTCAAAGTAAACCCCCATAGCCACAATATACTTTTGACATCTTTCGTACAACAGTTGCATGCTGTGTGAAAATTCCTCTTTCGGTACTGCTTGATGTTCCCTCATCATGTCGTTTGAATGTCCGGAGCGTCCAGTTATCTTTGTCCTTTCATTGTTGATTTCAAACGATAAAACAGGAAGAAGTTCGGCGATGACAGGTCCAAAAAATAAGGAGGGTGGTAAAGTCCTGGAATCTTTCTTCACGCGAGGAATTGTTTCAGCTTTGAAGCCATGTGCGGCCGCCCGTTATCAAGCAAAAGACACCAGAAACCTGGATCAGCAAACGGCGTTCGGCCCCGATGAATGCGTTTCCATAAACGAATGAGGATCTCCGTGTAGAAATCGCCACTGACTTTGTTTGCCCTTGCGGAATGAATTTTTTATGGATTATAGCCCTCTGCATCGAAGAACGTTTTGTGTGTGCTCTTCACTGTCGTCTTGTGGTAGCGAGATTTTTGTTGCTTCGGAGATATGGTACTACGTACTCCATATTTGGCGTTTCGTCTCCGGACGTATACTGAAACCATAAGCATTCACGACGTTCTGGATATTCAAACGGCTGTGACGAGGGAACTTCAAGCACTACCGAAAGAGTTTTCACACACCAAGCAACAGTTGTGCGAACGAAGTCAAAACTGTATTGTGGCCACGGGGGGTAAACTTGGAAGGCAAATAAAGTATCATCCATGAATTACCTGTCCGTATTTGTTTTTCCGAGTCATTCACCGAACTTTCCGGTTTCGCCTTTTATTCCTCGAAAGTCTACGAAATGATGTATTCGCAGAGTTTTTCAAGGCGCCGAATTAGTGATAACCAGAAGTAGTCAATCGGTGGAATACAATGAATTTCGCGATATCTGGAACACAATCTCGGTAATAGCGTCCGAGAGCTGTTGAAAGGTGCGTATGACTATCAAGGTGATAGCAAAGGTACTAGACAGAGTGAAGTGGCCAGGAGATCTCGGTTGTGCTCTTCCTACCATTCTCGGACAATTCTGGCTACTTGATATAACTCGTAGTCCTGCTGTAATATCCCGCTCACCCACGGAAGACATTCAACAAGTATAGTTGTACATGATACACAATATCATATATAGTCAGATCGGTTGAGATTATCTTTCAGTCGTAACATTGAATGCAGACAATGCCAAGAAACATACCACTTGCACTAGTGCAAAATACTTGTGTTCTTCCAACAACGGCTGCAGGGGATTCTTTCCCCGACGAATACGACAACGTCCATTCTATCAATGGGAATAAGCAATCCTATGACAATCACGCGAGATTCAATTCCTGTTCAGCAATGCAAACAATAGCTGTTTCTGTAAATGCACCTTTGTCTGTATAGCTACAGGAACCATTATCTGAGCGCACGCCCAACTGGGTTTCCTATACCGAAATTCAATACACGTCTGGCATTCCTCTGTTTCATTTGGCTAGCGAATATCTCAAGTGTAGCGTGCACACGTCTTCGCAGTCGACGTTCATATGTTACAGCAATCGCCCTTGGTGCTCTGTAGTTCCCAAGCCGTTTATTCACAATGGTTTAGTTTGTCTAATAACGATATATTTGAATCATAGCAGCACGTAAACAGTACAAAGAATGCATTGTTTCAGAAGTGCTACCACCCATAACCTGAAATCCCCTCCTGCATATTTGATAAAATGTTCTTTTTTGCCCATAATAGAAGCGACTGGTGTGCGTGCTGAGTACAGACATGTCAACTTTTTATACCCATCCAAAAATATATTAGTAAAAGTAAGTCTGTGTCTGCCTGTGTGTATTTACTCGATAATCTCTATAACCACGAAACGAACGGGCATCAATCTTTTAATGATGCTTTTGCATAACCCAATAACAAAATTCTTAAATTTAGTTATTCAAAAGTTTACCTGAACAAATTTACCCCTTATTCAACCAACCCGAGCTAAAAACAATTTACCTTAAACAGATAAATAGTTTTTTTATGGGGTTTAAGAACTTGAATATTTTTTCGCGGATTATATGAGTGAAAAACCACACATATTTCATGCGGTTGTTTTCTTGGAAATAACCCTAAAGAAGCCATGAGTGAATTAACGCTGTATAGTCAAAGTTGACAAAAAAGTCAAATTCATAAAATTTACCCTAAACAACCTGTATATATTCAACAAGCTCGAGCGAAGCCGGATATTATTCCAGTTTATTGGCCTGAAGTCATCTAGGGATTCCCCCTTAGAGTTTTGTATTCTATTCTTGTTTTTTTCTTTTTGGTAAAATATTATTATTTCCTCCGGATCACAGAAGTGCATTTTGGCACAGAGAGCAGGTATAGATTTAATCGACTTCTTGTAGTTTCCGATTCTGGTCATCACTGGTCATCACTGGTCATCTCTGATGCTGTACAGTGGTATCGCCAGTCCTGATTCACGTATGCACTTCCAGCGCCAGACACTTCTCCGAACAATGGACAACTTGATGGATGCCAATTTTATAGAAGTCCTTCTTTTGGCTGTTGAGGAGCGCTACACCTCGAAGGTGACCTCGTCGTCATCTTGGAAGTGCCGTCCACGAAGCGGGTTCTTCAGGCATGGGAAGAGGAAGATGTAGCTTGAACCAGGTCAGTTCAGAAGTCTGATCTCTTTGGACACCTTGATTGGCGGCTTTGTCATCCCGGTACTTTGGTTACTCGCAGGAGATCCGGGTAGTACGCTACCGTGGCTGTCTGGCATATTCCTGCGGAGTCCGTTCAAACAATTCCTTGTGAGTCCCAAAAAACGCTCAACGTGTTTTATTTCCCTCCCTCTCTAGTATTTTGTTTCCAGCCCTCCACTCGGATCCCCCTCCCTCACTTATGGGGGTTTCTTTTTCTAATTTGCTAACACCTAATTGTCATGTCATCAGTATTGTTCGAATGAAAAAGCTAATCTGATGAAAAACAATGAAATTATTCGTTGGCGGAAGTCAGAAAAAGAGCGAAAAACTAGTCTGCCGTCGCTCACCTCTGAAAGATAATAGTCGAGCCCAAGAAAAGAGAGCAGGTAAAAACGAAAGCCGATTGGTTCTATTGAATTACGTGAATATTGAGCTAATTATAAAGACGGATAAAACGAAAACCCTTCCCCCTTGGAGGGAGGTTATACCCACTCCCTCACGGACATTCTTAAATCTTTATCTTTTTCTTGTGACTATGGAATGTATGGTCATGGCTCTGGCAGACAGGCCATATAAGCACCATCTAGATACATTGCCTCGGCACAAAATACTGTCGTCATACAGAAGTTAGCAAGGACAACTATAAATACAGGTCTAATCAGTCGAAAATTACCTTTTACATGATTTTTCATTCGCGCCGACCCAATAGATAAACGTATGTCATTAATCAGGCCAAAAGTGCCAACATTTAGATTAATAGCTCAACAGGGTTGAAATAATGCACACAATTTCGATAACAAACTACTGTTATACTATGTAAGCTAAAGGTTGGAGTCCTTCAATTTTAACTGGCTCAATCCACTTTAATTCACTGTTATTCCTTTCTATAAGTTTAAGAAGTCTGAGGTTATATGTAAAAGCTGTTTCAGTACCATTCACTATACAGTTCGATTGCCAATTGCTTTGTAAAGTCGGAATATTTTCGGAGAGTCTTAGTTTTTCATTATTAGCTCCATTATTATTTTAATGAAAGGAATAAGAAATATGCTATGAATTATTATTTACGGCGTGATTTTTTTAGGTTCTCAAATTGCAGTTGTCAAATAAAGTGTTCGTTCTATTTTTCTAAGGTTTTCGGTCGAGGCGATTTATTCCTATATTATCTTTATCTAAATATAGTAAATATTTGTTTGATTATTACCATTTTATATAAAAAGACAATTACGTTTATTAAAATCACCATAAGACTAATTTTCCGTGTTTTTACGGATCGAGCACGTGGACGAGGAAGTCGCTTAGGCGATGTTACTGTACGCCAATGATTGTCTTTCAGGATGTCGGGCGTTGAAATAGACAGCAATGGTACGGTAGGGGCGTTCCCCAGGTTCAGGATCAGCTAAATTCTCACATCCGTCATTACTGTCATATCCAATTATCTGCAATAGATTTTGCCAATTCACTTGTTCCTATAAACAGGATTTTTTTTCAATTCACTAATAAAGCATTTTCCATTATAAAGAAATGCATTGTTTTAGCAAAAGACAACTATTGTTTGAAAATCCATTTCAAGTTAAAATTACTTTTCACAAATATTGGCACGTGATATTGAGTGAGGAATTCATGAAATGTGTAAAGTTGTCTTAATAGAAAATAAAAGAAAACCCCTTTCTTTAAATCAAGCGCAAGTGAGTTATAAGAGAAGCTGAATATTTTTACTAGAGGAGGGGAGAAAAAACGATATGCCACTCAGAATGCAGGGAATTTGTTCATTGGCTACTCCATGGACTCATAATTCTTTATTCGGGGTTTAGCCCCCTTAAAAAGAAACGATTAATTTCATTTAATATACTGAACCATGAAATTTTTGGGGCCTCGTCACATAAGAGGCTACATAAGCAATTACAAAATTAGTATTATGAACGGTGTCGAAACGATACATTTACACACAGAATCGTTAGAGTAAATCCTTTGGAACCTTCAAAACGAGTGGAGTATCGTATTAAATTCTTTATTTTCCTGTTCCAAACATATTTCTTAAAACTCAGTAGATATGGCCCACCCTCTGCATTTATAATTATTTGTAGCGGGCCAGGCCATTTTAATCACGCATTTTGTGTGTATCGATAGAGTGAACCGCGGATTTACAAGGTGAGATCGGAAAGTTCGGTGAATTACTGGGAAAAACAAACAGGGATAGGTATTTCAGAGATGATACTTTACTATCTTTCAAAGTATACCCCCATAGCTACAATATACTTATGACATCTTTCGTACAACATACATGCCTTGTGAAAATTCATCTTTCGTCATGTCACCTTTTTATACCCATCCAAAAATCGAGCTCCTTTTAGACTATTTACATATACTCACATGCCAAAAGTCATAGGATAACAGTGGACTATTTTTTCAAGTGGCAGTAGTATCATGTGAAAATAATAAATATGTAAGTCAGTAGGTTTAGTTACATGGTCATGAGTAAGGGGTGAGATGTTCAGTGTGACAATGGCTGCACGACGAGAGCTATTCGAGTTCGAACGTGGCCTGATACGTGGAGCACGACGTATGGATCATTCTATATCGGAGATAGCTCAAGCATTCAACATTCCATTGTCCACAGTTTCAAGAGTCTACCTAGAGTACCAACTCGACGGCATTATCTCCCAACATGGACAACGCAGTGGTCGACCACACCTTCTGAATCAATGTTACTAATGGCGTCTGACATTGTGAGTAGGATGGTCACCGTTAACTGGCAACCGACACTACGCCGGATGACATCAGATTTTAACCAGGGTGATACTAGAGCTGGATCGATGCATACTGTGCAAAGAAATCTTATATCCATGGATATGGAAGCAGAAGACCCACGATGGTGGCCTTGCTAACAACAAGACATCGTCAGCAACGTCTCTCCTGGACCCACGAACACATCGACTGGACACATGATAACTGAAAACGTGTGACCTGGTCTGATGAGTCTCCATTTCAGCTGATGAGCTGATGGTAGGGCTCATATGTGGCGCAGGCCCCACGAAGGTCATGGACCCAAGTTGTCAAGCATGCACTGTGCTAACCGGTGGTGACTCCGTATTGGGCAATTGTGGGAAGCTCTCCCAGTCGTAATGGTTGGCAATCTCTTCAGATGTCTTCTACGGACTTGTGGGCTCAATGCCACGTCGCACTTGTGTTGGCACTTCGCCGGATTAGAGGAGGTCCAACACGTTATTAGGTGCTATCCCATGACTTTTGGCATATGAGGTAAAAGTAAATCTGTGTCTGCCTGTGTGTATTTTCTCGATAATCTCTACAACCGCGAAACGAATGGGCCTCAAACTTTTCATGATGCTTTAGCATAGCGCAATAATAAAAGCCTTAAATTTAGTTATTCAAAAATATACCTGTACAATTTTACCCCTTATTCAACCAACCCGAGCTAAAAAAGATTACCTTAAACAGGTAAATAGTGCTTTTATTGGGTTTAAGACCTTGAATCGGGTTTCGCGGATTTTATGAGTGAAAAACCATACATATTTCATGCGGTTTTTTCCTGGAAATAGCCCTAGAGAAGCCATGAGTGTTAACCCTGTACAGTTAGTCAAAGTTGACAAAAAAGTCAAATTCAATTATTGTAGAAGCGTCGACCTTTTCTTCATCCATGGCCAGACCGACAGCAGCAAAATCGACGCGATGACGTCACGGCGATGCTGCCTTCTGTGGCGAAACGGAATGGAAATTTTTCTTCAACACAGCTCAACGAACTTTCCATCGACATTTTGGTGATCAAAACGGAATGGAAAGGAAGTGACATCATAAAAATTTTCCGTTAGGGTTCCGTTCTGGCGTGATTCCGGTGATGTGGAAACCACGCCTTACTGTTGATGCTGTTTCACGTAATAAGCGCAAAAGCAAACAACAACGTCACAATTTCTAAGCAAACGTCACAATTTTTTAAGGAATGCAAAAATCCCATTGAGCTCCAGGTAAATTGAGTTTTAAAAAAAATCTACAATGGAAAGGAAGAAAGAATAAATAAAATCCTTTCTTAGCGAGCACCTAGAAGCCAAGAGAAATATACTTGTCAAATTTCAAGTTTGAAGGCTTCATAGTTCTGGAGATTTCGTGATGAGTGAGTGAGTGAGTGAGTCAGTGAGTGGTATTTGGATTTTATAGATATAGATTAATTAAAAAATAAAAAATAAATAAATAAATAATAATTAATTAATTAATAATAATAAATAAGACTAAAGTTAAAATAAAAAGCTGACGTTTCGGATAGAGACTATCCTTTATCGAAGCAAAAAGGATAATTCTCTAAGAGGAAAGAATATTGGATAGAGAATTATCCTTTCTTTTGCTTTGATAAATGATAGACTCTATCCGAAACGTCAGCTTTTGTTTTGACTTCATTTATTATTTATTAATTAATTTTTATTTATTTATTTTATATTTTTCTAATAATAACTATTATTTTTTGTATTACAGGGTTTTTGTGTCTCGTCCTTCTCTCATATACAGGGTGATTCAGAAAGGTAGGTCAAGAATGAAACACCATGTGCAGTTTGTAGCGGGGAACAATATTTTTCCTATAAACATGGGTCCGGAAATGCATCCTTACAGAGATAATGCAACTTGTACGAGGTAGGAATGACATTACAGTAGGTGTTCAAAATGCCGACCCTGAGCCTCGATGCAGGTGTTTAGTCTGCGGACGAGATTGTAGTGTTTGAAATGCCCGGCGATGTGGGTGATCAGGGTCTGGAAAACACTGTTGGTAAATCCTTTCCGCTTCAGTAGCATTACCCTGTGCCTCGCCGTAGACGAGATGCATGTCCGCCAGTTCCGCATTAGTCAAGCGATCCATTGTACGGCAATGGAGTTACATGTTTCGTTTCCTCTCTTTTAAAGGAGAGAACACGAACAATTTACATGTTTAGATCCTAATTTACATTGCCGTCCGGGTAACGCACATCCATTCCTACCTCATATACGCTGCATTATCTCTGTAAGGATGCATTTCCGGACCCATGTTCATAGGAAAAATATTGTTCCCCGCTACAAACTGTACATGGTATTTCATTCTTGACGTACCTTTCTGAATCACCCTGTATATCCGTTTATTCTTTCATTTAAATAATTTTTCAGTTATTATCGACACCGGATATGAAGTCATGTGTTATTTTTATTCCGATTAAGCCTCGCTTTATGTTTTTTTTTTCAAGTTTTTTCCTACCTCTAAACTTGCGTATTCGTCGAATTATCTGTGAAAATTTTTGATATGAAAATTTCTGTAGGCGCACCGCATAAAAACTTTTGGTTGGGCAGTGAATGTGTCTCATACGTGACGCTCGGAAGTGAAACGCTCATTAGGGTAAACTCGGGGGCAGAAAAGTGCTTACGTAATCGGCTTGTCCAGCGTCCGTCCGTCTGTAGACAAAATTGCAACAATGCTTTGCGTTGCCATGTGGAGAGAGGGCTTAGTGAATTGTTGAAAGACACGAATCATCATCTTGGGGAAAACGGGCCAGGAACTGACGTTAGTACTTAGTTTTCCGTGGCCTACGAGAAAGACAGGCCTGAGTGCGAGAAAATGACGTCATCAAAGTGGTGTCCATCCAAGCTAGCTGGTAGAAAAGAACTGAATCTTTCCATTGGCTTTTCATCTTAAGCGGTATAAAAAATTGTATGATATCCACTTTAATTTTTTTAGAATCCGACAACCGGTCTGAAATGTTTACTAAATGGATAAAGTAAACAATGTAAATGAAAAATCAACTGGGTTTATCAAAAAACAGTTGGAGGTTGAAGGAAATTTTTTTAATTAATAAATAATAAATATATGAATCTGCTAATATCAGGTAATGATTTTTCCATTGAAAAATGGCAGGAAAAATTCTGCGACCTGGATTCGAACCAAGAACCTCAATTATCATGGTCGACGCCTCTACAAATTGATCCAGGTGCCTGCGATAGCCCGATTGGTAGAGGCGTCGACTATGATAGTCGAAGTTCCTGGTTCGAATCCAGGTTGCAGAATTTTTCCTTACATTTTTCAATGGAAAAATCATTACCTGATGTTTGGAGGTTCATCTCCAGTATATACGTATTTATTATTTATCTGTCAGTTTGTCAAACTTTCTTTATGGTGGTCGAGGTTCCTGGTTAGAATCCAGGTTGCAGAATTTTTCTTTCCATTTTTCTATAGAAAAATCATTATTGTTTTTATTAACATTTGCAATTCTCATATAAATTTCACCATCACAGTATTGCTTAATAATTGCTTACTGCTAAATAAATTAGTTTTAATATTCATTTAAATCTTTTTATGATGTGTTGGGCGGCACGAAATTGCACAATAAAGTTTAACACCACCTTTAATCCGACCCCGAAATTGCACACTTTTCAGAAGGGCCTACTCTTTCAAAAGAGTGGGAGGATGGTGATTTGAACGGGATATAATTTTACTTAAGCATTTAGTTAAAGTTTCATACAATGATAGTTCATTGGTTAGTTCATGTGGTAAATTGGGGTTTATTGGATAATAAAATTCTTACGGAGCAGATTTTCTATACATCTATTAAATACGCGGATAGATTACACTACTCAACACACATTTGTAGGTAGAATCCGAATCTGCTTTTAGATTTTTTCTATCAAGTTTCCAAGTTATGCACATCGAGACTTCTGTGTTAAAGTAATAGGAGTGAAGAGAAGCGGCTACATTGTTAAAGTATCCATATTTTGGGGCCGCAAGGAAATTTACCAGGCCCCAAACACTGAATGATTTAAAAATGTTTCATTGTAAAACAAGAAGGCTGTGCGTGCTAGAGAAAGTTAGAAATTATATTCGTAATCAGCAAAAAAAAATACTACCAAAAATCACCCACTTTCATTTTGTCACAAGAAAAATCTTAAATTTTGTTGGCCAGTGTTATTACAATTCTAGCTTTTTCAGTAGCCCCGCATCTTTTTTTATATTTATATAAAAGTTACTAGAAGTACACATAAAGCTTGTACAGGGTGGTGCAAATAAAAGTAGCCTCGTATGAATTGCAGAGAAACCAACCTAACGCCGTAAGCAATGATTGGACTGTCCGATTTTTAGCACAGCAGGTTAATAGCGAGAGAAGCACGGTTGAGTTTTTTTTATGCACCAGTCTATGACCACTGCACGGTTTTAGAGCAAATAAAGTGAAAAATTTGGTAACATTTCTTGGAACTTTGGAATACCTTTAGTGTTACCATTTATTTATTTGTTTATTTTTAATGGGACTTTATTTTTTATTATTTTGTTTTATTTTATTTTCTGTTTGTCTTCTGCAACAACAAATCAAGGTTGAAGTGATTACAAGAGATGCTGAAAGCGACCACCATTCACCTCTTGACACTTTTGAGCTCCGGTCAATAAGTTGTTAAATATAGAAAGCAGTTGAGAATGCGAGATAGCCTCAATCTCAGAAACAATGTTTTGCTTCAGTTCTCCAAGTGTGCGAGGATTGTTCCGATAAACTTTGGATTTTAGAGTCCCACAAAAAGAAATCACAAACTGAGAGGTCTGGTGATCTTGGAGGCTAGCTTGGACCAACTCCTGACCCCTCTGCTAACAACTCTCTCAGGTTCAAACACTTTACGAATGCGGTCCAGTATACGACGTGCAGTATGTGCTGTTGCTCCATCTTGTTGAAAGTAGCCGTACGTTAGTTCCTCCTCAGTTAACTGATTGACGAATGGGTTAAAGACGTTTGCGATGTGAGGGGCTGCGTTCACCGTTTCATGGAAGAAGATTGGACCAAGAATGCGTCGAGCAGAGATTGCACACTATACGCCAACTTTCTGGTCGTGCAAAGGAGTTTGATGATATTCGTGAGTATTAGTGGTTGACCAGTGCCGGGCGTTCTGCGAGTTGACATAGCCAGAGAGATGGAACCAGGCTTCATCAGAAATGAAAAACAGCTGCATGTCCATTCCATTCATTGTGATTTCTTGAAATAGCCAGTTACAAAACTGAAGACGTTGAGGACAATCCGCTGGTTTCAGTTCATGGACCTCGGATACTTTGTATGGTCGCATCTTCAAATCGTCGTGCAGTATGCGTCCACATGATCTTCTTGAAATTCCGGTCTGGTGAGACAAACGGCGCGTTGATTTGTTGGACTCTGTAAGCGTCATCGTTTGGAGATTTTGGACATTTTGTGGATTTCTTACACGTTTTGGAGTGGTTCTACGCTTGTTTAAAACAGAACGTGTGTCCCGCCACTTTTTTATTAAAAGTTGCATCGCACGTTTTGTCTCATTTTCAAAGTTTTGAGCAAACAAATCACTACACTGCTTCCAGGAGTTGGTTTTTACATAATTCTCAACAATGAAGATTCTCTGCTGCACCAAAAGCACCATTTTTTCAGCTAAGAATCGTTCAAATGATGCGCTTCTCGGTATATATAGTCCTGGACAAAATTATAGGAGCAGTCAAGAGATGCAAAATGAATTTATTTGATTCACAATCCTGTGTATGTATAATTTGTAATGGACAATAAAACATATTTCCAAGAAAACAAAAACAGGTTTAAAAAAACACTGTATTAGCATCATCTTTTTTCTTTGTGAGCTACAAAACGCAATGGACAAAATTATAGGACCACTTTCAAAATAATGGGTTATTCTGAATTTTTTCTGCCAAAAATTCAGTTATTTTCATTACTTTAGTAAACAACAAAATTCCGTTCTGCATTGAACAAGATCATCATGGGACGTGGTAGAAAATTAAACAGTGAACAACAAGCTCAAATTACAGCTTACAATGACTGTGGAAAGAGTGACAGAGAAATTGCTGGAATTATTGGAAAGTCCAAGACTGTAGTCAACAATTTTTTAACTGATCTACATGGCTATGGAAAAAAGCCTCATCCAGGAAGACGTCCGAGGCTGTCAAAAAGAGACAAACGTGCTATCCTGAGAATGGCTTCAACCAGCACAGAAGCAACATCCTCTAACATCACGTCATCTCTGAATCTTCCTGTATCAGACAGAATAACTCGTCGTCTATTCCAAGCATCCACCAACCACACTTACACGAAATATAAATGCAAGCAAAATTAACTTCAAGCCACATGCGTACAAGACCGACCTTTGCGAAACAGTACATTGGGAATTCGTAAATTTGGAATTATACTATATTTAGTGAAAAAAAAATTAATATGGATGGGCTTGATGGCATAAGATTCTACTGGCATGATCTCAGGCAGCCAGAACAGTTTTTTTTCAAGACGAGTGCAAGGCGGAGGTTTCGTTATGATCTGGACTGCTTTTTCTGCCAACGGAAATCAAGTTTGTATTTTGTGAAGCCGAAGTCAAATGCAGACGATTATCAAGATGTTTTAGGAAATTATTTCTTGCCATTTAGAGAAGAACTGAAGACGATCCGGACTCTGTCTTTCAGCCAGATAACGTACCCATACACCGTGCAGTATCCACTCAATAGTGGCTTCATGGTCAAGAAATTCGTGTTTTGTACTGGCCAGCGTGCAGTCCTGATCTCAATCCCATTGAGGACTAATGGGGTGATGTGGTGCGAAGCGTTTATTGCGGTGGAATGCAGTTTCACACAATGAAAGACTTGAAAAATGCCATTACGAAAGCTGATTTCCCACTCGACAGACTGAAAAAATTAACTGAGCCGATGACAGTGCATTTAATTGAAGTGATACGTTTAAATGGAAAGCAAATAAAATTTTAGTTTACGTTAAAATTATTGTAAATAAATAATGACAACAATACGAGTAGAAAATTTTCTTGTCTAACACTGGTCCTTTAATTTTGTCAATTGCGTTTTGTAGCTCACAAATGAAAAAAGATGATGTAGTTTTATTTTTTTTTTAAACTTAGTTTTTTCCTTAGAAATATGTTTTATTGTCCATTACAAATTATACTGTACATAGGATTGTGACTCAAATAAATTCATTTTGCATCTCTTGACTGGTCTTATAATTTTGTCCAGGACTGTACCTGCAGCATTGATAAAGGAACAGCTCAATCATTGCTTACGGCGTTAGGTTGGTTTCTCTGCAATTCATGCGAGGCTACTTTTATTTGCACCACTCTGATAAAGATTCAAAGTTTATTATTTTGCATGAAGAAATAAAATATAAAAATTGCAAAAAAGAAAGAATATTTAGATAAACGAATAACACAATACCAATTGCAAGAAACCATCCGTCTTCAGTATGTAAAAAATCCATCACATACGATAAGAATTAAAACAAATGAAATCGGTAAATACTATTTTGATGTTGTATATTTTTATAACATAAATTGAAGGGAAAAAAAACCACAGCTGTGCAATACCAATCATAATTCTTCCCTCCCCCTTCCTCCTGAAAATGGAGATTTATAAGATACGTTATATTTACGATACTATATTTATCATAATGATAATTGATTATATGCTTTACTAATTGCATAAAATAAACTATGTAAATGAAAAATCAACCGAGTTATCAAAAATCAATTGGAGATTGAAGAAATTATTTTTTTTATTTGTAATTCTCATATAAATTATTGCTTACTGCTGAATAATTTAATTGATTTAAATCTTTTATGAATTGATTATATGCTTTAGTATTCAAACAAGTCTCAAAAGTTACACAAAAAAATTTATTACAATGTATTAATCAACAATATATTTACACAAAATAAATATGCTTACAACCAAATTTCACAAAAGCCAAATCAAATACATCATGAATCAGTGTTTAAGTTTTTAATTTTTTCAGTTGCCTGCTGCATTTTTTTTGGTTTCTTGACAGTTATCATTTAGTTTTTTTGTAAAATTGTTTATCATGACTCTGCATGCTCTTAAATTTATTTGTTCTAAAAGATGTGTGCAAGATTGTAGTTTGTGAATATCCCCAGTAAAAACACGTGTATACTTATTCATTATTTTCTCCAACGTTGTTTGGAGTCAGCAACTGAAACGCTAGTCTGTTAACTGGATTGTTATCAGAAATTAAAGAAATTGTTACAAATCCTATTTTCTCTAATTCCTCAATAAAATGTAGCACCATGCTTTTCAACTGGTCTGCAGTTAAAACATGAACAGGTATTAAGCTTACAACATCTTTATATGATCCCAATATGCTTGAAATCATGAAAACTTGAACTGTATTAGCAAGTTCTGAATTGTCATTCTTGCTGGCACCGAACACTTATCACCTTTGAAGGTTAACCTCTGTTCTATATACACTATATGATCAGAAATATCCGGACACATGCACGTTTTCTTAAGTATGCTTAACTCCGGTAAACTGCTGACTTTGTTTTGGTTTTCATATTGCTTGTAGTCTTCTAAACTTGCAGCAACAGCTTTGTCAAAGGTTTCTTACTCGGCATCACACAGTTTGAGATGATGATGCTGGTTTTGATAGGTACTTTGGCAGATTTGGAAATACAGAATGCACCACACTTGGCTTCAAATTTGTGTATGTCCTGGGAAATGTCTTTATTTCACCATCAACTATAAATTTCTCAACTCTAATTATATCATTTTCATGGAAATGCTTGATGCAAATCACAGGTTTCTTTAGTCTGGAGAGATCTCTTGGGATTTTGTGAAGTCACATTTCCCTCAAGTCCTTATCTTGGGGCAGAGAAAATGTGCTCACGATATCATTTTGTGATTTGTAATTACTTTGACAACCTGGAACACTACAACACCTTGGCATGTTGTAATTCTGGCAAAAAAAATAAAAATAAATAAAATAAAAATTAATAACTGAAAGATGTGAGGAAATTAATGTATGAATAAATAATTGACAATTTTACATTCAGCTCTCTTATAACATCATGGCCAAACATGCAGTTAAAAATTTCATCTTTAGAAAATATATTTTTTACATATAGGGGTATGAAACGATTTCCAAATATAAATTTGATTATTGTAAACTGGTTGAAAAGATTTAAAAATAAAGACATGTAAAACCATGGAACCCAAAGTGGGAGCAACAAACTTATTACTACAAGATTACGATATCTGCAGTAGCTATTTCTTTCAACCTAGTTTCTGTATTTATTTACTAATACTATTTTTACTTTTAAACTCTCATTTTCTACGCCAAGTAATTATACACATAGCAACCCAACACAAATTTATTGTTGGAAATGCCGTGTGCTTCGAGAGAATATAACGGTTGCATGCTATATTAAGAAACAACTCGCCTAATATTGACAGAAGATTTAGGCGAAATGAAACTGTGCTCGGTTGGTGCGACATTTCTTAAAAGATGAGCTAAAACGAAACAGAGTGGATGGTTGCACGGATTTCTTCGCGGTGACAGATGCCAACCCGAACTTTCTGGTTTGAATTTTGACAGGGGTGAATCAAGCTTTATCGACAAACCCATGTGTTCACACTGTAAAATTCTAATTACGATTAGGATTACAATTTTTACCACCACTTGGGGATAGTGGAGCTTTAGCGATAGGCGCTTTATTGCCGATCCAATCTTCTCTGATTATCAAAAATAACTTTGTTTCTTTCTTGTTTCGGTTCATAACCGATGTTTTTTGAGCAAATAGAGTTCCTTCTAAACTAATTATTCATGGAATGATGTTGCAATTATGGCGGCATACCTGATGGATATTGCTGATTCAAAAACTCAATTGGGAAATTTATAGCGTCATTAGGATCATCAAATGGAATGGAGTTAATGCTAGTGTATCATATGATGTCATTATCCAAGAACTTCATGATGTCTGCATTGAATTTTTTTGCAATCTCATTTGTTGTAATTAGAATTACTCTTTTGGCAATGTCAGCAAAGTCGTGATGACTTGTTAAATGAATGTGTATTCCGTAAATGTTTGTAATAAGTGTTGTTGTCATGTACAGTCGGGTGCAAAAAAGGTTTTGACTTAAATCAAAGTTGAACACGTGAATAGCACATCCCAAGCGTATACGTGCTACCAAATTATCATTCCGAAGGGACAGGTCCAGTCTAATCGGCCTTGACTCTCAGTAAAAGCACCTGATTTTGCAACCGATCAACATCCGGTAAGCTCAGTTCCTACGAAGCAGGTAAAAACCTTTTTGCACTCGACTGTACATTGTACGAGGGTCGTTTTTAAAGTAAGAACCGTTTTCTAATAAAAACAAAACTGTTATATATTTTTTCAAAATTTTTTCTTTACCAGATTCTATATACCGTTAACAATTTTTCCACATAGTTTCTAAATTTATTTAAGCAGTTATCATACCGCTCGATATACTTCCGCATGATCACTTCATAGAAGCTGCCGCTGGTGAAGAAAGTCACGCAGTTCTCCTTTAGCTCATCGACACTGAAATGCAGGCTGCAGATGATCTCCTTTAGCTCCCGGAACAGGTGGTAGCCACTGAACGCGAGGTCAGGACTGTAAGGCGGTTGGTTCAAATTGTCCCCAAACAAAAGATCTGATTATTTAGGAACTTAACCACCTGCTTTACAGTCCGGACCTCGCGTTCAGTGGCTACCACCTCTTCCGGGAGCTAAAGGAAATCATCTGCAGCCTGCATTTCAATGACGATGAACAAGTGAAAACTGCGTCACTTTCTTCACCGGCGGCTGGTTCTACACTACTGTTTATAAAAATCGCAACACCCTGATGGAATGGTCTAATCCATATGCAATTTGCAATATTTGCATACAATGGGTCAGAGTATAAATGATTAGATTTTTAGAGTAATTGCTTGAAAGAACACCATGCCTCGACGACGACGAAGGGTACCATATCAACAGCTGACAGACTTTGAAAGAGGACGCATAATTGGTCTGCGTGAAGCGGGATGGTCGTATCGTGACATTGCTGCTCGTGTAGGACGTAACGCAACGACAATTATGCGTGCATGAAGGCAGTGGAGCGAAGAGAACAGGGCACACCGAAGATCAGGCTCAGGAAGACCCAGCACGACGACACCGCGAGATGACAGCCACCTCTATCGCATGTGTGTAGCAGATCGTACAGCCACTTCCACAGTGTTAGCACAACAGTGGGGTGCTACAGTAGGCAGGACAATGTCTGCTAGCACTGTACGACGCCGTTTGATTTCCAGAGGATTGATGGCACGAGTACCATTGTTGCGGATTCCTTTGACTCAAAACCACCAGCGCCTCAGGTTGCAATGGGCCCATCAACACCAACAGTGGCAAGCTGAATGGCAACAAGTTGTGTTTTCGGATGAGTCAAGGTTTAACTTGCAGCCCCATGACGGCAGGATACGAGTCAAAGACATCGTGGCGAGCGCGACCTTCCAGAATGCATCCTGCAGCGTCATTCAGGACAAACGCCAGGGGTGATGGTGTGGGGTGCAATCAGTTACCATGGCCGTTCCCGTCTGATCAGAATCCATGGCAATCTGAACAGTGACCGGTACATCAGGGAAGCTGTGCAACCCGAGGTCATCCCCTTCCTGCAGAACCTTCCAGGTGCTGTATTCCAACAGGACAATGCCCGACCGCATGTGGCCAAAAATGTCCTCGCCTTTTTCCAAGCACATCAGACACCCTAGTTCCCCTGGCCTGCTCGTTCACCAGACATGTCCCCAATCGAACATGTGTGGGACAGAGTTGCTCATCGATTGGCTCGTCAGACTCCTGCAGCAGCAACTGTGGATGAACTGTATACCCGTGTAGACAGAGCATGGCAGGACATTCCCCAGGCCCTTATTCAGAGCTTGTTTGACTCAATGCCACGACGTTTAGAGGCTGTAATTGCATCCCACGGTGGTTTCACCCGATACTAATGTGACAATAAAACGCATTGTATTGACCTGAAAATTTAATGGTTTCTTTTCTGACCCATGATATGCAAATGCTCCAAATTTAATGCAGATTGGGCTATTCCATCAGGGTGTTGCGATTTTTATAAACAGTAGTGTATAAAGTGATCATGCGGAAGTACATCGAGCGCTATGACAACTGCTTAAATAAATTTAGAAACTATGTGGAAAAATAATTAAAGGTATATAGAATGTGGTAAAGAAAAATTTTTGAAAAAATAGATAGCAGTTTTGTTTTTATTACAAGACAGTTCTTACTTTAAAAACGACCCTCGTACAATGTACAGTGGGTGCAAAAAGGTGCAATGATGTTTACTTTTTCTGTATTGTAATGTTTTCAAATTTTTACCAACACTATCTTTTGAGACTCCAATATCTGGGTGAGTTGGTACTGCTCGCAGCGATTAAGATCCTTGTTTTAACATCCGAGAAATGGTTCTTTTTTGCCTAGGAGTAAGCTTTACCGGTCGGCCAGGCCATTTATTTGTAAAATACTGTGGTCCTAAATTAAGATAATTTATCATAGCACTGGTAGAGCAATTAAGGAATTTGGCAGTAGCCCTTATTAACTGTCCAGAATTCTTCGTTGTGGATATTTGGCTTTTTTTCATAATCAGTCAGTCTTGTACCTCTTGGCATTGTGTTTTCTTCTTACACTATCCAGTTAATGGTGGCTGCGAGGATGCAATTATATGTTACGCCATCTGTTGTTGCTGATTGTTATCATTTTCATTGACCAGTTTTAAATTAAATTAAATGTGTTTATAAATATCCACAATTTTGAGTATAGCTTCATGCATTTATGCGGGTGGTGGCGCCACTGTATTTCGCCATTAAACATTTGCGAGAACCTCGTGTATGGTTTCTTAATTGAAGAGGTTATGACCATCGAGGTTAGTGTAGATCTCGAAGGTTATGATATTCCCGTTTAAACGCGATTCCGCTGTTATTTTGACCACTAAATCGCAACTGCTTAATGACGGCGATCACTGGCGCCAACTGCTGGTCACCAAGTGAAGCGCGCTAACCCGAAATTGTGGATACGACATTTTTTTCACTTTTGTTGTCATGTGGACGGTTAGCAGAGTGAATGATTTAATGACAGAAAAGAGAGAACGTACGAAAAATGGTTGACAAATAAAGTTTTTATTGGTTTTATTAAATAGGTTGATTAAAAGTAAGTCTATGTGTAATAAGGATGAATTACACGGAATTAAGAGTTCGTCTTGATCGGTGATTAATCTTATGCAGTGGAAGTCCATGATTGAGTAGAATTCGCTGATTCCATCTGGGAGGTCGAAGACGCCCTGAAGAATCATGAACGCATATGACGGCCTCGACGCCAGATGTGGATAAGCCCTCGTTTCTAAATTGCGGTTATGACTGGCCACAATTTGAAACTGTCAAGGCTCATATGATATAGTTCAAAGTTCCGGTGAATAGCGGGAAGTTGTGTACAAGAGTCCCAGTCGATCGTAGGTGTAACGCTGAGAAGTTTTGGAAGCGGAAGTAGCATATGCGTCGAGGCGAGGTTAACTCGACGGCATAGCATACCCCAGGAACTATTGCTGAAGTGGAACCTACGTCGAACAGATGTCTTGCAGTATCCTCCTCAACGCTAGTCGATGCTGCGATGGGGACGCTGATCCTCGATGTAGCTAGAAGTTGATGAAGGCACGTGTGGAAGATGCTAGTAGATCGCTGTACTCCAACGCCGGTGACGTGAAGGACACCCTGCGATGAGTAGACGTCTGGCGATGGCTGGCGTAGCTCGGATCCCAAAACGCTAGTCGATCCTTTCTATGATGAGAAAGTCGGGAGGTACAACTGCTGCCTCACGGTCGCAATCGGGAACACACCAACTCAAGAAGATACCAACGGGTATCTGCCCTTGACGAATGAGGGCACGGCCAGAAGCACACATCGAAACGTACGTCGAAAACACTCTAAGGACGCACTGTAGCCCGCACAAATAAACGTGCGATTTACGGCACACGTAATCAAATAAGCATAGCTCACTGCCTTTGTCAACACACTATCATAAACACACAGGTTGACGTCGAAAAGAGCTTCGTGTCGAGGAAATTCAAAAGGTCAGGAAACACAAGTAAGTGCGACAGAAACGCACACACAAATTCACAAGGTGTGCAGCTGTAGCAAGGTAAACACGATGAAGCATATAAGAAGCACCAAGATAACGTGACAGTAAGCGCAACAAAACACTCCGCTGTATGACCCTGCACTTGAGGTCACGGCCTTGCTCACTCGAGGAACCTGCACCTTTACTGATGACGAAAAGCCTTTTAAAACAAAGCAAAACCGGAGATACAATCACAATGGGCGTACTCACAGGTTAAGGTAAGCATAGGCCATTATTAAAGCACAAACACATTAAGCATAATAACTGAAGTCACCAGGCTCTGTCGCACAAAGAAAGATGGACCGCCAAATCAGTAAGAAAACTGACGAAGCACAAACACATCAAGCTCATCCCTCTCTTGAGAGTAGGAATGGATTCCTCCACTAAGCACGTGGAATTACTTCAGCTCGTCGCACAAAAAAAAAATACTATTGCAAATAATTTTTTTTTTTTAAACGTCCGTCTTTCACAGTTTTAATAAATCGAGAAGGGCACCAAATGGCTGTCGATGAACCCTCCTAAACCGTTCAGTAAGAATGTGCCGAGTGCGCTTGGAAACACCCCCACTACGGAGAAATTTTCCGAGAGTCCATTTGTTTCCAGAGAAATGGATTCCACTAACGAATTTATCTCTGCGACATTCAAATGCAGAAATAGCACGGTAATGCCATGGACGGGGTTGCGTGGAGCCCAAGTAATAACTGTATGGAATATTAGAGTCCTACCGTAATTGATCCGTAGCCACTGCTGATAGTCCTCTTCCAATACTCCGCACGGGATTCCGGCACCTGTCGACGTGCTCGCGACGGGGGCGTCGAGTTGGTTTCTCTCGCTCGCCTCTCTATACGCCGTCGGAAGCTCGTATCCGCTCTCTGCGAGTGCCTGCACAATTGCAGCCACCAAACACTGTTGCTAATCCTCCTCGTCTAAAAGTTGACGGGCTTGAAGAAGGCTTTCCCAACGGTTGTGGCCTTCTCTGCTAGGCTGTCGCTCACCGGCCGCCGTCGTGGTATTGCCTCCCACGCAAACGGGTTCGTCGTCCTCCGCTGCTTCAACCTCCGTTAAGCTGCGTTTCCCGGACTCCTGCCGTAGCCCATAGCCTCGCTGGTCGCACTGCAATCCCTTTACCCACGGCTGTCTCGGTGTCGACCTTCTATCACCAGAAATCCTTGGCTTCTCCCCTTTTCCACTCGTTCTCCTCCTCTCTCGACGTCCTCTCGTGCTCCTCTCGTCCTTTACCACGTTGTTCTCGTGGGCAGCTTTCGTAGTGGCTCTTGTCAAATGACGCGTTCTACTTGCGTCGTCTGCTACATTAGCCCTCGACTGACGAGTTCTCTGCTGCCGGCCACATGACATTTGTTTGCTTTCTCTATACATTGTTCACTATAACCTTCAGAAATGTTTAAAATGATTTTGTTCTGCTTAATGATGTTTACAGTTTAATTAAAACCACTAGTTTTCTGGAAATTGGCATTGGCAGTTTGGTTGTGTGTTTATAACTATGAGAGACCTTAAGACAAGATATTTTTTAATATTAAAATTTATATGAGGTGTTAATGTTTAGGCAGTGTTCGAGTAATATTTCATTTACATGTGTGGTGTCGTTTGGATCCGTCACAGTGGTTAATAATCTTCACAGGATCTTTAATGATTTTATACGGCGATAATCAAAAAATTGAGATTTTAAGCAGACCTTTGTTGAAATGAATATACAACCTCTGACAATTAAGTTCGGTGAATGACGTCACACCCTAATCTGTGCGAGCTTTACACGAGTAACAATGCATGTGAATACAAGCCCAGTCATTGTTTAAGCAAGTTCAGACAGGTCACGTTTGTGCGTGCAATGGTTTAGCAGATGCTCGCTTCTTCAGTTGAAGGTGTAGCGTGCGCACGTAATTGTGGATAATGGATCAAAGAGGAACACTGCCGTAATCGTGCAACAGTTTCTGGCCAACAAAGAGGTCGTATCCATAGCTCATCCACCTTATTCACCAGACTTGGCACCGGCAGACTTTTTCTTGTTCCCACGCCTGAAACGGGCCTTAAAGGGACACAGATTTGCGGACATTCCAGACATTCAAGCAAATGTGACACGTGAACTTAAAGCCATCCCTAAGGAGCTTCCAGGACTTATATACCCGATCCCAAAAGTGTATTGCCTTCCAGGGTGATTATTTCCAGGGTGAAGGACAATAAAGTAAATGTGGCTCTATCTGTTTAAAGAATAATTTGAAAAATGGTCATTGGAGGATTTTTTCACGTCATTACCTCCGTTATTAATTAATAAATAGCGAAAAATAGTAAAGAAAATTTTCTTTACTATTTTTCGCTATCTATCTGTTTTGCATTTTGTTGTGTGAACTCCTTCACCGAACTGTCAGAGGTTGTAGGAATAAAACAATGGGCGTGGAACCCCCCCAAACTGGATGGAAGGACAATTAAAGAGGATAAAGGGGAATATCTAAGAAGGTTCCGGAGCGGAAACAAATTTTCCGTGTGAAATTTACGGAACTGAAAGTTCACGAACCAGTATCGAGGTACATGAAGAAACCGACCAATAATATTGTGTTATGGATTGCGACTAGATGGGTCGTCTTCCCGTGGATGGAATGTCTGTTGGCATCTTGGAATCCGGCTTCAATCCAAGGCGACTAGAAGGTAAAGGTTGCTCATTGATAAATGTTATGATTGCATATTTTCCCAAATAATCCACAAGTGGAGGGATCGCCTATCAGCATTTTATATTCAACCTCTCTTTCACCGATGAAAAGGGCATTTATCTCGTATGGAGCCATCCTTCGCCTTCGGAGCCGCGTGCAGTGTGAACTAAGGGTGATGTTATTGCTTCAGCGGACGCCTTAAAAGAACGAATTCAGGCGCCTACGGGCGAATGCGATAGAGTGACGTGCAGTCCCTATTGACTACAACAATAATTTATTTAAACACCTCGGTGTGAGGCTCGTTCACACTCCGGTAAACTTCAAAACTCGGACGGGAAGGTTACATTATCCCCTCCAGCGAGCAAACAAAGATGCTTAGATGACACAAAATGCCTTCGAAACAATAAAGGACCTAGCCGATTCCATTCAAAAAGGAGGAAAGACTTCAGTTGAGACTCCACGTTCCGATAGTGTTGGGTATACCCTCATTGATCTATGCATTCAGGTGAGCCACAGTTATTTGTTCATAAAGGCAATGGGAATGTTAGATCTGGCTTAAAAGCTTTTTGGATGAAATCGTCCATCAAAAATAGTAGATATTGGTAGGAAAAACTCGCCAGTCAGTAATGTTGCTTAAGACGACCCCAGATGAATTGTGCGAACGAGCGTTCATAAACATGTGTTAGTCTCTAACAGTCCACAAATTAAACATTCAGAAGAACTGACCACCCTCCATTGATGGAGACGTTGAAGGGATTGAAATCCGTGTTGCAACAGCCGCCACTGATAGTTAAAGATGGTGCGAAGGCAGTTGATTTAACAGGTGTCGAGAATTTATAGTCACTGGCGACGAAAGAGGTAGCGGTAGCCTATTCTTCTTAAAAAAGAAACCCAGGTACGAGAGCACAAAGTTCACCTATATTGAGGGGAGAAAAGAAAAACCCGAATCATCGAAACTAATCTGGGTGCAATAACATAACGCCTTATGGCAGATAAACCTAACCCTCCTCTCTCAAAATGGGATAAAAGAAAATGTGCACGGAGTGGATTCATCTTGGTGTAGGTCTCCCACACACAATTCACTGTTGTCCTGTGCACGTTTTGAAGATCTTTACAGGATGGCAAGGTGAATAGATATTTAGACGTTAGTAAAGGCAAAACATGGATATTAACAAACCGCACCTTGACGAACGTCGAGTTGGAGAAACGAAAGCTTCTCTCATGGCTGGTAACACACTTTCCGGTCACTTTTTCCAGTGAAGAGAGTCTATGTTCGGTAGAAACCAGAAAAAATAACCAAACACTGTCACTTGGCCACACAACTTCTTTAGGAACAATTTAAGATGTTCAACAGTCCAGTGCCTATGGAAATGCCCTTTGATTTAAAGAGGTAGATAGAACTCCCTATCGAGGCTCTGAACTGATCGAAAGTATCTTTATAGATGTCCAGGGTATATGAATCAGAGGTAAAGAGAACCATATCATCTGCATCACCAAGCGTCTTTATGGAGGTCAATGCCTCTGTTAGTTCATAACCTCAAACATCGGGGTGGAGATTCAGATGTTAAAGCAATGGTTCCAGGTAAAAGATGTATTGGAGGGGGGACAGAGGGCACCCCTGCCTGATACCTTTTAAGAGTTTAAATGTGGATGATATGGAATTATTAATCGCCACGTATAATGTGGCCGAAGTGTATAGTGCGGAAATGATCTTAGCAAACATCCGAGAAGGAAGATGATTAAACACCTCGAAGAGAAATAATGATAAATAATAAATGATATTATAACTGGAGATAAGCCTACCAAGCATCAGGTAAAGATTTTTCTATCGAAAAATGGAAGGAAAAATGTCTGCGATAGCCCAACTGGTAGAGGCGTCGGCCATGACAGCCGAGGTTCCTGGTTCGATCCCAGGTCGCAGGATTTTTCCTTCCATTTTTCGATAGAAAAAT
>JAHWFO010037539.1:1586296-1654459 GCA_023313115.1 Rhysida immarginata
CGATCCCAGGTCGCAGGATTTTTCCTTCCATTTTTCGATAGAAAAATGATTCACTTGGTCACAAGCCTTCTCCTGGTCAAGCCTTAGCACAGCAAGAGTCTCCTCCATAACACGAGCTTCCTCCATAACAGACCGGGTTGTTATTACATTAACGGACATCATGCGAGATGGAATAGAGAAGGACTGTCCTGGATCGAAGAACTCGTCAGGAACAAATTTCATTCCTTGTTGCAGCACTTCAGTAAAGATGTAATAATCATGCAGGACATGGCTTATTGTCTCCGTCGGGTTACACGCTCTGGATCTGGAACTTTGGGGATAAAGATGATTTTCTCCAACGTAAATTCTGGCGTGATGGAGAAACGGTCTGCTGAGATAGAATTGAGTACTTGCACGAGGAAAGGTCCATGAAGTTTCCATGTCGTGGTGTAGAATGCATATGGGAAGCCGTCTACGCCGGGGCTGAGCTGTAGACGGCCATCCGCTGTCAGAAGCTTCTTGACTTCGTCTTCGGGGATAGGACGTGTAATGAAGGCGTCTTTTTCCTCAGAGACAGATCGAAGGGCCTCTATCCAACTCTTCCTGGCATCCAATGGGAAGATTGAGTAGTTGAAGAATGATGAAAAGTGTATGTGGAAGGCTGATAAGATGTCAGAATCAGAATCCACTACCTTAATTTCCACTACCAGGCGGGGATATCGCTTGGCGTTTGCTCGACGTCTCTCCTCTGCAAATGATGCCGATGACATATGCTTGATGTCAGCTGCCCAGGTAGGAATTCCTCTGCGCGCTGCGCCAGCTGCTTTCCGGATCGTTGATCTTACTCTTCACCTGTCTAATGTCGGCACCAAACAACTTCTGAGGAGTGGAATGACGGAGGTGTCTCAAGTTTTCTTGCAGCATGAGAAGATGACGACGACAGCGTCTGGCAGCATTAATTCCAATTTTCTTGAAGAAACGTTTGATATTAGTCTTTAATGAGAGCCATGAAGGTAAATTAGATGGCAATCTGTAGAGATGGTGTTGCAAAAACTGAACGAACGATACCATTCATTGCTCGTTGTCTAGTAGAGAATTGTTCATGAACCAGTTACGATGTGGCACTGAAGTAGATTATGTAGCTGACGCTGAAATTAGAGATTTCAAAGCACACAAGATGGCACTGTGATAGGAGAAGTAGCATGGAATGACTTCCATTGAACCACGGAAGCCAGCAAATGCATTATCTATGATAAATTGGTCTAATCTAAATGACACTGTGGGTCCTCCATGGAATGTGAATCCAGGATGGTTACTAAGTGGAGGATGTGTCCATAAGTGAAATATTGCGTCTTGCTGACACACATGAAGCACACATCAGATGAAAATATGTTATCATCTGGATAGCAGTAAAATCCACTAGAAATCACTGCAGGAAGAGACGAGCACTAAAAATTGTCAATGTCATTGAAGAATTTCGGTTTTTGACATCAGATGTTGAGATGCCTAAGGAAATTACTCTGCATTCGCTGCTGTACCTTATATTCGTTGCCTGCTATAGATGAAGTCAAGACGATGATGGCTGCTACTTGGCCATGCGGAGAGGAAAATTTAATAAAGAACTGGCCATTGGGGTAACGTCTAAGAAGGCCTGGGAGGTTATAACCCTGTTGAGATGGGGCTAATTCCACCTCCTGAAGCAGGATAATGTCCGGCACATAAAGAGCAATAAACTTTGACAATACCGACTGCATAAAACTGTAACTAAGGGATGGAACATTCAATGAATAGATCTTCATTTTCAGGATTTCATGGTGGCGAGGCTGTCCTGGATCCGCTGATGGCTGAAGACTGGGCTGATAGAGGCCTAGAAGTTCTGCGGAATGGCGAGCGGGTGCGCTGGAAACAGCAGCTACGACGATAGCTTTGGCTGCTCTCTCGCTCTGATGTCGATGACTTCCCATCCTTCTTGCTACGATGGCGTCGGATCTTTTTAAGAGGACTCCTAGATGGTTGTCGTCCTTCACGCTAATTAGATGGATATCACCTTGCCAGCTGCTGGAGCCAATGAAGGCACTGGAGCCGCAGACGGTGATAGAGGGATAGAACTCATTGTCTGGAAAGCGAATGATGGCGAAGACAAAGGTGGAAATTCCTCCAACGAAATCTCCAGCCCGGAACAAAAGGAGGCCTTCATGTCGTTTTCTGCAGAATTCACATCCTCAACGAAAAATCCCGAGGGAGTTCACGTCCCCCCCCCCCCCGACTTTCTTAAAACTTTATTTTTTTCTAGTGACCATGGAATATATGTTCATCGCTGTGGCAGACGGGCTGTACCAACACCTTCTAGATACAAGGCCTCGGCATAGAAAATTATGACGTCATACAGAAGGCAGCAAGGGCAGGCCAGGGCAGTCGAAAATCATCTTTTACATGATTTTTCATTATCACAGACCAACAGATTATGTACAGTGTTTGTCATAATTAAGTTGCCAATGTTATCATGTCGCAAAATATGGTGACATTCTGACAATCTCGTGAAATTAATTTAAAGAGTCTGTAAAGTCGAACAAGTATAATCTTTGTAAAAGTAATTTTAAAGTGAATTTGGATATGAGGGAGCTACCACTCTATGAAGGGGGAATGGAAGTTTACAACTAAACAAAACTAAGTTGCCAGTCATTTCTGCGTGAGAATTTTAAAATTAGAAGACTTCAGGTAATATAGTAAGTTTATGTAATCATCATTGATTGTTTTGCCATGTGCTATAATTCCATGTTCGCATTATTTTGGAATATTAGTTAACAGAATGCTTAAAACCCGGGAGTTCAGTGAAGAAGAGAGATTAGACATTTTTCGAATGGCTACGGACGGTTACAGCAATCGATATGTTGCTAAAAAATTCGGAATTAATCACGAAGCTGTCAGAAAAATACTGCTAAAGCTAGAAAAGTATGGAACGGCTAAAAATCTCCACAGATCTGGAAGAAGGAGGGCAACTGAAGAACGAACTGATCGGCGAATCTTAAGCAAGTGAAAAAAAATCCAAAAACAAAACCAAAGAAATTAAAGATGATTTGGACTTGCAAGTCAGCCTTAAAACAATAGCTCGTCGATTGAATGAAAAAGAATTTCACGGAAGAGTGTCGAGGAAATATTTCACGGAAGAGTAGCTCTAATTGCACATACAAACAAGAATAAGCGACTGGCGTTTGCTCGAAACCATTTGAATAAATCTCAGGCATTTTGTTAAAAAATCATATGGAGCGATGAATCCAGGTTTGAAATTGCTCAAAATAATCGACGACAAATAGTGTGGCGGAAGAATGGTACTGCTTTTAAATAAGTATGACCAAAGGAACAGTTAAACATTCAAAAGCATTGATGGTTTGGGGATGTTTATCATATTCTGGCGTTGGAAACTTGGTTGAAATTAACGGACGAATGGATTCCAAGATATACAAGGACATACTAGAGAACAACGTTACCAACTCGGCCAGAAAAATGAAGCTTATACACGGGGTTACACATTTCAACACGACAATGACCCCAAGCACAAATCGAAATTGGTGACTGGATATTTAGCAAAAAAGAAGATAGAAAAGTATAGAGCACGACTATATTGGATATTCAGCACGACACTGGATATTCAGCACGATTGATCTCCATAGAGTCCTCACATAAATCCCATTGAACACATATAGGATGAAATGGATCGAAAAGTGCCGTGCACCAGACGCAAGAGCATGAAGGACTTCAAAGATGCAATTTTTGAATGCTGGGAAGATATCCCGCTGAACACATTGCAGAAACTGGTTGACAGCCTTCTTAAGAGATTACAAGCAATAATCGATGCTAAGGGTGGACCCACTAAATATTAAGTACCCTTCATTTGTGTTTTCTTATGTTCAGTTTTCGTGGCAACATACTTTTGCCATCTACGCATTGTTTTTTTTGTGCATACCTTATGCTATATAATTTATTTTGTTACTATTTTTCATTTTTTTTTTTATTTTCGTAAAGATTATAGTATTCCTTGTAGTAGTAAAAACTGATTGCCTGATGCATTTTTTCTTATTTGCATTTAGATAACTAAAAAAATATTCAATGGCAACTTAATTATGACAAGCACTGTATTACAATGAGTCATGCTGCTTCCACTACTTTAACATTGATTGTCCCATTTGTGTAATAAATAATCTGTGCACAGACCCAATAGATGAACGTACTAACGTATTAACAGGCAAAAAGTGCCAAAATTTAGATTAATGGTTCAACCGGGTCGAAATAAAATACTCAATGTCTATAACAGACAACTGTTATACTAAAAAGGGAATCCCTCGAACATGTATGTCACAGATTTCCACCAAATTGAAATATGTAACTCAATTGAAGCTACAATAAATGCTTGCAAAATAAGAGAGTGCGAAATTTTGTTTCTTTCAAAATAAACCACGAAAATGAAAAAGTTTGAACACACATAATCATACAAGGACTCCATTGTTAAAGCGATGTATTAATGCGCTTAACGGAGCTTCTTACTTCCACTACTCACAGCAATAAGCACGAATCCACTTCAGATGAAATAGACAGCAGCAGACGGTAATTGAATGGCTTCTCAAGTTTCTAAACAAACTTAGTTTTTAAAAATAGATTATTACAATTAGCTAATTGCCTTCCAGTACAAAATGTCTAGAGTAATTAATAATCATTTCCTTAATTTATTATTTCATTTTATTAAATAATTCGGTAATCAAACACGGGGCTGGCTTCATGTGCAACGTCGAGTAATACGTTGCGTTGGTAAGGGGGTATGCATCGCGGTGCTTTATAATTTTAAATAAAAATAGTATTCATGGATGCCTACCGCATCTTATAAATTATTTCGAGACGAATAATTGTACAGCAAAATTAAGGTTTTATGCTTAATAACTGCTCTAACTGCAATTCTTTGGCGATCGCCGCTCACATGTTCGCTTCCCCTCTTTCCGCCATGTTTGTTGAACTCTGCGCACTTCCGGAGCGTTTCATTGCCGCGCAACGCTATCGCTTCCACGGAGTGCTTGCGCGCAAAAAATAAAGGCTATGTGGGTTTCCCTTGTAAGTAAGCTAAAGATTAAAGCAATTCAATTTTGACTGGCTCAACTCTCTTTAGTTCAATGTATTTCCTTTCTATAAGTTTAAGAAGTCTGAGGTTATAGAAGGTGCTTCAGTACCATTTACTCTACAGTTCAATTGCCTTTTAAAATAGCAGTATTTTCGGAGCGTCCCTTGTTCAATTCAAGGAAGTTGTTTTCAATTCACTAATAAAACTTTATCCATTATAATAAACTGCATTGTATTAGCAAAATACAACCATTGTTTGAAATAGTAATAAACACTGCTAAAAATCCATTTCAAGTTAAACATTACTTTTCACAAATATTGGCTCGTGATATTGAGTGAGGAATTCATGAAATGTGTAAAGCTGTCTTAATAGAAAATAACAAAAAATATCCCTTTCTTATACCAAGTGTAAGAGCGTTAAAAGAGAGGATGAATATTTTTACTACAGGAGGGCAGAAGATCCATATGCCACTCAGAGTGCTGGGAAATTGTTCATTGTCTACTCTATGGAATGTTAATATCTTTTATGGGGTTTTTGCCACCTAAAAAAAATTAAAATAGTTTTTTTTATTTACTATACTGAACGTAAAAATTTTTGGGGCTCGCCATTTAAGAGGCTACATAATCAATTACAGAATTAGTATTATAAATAGTGTAGAAACGGTACCTTTACACAGCGATTCAATTGTGTAAATCCTTTGGAACTTTTAAAGTGAGGGGCGTATCACTTTAAATTCTTCATTCACCACAAACACATTATTTAGAACTCAGCAGATAGATCCCACCTTTTTCATTTAGAGTCATTTGTATTCATTTTTATGGCAGCCCCGTACACTTATAATCACATATTATGTGTGTATCGACTTAGACTGAACAACTTTTTTTACAATGTAAGACCAGAAAGTTCGGTGAATTCCTCGGAAAAACAAACAGGTATTTCTGAGATGATACTTTACTGTCTTTCAAAGTTAAACCCTCATGGCCACAATACCATTTTGCCATATTTCGTATAACAGTTGGATGGAGTGTAAAAATTCTCTTTCAGTACTGCTTGAAGTTCCCTCGTCATGCCGTTTGAATATCCGGAACGTCGAGTGATCTGTCCTTTTTATTGCTGATTTTAAACGAAAACAGGAAGAAGCCCGGCGATGACAGCAGTTCAGAAAAAAAGGGAGGGTGGTACAGTCCAGGAATCTGTTTTCGCGCGAGAAATTGCTTCACCTTTGTAGCGATCTGCGGTCGCCCGTTATCATGCAAAACACACCAAAATCCCGGGTCAGCAAACTGCTGCCGGCCTCGATGAATGCGCTTCCATAGACGAACGAGGATCTGCGTGTAGAAATCGCCAGTTACTTTGTTTGGTCTTACGGAATGAATTTTTTATGAATTATAATCTTTGCATCGAAGAACGTTTTGTGTGTGCTCTTCACTGTCGTTTTCTGGTAGCCCGCTGTTACTATTTTTGTTGCTTCGGAGATATGGGACTACGATTAAAGTTACGATTTCAAAATTCGATAATTTGAAAACTACTCGTCAGAATGACCTAATATTTTAGCAGAACAATCGTGAGGCAATGGAATTTTGGTTGGCGAAGGAAAAAAATAGTTCTAAAATCTGCCGATAGACGGCGCTGCCAGGGTAATGCCGGGGGGGGGGGGAACCAAAAATGGATTCGTGAAACACAGGAATGTTGTTAGCCAAAAGGAAACAATAGAGTTCAGGAGTTTACGAAAAATTTATTAGCGAAAAGACAAGAATACGTGTTTACAGCGACAACAGTGATAATGCCAATAAAATAGAGCTTCATGGAAAAAACATCTTACTGATGATTAAGGCAGAAGTTGTTCGATATGCCTCTGCCTTGTTCCACTACTAATTGGAAGCGCAAAATGGCATGGTCCACAAGAGATCGGAGGGTATCTGTACTAATTTGTATATCTCCAGACAATGTGAACCCTGCCAGCGCCATCTATCGGCAAATTTTGGAACTGTTTTTTTTCTTTCGCCAAACAAAATTCCATTGCCTCACGATTCTTGTGCTAAAGTATCAGGTCATTCTGATGAGTAGTTTTCAAATTATCGATTTTTGAAATCGTAACTTTAATTATAATCACCCTGTATTTATATGAAAGCTAAAAAAAACTCTTAAGTTTCCGTTGCCTTATATCAATTTGAATTGTATCTTTATTTTTTCCGTAATAAAGTATAACCTTGCTATGAAAGTTATATTTATAATCATTTTCTAAAATATACAATTTCATTTCGTGTTCATAAAAATTAATTTAATTATTTTTTTTTAATCTTTATTTAACAGTTGAATTTTTCATCTTTAATAACGAATAAAGTCACAGTTTTTATTTCTTTAGTGGCACGCATATTGGAAGAACTGACGACAACCTTCTTAAACGAAAGGAGATTCAATTGATCTAACGGGTTGTTCCTTCAAAAAAGAAAAGAGAACAACTTAATGAGTTACATGCAAAGCACATAACGATTCCTATGAACACTATAGAAAGGAAGCCTACTTAGGCGACTCCTTTAATTAAGAAAATTCATATCGTTCCAACTACTCCCCCCTGTACCATCCCCCCACCGCCATCACCATCCACTCTCCTTTTCGTTTTTACTTCTTTTCCTCGCTAATACTCGAAAACCATAATGCTCAGTAATTAAACCCTACCGAAGAGGGGGAAGAGTAGGAGAACTGGAGCTTAAAATATGGTTGTTGACTTTGAATTTCGGAGAAAAAAATTTTTTTAATCTTTTTTAATATTTGAAGAAAGCCATTCTTCCCATCCCCTCCCCTTATTAATCGAAAGAAGCCTTTACCAAAGAAATTTTTGAAGAAAAACAGCATCTTTTGATTTTATAAAACGAGAAGTTGAAATATGTAAATTAAAAAATGTATGAATTCGTGATATTAATTTATGTAGTTTATCTCTGAGTATTTATTATACCTAATGCAAAATGTCTTCTTTGTTTTCAATTTATCAAATCAATGCATTTTATCTAATGCATTTCGTTTGAAGAACAAGCCATAAAACGAGCTGCAAATATGCTCAAACGCATAAGAATTTTGCGTATAGTGTTTGGCTCCAAACGCTAATTTCCAAATAGCATACATATTCAGTTCATATCTTTTGTCTGTTATTTTTTGAGACAGCAATATCAGAACCAGTCAGTGGATTTAATAAGAATTTTAGCTTGAAACTTTGAGAGCATATTATATACCGAATAGTGAAAACTGAATTAAATATTTGTATTCGGTTACAAGTTCATGAAATTTTGTTAAACAAACTTCGGAGCAGTCGAAGAATCAGGAGACACAAAACCCACTTGATCACAAAGAATTGAAATTTATTGGCACAGATGTACATTTCGATGTACCTATCTTGGCATACAGAATGATGATTACCTTGTGATCACTTTATGGTCAAGTGGATTTTGTGTCTCCTGATTCTTCAAACTGTAATCACAGCCCCAGAGGTTTGTTTCTAAATATTTAGCCTTTCTTCTCTTCCGTAGTACATGTATTTAGAAAATCGAAAAGAATATTATATTCTTTCCGCTTCTCGCTATTTGCAATCAAATGCCATATCATATATTGCTATTAGAAAAAAATAATTAGGTGATCGTTACAGCGATTTCAAAGACATTAACATTAGTTAAGCTCTGGAAGATTTTTATCGATTGGTTAAATCAGAATTTAAACAGGTTACATCCTTTTCGAGAAATTGGTACAGTCAACCGTTGACAACGAGACCCCTGGAGTGGCCAGTCCATTGATAAAAATGGGTGGGAAGGGGAAGAGTGAGGAATTGTTTCTTCGTGACTCACTTCACATAAACGCAGAACGTCCAATGTCTCTCCTCAGTCTGCTCACCCATTTTCATCAGTAGACTGGCAGCTTCAGGGTCTCGTTATCAAATTTTGACTGTACAATATACAGAGTGTAACTATACATTTGTAACAAATGTCAAGGGGTGATTCCTGAGATCAAAACAAAAAAAAACATTCCTATGAACGTATGTCTTACACAGCGTTTTTTCTTTCACGTCGTCAACATGACGTGCATAGGAGTTTTTGAACGACATTTAAAGATATGACTCTTCCAGTTTTACAGTGTGGCGTATATGAAATTTCCTGCGGCAAATGTGACAAGATCTACGGAGCTCAGAGTATTCATAATGCGGAAAAGAAATGGAAAGAGCACTTGGCTCACGCATGTTTCGGACGCCCCGAAAAATCAACGGTAGCCAGACATGCATTCGAAACGACTCAAAATTATTACGACACCTCAATGAAAACAGATTGCTAGATGCTTATGAGACATTAGGAATCAGGAAGAAAGATGCTAACCTACTATTGAATTTGGATCAAGGCTCTCTAGAAGATTCAGGATTAACTAAATTGATTAATTCATTGATAATTTATTTTTTTACTTTTGTCTTTTCTTTAACTTAATTTTTTTTTCTCGTTTTGTCCAGCCTTCCCTTATTGATTGCTTTGTAATGTTTTATATAGCTTTCGTAATACTTGGTCCTGATTGACCAATTTCTTGCGTAAATACAATTTGTTAATCCTTGGCATTTGCATTTCGCCGAATGATTGCCACAAGGTAGCCGAAATGTACACACGATTTTTGTAAATAACGAATTTACCTGACTACAATACGAATCGATTAGAAGACGACCCCACTTTTTTAAGGTAAATTTTTGGGAACAAAATTTATTTTTTTAATGAACATGGAAGCAAAAATACTTATTTAAAAATTAAAATTTATCGTAAAAGCTATCATAAAATCTCGTGTATCTTGCTATGATCGAGAATGCCAGTAATTTAGCATTAACTTGCAAAAATCGGTTTATTTGTGTAATTTGCGATTTTAAGACAAGCTCCCCTCCTCTTTTATTGGCTCTTTAATTTTGAAAAAAACCTCCTTTTACAGTCGAGTAAATACGGTAAATCAGAGTTTGTATTCCATTATAATGATTCTATCCACAGTGTTTTTTGGTTTCCCATTGTTATTTGACGTTATTCATTATTTTTTTAAACTTGTTTTTTTTAAGGACTGGTTTTCATCACGGTCTATAGATATACATGGTCATCGAGCTTCGGCCATTTTCCATTGTTTCGAGAAGCTAAGGAAAACAGATCGCGCCAAGTGCCGCGAAGATCGCACTAAGGCCGACCATGACCTGCGATAGAGTTTTTCAATGAAACTGAAAATGAAAGTAAAGTTTTTCATTGTTTATATCTGCCGATAGGGCGGCGCTGCAGGCGCAGTTAGGCCGATTGTACATGCAGCGCCACTTTTCAATAGAGTTCCCTCCCTACCGGGAGCTAGAAACTTTAGCTTCATTTTAACAATAGAGCTCGATGACCATGAATATCTATAGACCGTGGTTTTCATTAAACTTTATTTGTTGCTTGAAGCCACGTATATTTTCTCTTTCACTTTTCGTCTTTCAGCGTATTCCACCATGCCAACACGTTACAGTGTATCGCAATTGCAGTGACTCGAATTGCCACTGCACATGCGTTATGATTTTTTTAAATCATTTTGACTGAAACGCTTTCATTGTTTTTGAAGGAAAAACCTCTTACCACGGACAAAAACAACGGAGATATGATACGCCGTATACGTATTCCGAAGGCCATGCCTTCATTCTCAACGGCAAAATTGAAATTCAATCTTTGGGATAGAAGACTCTCTACACCCCCCTACAATGTTTGGTCCCGCTCGGTCCCTTAATTTATGGACACTAGTGTATATCCCAAATATTGTCTTAAAAAAAAATACACATTAAAGATTATGACAGACCTGTCATAACTGATACGATTAAGCCTCACCACAGACCAGACATCACATTTGTTGATAAACAAGACAAAATGATTATATAATTGATACAACTAATTGATTATACACATAATTTACAAGACATCCACAGATTAATCACTAAGCATGCATCAAATAAGTAATTTCTACCGCTCTTTCTGAAACTGGGGATATTCCACAAAAGTCTACAAATTTTAATATAAACCCATATGTATACAAAACCCTAATCCGCAATCTTTAATACATTTGTCCACTGGCTCTGCTTTTAGGGTGAGCTTAAGACTTATCTCGAATTTGGTCTTTGCAAATCAAAATAATAATATATTATTCTTTCAAAAATTTAATATTAATGAAATTTCGTTTCTAGCTTATATACCGTTCAACATCATGTGTTGCTGGGCTTTATTGATGCTTGAAAAACGATTACTATGATGGATTCATGACCTCCCCAACTGTGCGAAGACTTAACGATTTCAAATGAAAACGCCACATCTCACAACGGTATTATTTTGGGCTGAAATCAGCTTTCATTTTCGTTCCATTACCAACCTGAAACGAATAAATTGGTTTCCTGTGAATTCCATCAAGCAATCCATTAAATAGGAACCTGTTTATTTAACCTTTCATTTACAAATAGATGTCTGTCAAACAGAATAATATTTTCTGCGCTGTTTAATAATCATTCTAATAAAGTTGATAGAACTTGTGATTATTTAGGATCAATCTGTTGTAGAGTGCATCATAAAATCAAAAAGGTTTTGCATTGACAATAATAGTCTACATTAAATCGCAATGTTAAGGCCGAATATTGTTATCTCATTATATAATTAAACATAAGTAATATTGATAAACGGAAACTTTTCTGGAAATATCAATAGCGGATATTAAACTATTTCACTATTAAATGATTCCATATTAAAACTATAATCTATACATATAAAGCACAATGTTTGTATGTATAAGGGTGTAAATGGACGACGTTTCACAAATGTAAGGATACGTAGAGGATGAAAAAGTCTAGTCGCGTTTTTCGATTTGTGGCTCCGTTAAAAAGTTATAGCGCTTTAAAGTTCGGTATCGGTAAGGAATATCGGTATCGGTATCGGCCAGGGTGATTCTAAAAGGTCGTGCCCAAATGAAAAGGCAGGTAGAGGGTGAAATTCTGAGCAAAAAAGTCTAGTCGCGTTTTTCGATCTGAGGCTCCGTTAAAAAGTTATAGCGCTAAGTTAAAATTGCTCAGCGTTTGTACCAAGATAGATTTCGGGAAGTGAAGTCACGAAAATTTAACTTTTTAACGGAGCCTCAGATCGAAAAACGCGACTAGACTTTTTTGCTCAGAATTTCACTCTCTATCTGCCTTTTCATTTGGGCACGATATTTAAGAATCGTCCTGGCCGATACCGATATTCCTTATGCTGGGTGCCCACTTAGCGCGACGATCGCGCGATTCTATCGTTTTGTGAAGCACGCATGCGCAGAGTGACGTCACGAGGGCGATTCTGTGACGCGTCTGAGGCGATTGAAAAGCTCTGCATGCCAGAGCTTTTTGATCGCGCGACTTTATCGCACCCAGTCAGAAAACAGTTTCGAAACACGTGGCACATGCAATCATGGCAGCACCTACTTCGAGATGGTCGGATATCACTACGGAAAATTTGATTGAAGATATCAAGTAATATGCAATACTGTATGCACGAAATAGCCAATTCTGATTTTGGAAGCACGAAATCTTGAAGTGGGAAGCGAAATGATCGCGTAGATAGCGCATGCGCATTCAGTCACGCGGCCGTCGTGCCAAGTGGGCACCGAGAAGCGAATTGATCGCCTGGCGTTTGTTGCGCATGCGCATATGACTCAAAGCGATAGAATCGCGCGATCGTCGCGCTAAGTGGGCACCCAGCATTACCGATACCGAACTTTAAAGCGCTATAACTTTTTAACGGAGCCACAGATCGAAAAACGCAACTAGACTTTTTTGGTCAGAGTTTCATCCTCTACATATCCTTAAATTTGTGAAACGTCGTCCATTTACACCCTGTATACTAGTAGCTTCAAAAAGTACCCGGAATCGTGATATGCTGAGAAATTGAGGTAGTGTGTTTGAGGGAGTGAGGTTTTCCCGCATTGTTTACCATTCACAGATCACGCTCGAACGTGCTTCGACGTGATTTAAACGGAATGCCTGCCGTGCACGTGGCAGTCTGTTAACTGGTAGTGTAATCATCACATTCTGATTTCGCTACGTTAATCCAGGTTCTTCCAGGTATCCAACTCGTCGGCCTCTGGCCATACAGGCCCTGGATGGACGTATTGGATTATATTAAATAAATAAAAAAAAAGTCAGTTATAACACAACGTTCGAATATCAAAGATGACCACCGGAATGGCCGTCCATCAACTTCAATTAATCCATCCACAATTAATCTTGTGAGCAACACCGTGCGAGAAGACAGACGCCAAAGTGTAGAGACAAAGCTGCTACGATATCCGCACTTTGAACTGTTCCGCAAACTGGCTTCACAGAGTGTTTCCAAGCATTATACACACGTTGGCAGAAGTGTGTTACTGCCCAAGAACAGTATTTTTAAAGAAATATTGTTTAAATATTTGTATTTTTCTGTGTGCCGAAATAAAAATTAATTCTGGGAATATTTTGAAGCTACTAGTATGTACGTTTGTCCATTTTTAAAATGCAACTGGCATGTAAACTATAGTATTGAAATTTAACACACAGCTGTATAATACTATCACGATGATGGAAAAAATTCAAAACTCGTATATAAGGTTTGTCTCATAATTATAAACACAGTATGCAAAATCACTTTTTGAGAAACTGGTTATTATTTTTTGCATTAATACAGAATTGTAAACATGTCTAAGCATATTAAAAATCATTTCAAACATTTGGAAGAATCATCTGGAAATTAGTAACAGAGGAAAAAATAAATTCCCAACAGTCAAAAAAATTTCTGTTTCATAATTATAAACAAAGGTTGTCAGTGACAATTTTCCTTGTTTGGAAATAATTTTGTTAACTTGTAAACGCGATTAGGTAATGACTTAAACAATGTTTCCAGTGATTTCTACTGGATATTTTCCCAGCTGGAAATAATTGCGGTTGCAGTTCTTTAGTTGTACTGTACTGTTTTGCCAACACCTCCTACACAGAAGGCCTGATAACGAAAACGTCATAGATTGTTACATTATCATTAGTTGACCAAATTTAAGGCTTTTTATTGATAGAAATAGGATTAATAATGGTCGACTAATGATGTAACAATGTATGACGATTCCATTATCAGGCCTTTTATCTAGGTGGTGTTGACACTGCTCGAGCCAACATTGCCCAAACGTTCTCCATGGGGTTTAAATCAGGCGACAAGGCGGGCCAGTCCATAACTTGAACACCATTGTTCAAAAAACCACTGCCAAGTTGACTTTGTAGTGTGGACTGGTGCATTGTCCTGCTGAAATTCATAAAACGGACCCCCTATTGCCTCTGCAAATGGTAAAAAAATTTCTTCCAGCAAATTTTGGTAGGCTACAGCATTGAGTCTCTCCTTAGGAAAAGCTAAATTCGTTTACCATTAAATGAAAAAGCTCCCCACACCATCAATGAACCACCACCTTGTCGAATGGAGAAGATTTTTTTCTTCAGCCCTTATGTCATCCCAATAGTGGCTCCTTCCGTCTGGGCCATCCAAATTAAATTTTTTCTCATCACTGATGTGGGTCCAGTTGATGTGCTCTTTAGCCCATTTCAGTTGCTTCAGTTTGTGGCGTTCTGTCAATTTAGGTTGTCGTCTTTTTTTTTTGTATACAAGAGTGTTTGTTTTTTTAACAGCACGAGCAACTGTGTCTTTGGAAGCTCCAATGTCTGGCTGGCTTGCTACAGTACGGAGTGGCATTCCATCTTCTTTTAATCTCTGCACAACAGCTCTTTTCTGTCGAGGTGTTAACTTTTCTGGTCTCCCAGGTCACTTTTTAATATCATAACTTGTCCCTAAGGGTAATTATAACTCTGATAGAGCGTTCAAGGGCCTTAGCTATAGCTCTTATTGAAGTTCCACTTTCTTCATTGTTGCTATCTGACCTTTTTCAAAGTCAGTAAGCAGATAGCGAAGCATGTCTAGTCCACATGCCTTGGTCTTCTCTGATATCTGGTTATCAGCCTATTATAAACGTTCTTCATGCCACCCACAAGAAGCACTGATTGCACTCCGGGTTTAGGAAGTTTCATTAAGCCTTGGATCTCTCGGCATTGTTTTCTTCCCTTCAGTTGATTTCCAACACAATTAGCCTTTTTACAATTAGAACTGCGCATGCGCAGAAATACAACACCGCCTTATAGTAATAACTTTCGCGTAACTATACGGCAAACAATCACAGCATTACAAGTATTATAACCACCAAAATGCTTGTTTCCAAATACTTTTAAAAAATAGGCTTCTATAAATTTTATGCTGCTATAAGTTAGTTGAAATAAATGCTGGGTCCATATAGCAGGAACATACATTTTATTGCCTTACGCGTTTCGATACTTAAATCATCATTAGAGATTTTCGTGTAATTTTGAAAATAACAATGAAGGTACAGTGATAGTTAACAATGTAATAAAAAAATTTTATATTGTAGGAAATTTTGATTGTTAGAGACTGTTGCTTATGGAGAATTTTGATTGTATATTTGTATTTTTATTAAATAAGGTGTGTATGCCATGTTTAATTTGGGAATTCCTTATTTTAGTTTTGTTTAGTTTATATTTTTAATAAAATATTCCTTTATTTCTAAAATAAATTGACAGATTATATTGAAATGGAATGTAAAATACGGCCGAACCCTAGCCTAAGCCAGAGACAAAGGAAAGAAAGAGACTGGCAGTGACCTCCCCTCTAGTGGTGCCTTCGCGTCGCCATATTGGGACTGGCAAGAAACAGCTCATCGCCCGAGGCAATGCATGTGAATCAATCGGTTTGGTTTGTTTGGTATTAACGTCCTTTTCAACTGCTATGGTCATTTCAGGACAACATTATAGGGGCCGTAAATTTTGCCTCGCAAGGGTTCTTTAACGACTACACGGGACCAACAGCTTTACTTCCCTTCCGAAGGAAGGGCGTGATTTGAGGATTCCCCCTGAAAAAATCTTCGTCGTTTTCGATTGATTCATATAAGAGGCGATCACGCAACCACTGAGCCACCGACGCTGATATGAATCAATCGCAAGCAATTATTTTTTCTTGTATCTACCTAAGATATCTGGATGAATGTATTGGGGGACCACCAGAAAAACTTGCTCTATAAAACCAAAACAAAACAAAAAAAAAAACAAAATCATCCAATTCGGTCCATCTGATAAAAAGTTATTCTTAAACATGAATTAAAAAAAGTAGTTTAAATGGAAAAGGAGGAAGAGATTATACAATTAACTAGGAAATTTCTCCTTTATAAATTACAATTTGAAAGTAAATAAAATAAAATATACAAGTTCACCAATTATAATCCAAATTATTGTTGATTTGTACGAGATGTATTAATTATAATGTCTCCTTCTAATAACTAACTGGACCACATTCACATACATATTGGTCAAATCGGGTTTTAAAAGATCCAATACTTCAGTTCACAAGTAATTATAGTATTAGTAATTGCTTATTACAATATGTGGATTAATAAAATGAATATTTTATTGAACTGAGAATTATTTCTTCCTTTTTTTTAATTTAAAATTTTAAAATATTTGTCTTTTAAAAATTCGTTAGGCATTGATTCAGCTATTTGAAGTCATTAAAATTATAATGATCGTTAGTTAATGCAATAAACTCTTTAAAAAAAAAATCGGAAAACAAGTTATGCTTACTCATACTACCAGAAAGCATCTACAAAAACAGCTGAAATTACATTGAGAATATACGCCGCCTTAGGTTTTTGCCAATAGCAACATGGCGAATTCTGCACTTCCGGTGGCACTGCCAGTCACTTTCTTTCATTTGTCTCTGGCCTAAGCTGCCTTATGTTCGCCGTATGGTTTTGACCGAATTTAACACACGGAGAACTTCGATCAAACTGTGAAAAGGTTAATTGATAAGCAATTTAATGGTGGTTGCCATTTGCAATTGTCTAATACTAGATCTGGTGTTAGTTTATGTAATCATTTTTTAATTAATAATTTTGAGATTAAATCAAGTGTGTTTATAATATGAGACAGACATATTTTTGACTGTTGTGAATTTATTTTTTTCCTCTGTAAATCATTTCTAGAAGATTCTTCCAAATGTTTGAAATGATTTTTAATATGCTTAGACATGTTTGCAATTTTATTTTATTGGAAAAATAATAACCAATTTTTCAAAAAGTGATGTTTTCATACTGTGTTTATAATTATGAGACACGCCTTATATGAAATAGACTTGGTTTTTTGTTCTTTTGCGAACAATGACAATGAACAATCCTGTTAGAACAATCATGTGCGAACAATCAGCCGATCGTGTTTGCGTCAACAATCGGTTGGTCGTATTTGTATGTCGTATCAACAGTAGTTGATGAAATTAATGCTTGCCGTAGCGGACAAAAAAGATAGGCCCCGGCACTGAATATTCACCTGACCATCTTTTTCGTCGGCTACGATGCCTGACTTGATGATTCCGACCAACGTTTATCCGACCGTCCATCCGGCCGTTTGCACGATTACTTGAAAACGGATTATCTTTTTCAAATTCTGTTTTCAGAAATATAGCCATCAAGGTCTTAACTCGGCTGTATCAACTTTTCAAGATTTTTCGTGGACTTCATCTGCTAAAAGAGTGAATGTAAAGAATACCAAGAAATGCCATGTCGTATAATAAAATCTTGTAAACATTCCAAGGAGGAGCTTTAGCAGTGAAGCAGAAAATTATATTATACGTTTATTAAAAAGAAATTAACCCCTCCCCCCGCCTCCCGAGTAGGATAAGGCAAGTCATCTATTTTTACCCCTTCATCTGCACTTTTTACCTCTCCCCAAGTTTTTTTTTATCAATAAATTGATTTTCTCAACGTAATATGTAAAAAATGTAAAAAACCTCGTATCTTCTTTCCTGTCTCATCATTTCCGAACGTATGCCATATGTTGCCGTAGTTCTAAGGACCAAGTGACTGCCACCCCGGCAAATCCGATCCCACTGGAACAATTGGGCCTAAACTTCATAGTAATGTAGATCTTGCCTAGAGGAATCTGGATACTGGATTTTACGCCTTTACGTACCTAAATAGCACATAGATATTTTGCCCTCTCTGAATCCCACCCCGGTAATTCCGACCCCCGTATACCAATCAAAACCAAGCTAAATAGTGCAGATGGGCATGCCCATAATAAGGTCAAAACCAAACATTCCGAATTTCAAACTTTTACCTCAAAAAAAGTAGAAATTATGAAGGGGACGACTGAATTATAAAACCAATAAGTAGCTCCATTCTTATTCTACTTACGAGGGTCAGTCAAATGAAAACCGGAAATATTTTTTTACAGCTCCTTTATTGCGACCTCGAAGACTTGCCTCTGGAGACAGGAACTGCTCCGTTCTGTGATTGGTCAAGTGATCACACGTTCTTACGTCACTGAATGTAGAGAACTGAAACTGAAAGTGCTCTGAGTTGTCTGAGAAGTCCACGAGGAAGGAGAGAAAGCTGTCCTGCTCGAATAGAGAGATTTGTTTTTATATTCTGTAACCGATTATTTAGTAAATTTTATAATTTACAAAGGCACACCAGTAACGTGCATAAACAAACACTAAAAATCATTTAAAAAATAACAGTGTAAATCATTTAAAAAAAAAAGAAAATTCTTAAAGAAAAATACATTTAGTAATGAAAAATGATTATTTCAAAAATTATTATAAATGATTATAAAAATTATATTATCATCATAACAATAGAATTTCATAATAAAATGAACCTCACCTCCTTCCTCTCTGATTTCACTCAAGAGCGTTTATAGTAAATGTTTTGTTTTGTTTTCTGAAGGGTTCGCACCATGCAACTTAGCGACAAAAGGAGGAATCGGGTGTTTGAAAATTGCTAACGAATGATAATCTTCTTCAATTCTTCTTCTGCTCTTTTTCCCAACTATTAGAATATCGTTGCTTCATTTCTTCTCTTTCTCGAAGTATCATTTAAATTTTTTTTTTAAATCACCTAATTTAAAAATCACGTGCTGATTTTGAAACGATGTTTTATATTTCAAAAGCAAAACTAAAATTTGAAACCTTTTGGTTGTTACTATAGATGACGTAAAAATATATTACTGCATATAAAAGTAATGTGTACGTAAGAAATATTTGGCTCAGACTATTGTGCACTTCACTTTATTCGTGATATATGAAATTCCTTTAACATTAATTTGCCTGGAAAAAAAATTCCCAAAATTTTTTATTATGTTTAAGTGGTTTCACGTCTATTTATCTCTTTTAATCAATAACGTTAATTTTTTTAAGGATTTAAAAAAAAATTAGTTTAAAAATTTCATAATTTTTTTTATAATCTGGACATTTTAATTAAAAAAAAACAAACCAGAAAAGTTCGCGAACGGGTAGCGTAGATTTCAGAGTTGTTTCATGTTTCTCCTGAAAGATAAATTTCATTTTCCGTTTTCGCAATACCCAAGTGTGTGCGCCAATCACAATTAGGTTGCCGGAGTTGGCCTTAGTAGTCTGTGAGCTGGTCAGCCCAAGTGTGTGCGCCAATCACAGCTCTGTCTTTAAGGTCGCTGTCCGTTGTGATTATACGGCATAGCATTCAAGGTAATAGTGCTAACTGTACAGGCTGCAATAGTGTTTCCATAGAGCAGGGACTAATTTTACACGTTATGCGTTCTTTACTCCTAATTGTGTAATATATTGCTCACATCCTTTCCGAGTCCTGGCTGTAACTCGGTAGGGTTATATCCCTTTTTCTAACAGCTACGCTTTTACGCTAGCTTTGATTGTGTAGAGCACTAAATTGATTAAACCGCTTTATTATTTTCCTACTTTTACAACTGTGTCTCATGTACTCTTTCTTACACTGCCATGCCAAAATGTACGTGACACAACAAGGACTCAAGGAAACTACTAATCCACAACAAAAGTTTATTCATACGAATGCGCATTTCGGCAGCCAAGCTGCCTTCGTCAGCGCATCCAAGACTTGATCAGGACATCTGAACAGAACTCTCTGTCATTTGTATGAATAAACTTTTGTTGTGGATTAGTAATTTCCTTGAGTCCTTGTTAGTCTTTGTCCACAGTTTCTGGCTCCAATTCTCTCTATTGTACGTGACACAGTTGTAGGATTGGCGGTTTGGTCATTTGCAATGGTAGCAGAGCAGTACGATTGGCCTCTGGCGGTCTTATTTTTGCGATGGTAACAGAGCAGTACGAAGCGACCTGTGATTAAATTTCAGAAGGCCCGTTAGTTGCAGCTAAGAAGTTGTTTTTTTTCCCCTTGCATTTGTTGGTGAGTTCTAGTTGCCCTTACGACATTTTAAAGCGCGTGTGTGCGCAAGTGTGTTATTTTACCCGCCCAACCCGCCCTTGTAGATATTGGTGGTAGGGTTGAGCTCAGGGTTCAGAAGGAAAAAAGAGAAAGAAATAGTGTTTAGGTATTGCCTCGTGAGGGTCATTGACGCTTCGATTTTGGATTTTTCTGTTTATATTGGTGCTTGTGGCCAGTCCGTCAGTTGGTAGGATTGGTGGTTTGGTCATTTGCAAAAAAGGAAAAAATATTAGACCATTGGGTTACTGATTTGTCTGCTTTCTACGTTTCTTTTAGGTATCAAAAAAAAAGGAAAAAATTCTTTGTTTTTTAAATAATGGGGGACATTCCGCCGTCATTTCAGTATTTAGCACAAGCAGTTCAAAGCCTGCATGTTGATCCCGTACAGCGGGCATTGGATGGGGTGTAATTCCCAACTTTTTCAGGGGCCCCCAGGGAGGACCCCGAGGATTTCTTAAATAATTTTCTGCTAATTGCTTTCTGTAAAGGCATTCCAGCTCCATATTGTGTGCAGGTTATCCCGCCATTTTTGAGAGGCCCGGTGGCGGGTTGGATTTCGGCATTATTGGCTTCCCAGCTGAACCTAACATGGGATGACTTTACGAGATTATTTTTGAGAGCCTATGGTGGGGGTCAAATTCAAATGACGCATCGGGCCGAATTACAGAGGTTGAAATTAAAGCCTAACAAAGTGGGCGAGTTCCTGGCCCGTTTCCGTTATTTAATAAATGGCCTGGTTGATTCTACGCAGTCCGAGAAATTATACGTGTTAATTCAGGCTTTGCCTGAAAAATTGGCGACGCAGCTGCATATGAAAGAGGGGCTTACTTTGGAAGAAGTCATTTCCTTTGTGGAACGGTGGTACCGGGCTCATGAAGCCCCCGAAAAGGGTCACACGGAGCCCATGCAGATTGATGTGGTGACCACTAAAAATGTAAGGGAAGGACGGTTCGCAAAAAAGCGGCCCCCAATTAAGTGCTTTCGGTGCGGCGAACTGGGGCATGGAATAAAGTTTTGCAAACAAAAAGCGTCGTCGCAAAAGGCGCAGCAAATTAATTTCGTGCACCCAGATGTTAAAAATGAACTGTGTGTAGTAGCACTTAAAATACAGGGACAAGTGTGCAAGGCCCTGGTGGAAACTGGGGCCTTGAAAACTATATTAACGAAAATTTTGTCAATCAGGCAAAACTCAAAAAAATGAGCGTCTGAGCTCAGAATAAAGCCGCTTCATTTACCAATGGCAAGTTAGAAGCCATTAAAGACATGGCGTTACAAGTCCCAGTAGTTAGCGGGGCTTACACTGACAAGGTCAATTTTAATGTCATGCCTGTCGCCAATTATCAGGCCATATTAGGCATGGGATGGATACAGGCCTACAAAGTGGAATTCTGCTGGGAGAGAAAGAAATGCGCCGTAGCCCACCAAAGGAAGAAGCAGTGGCTTCAGCGCTGGGCTTATGAAGAGGTGAATTTGTTAGCGGGGACCCAGGTTTACCATATCTTGACCAAAGAGCCGCAGGTACTGGCTTTTGCCATATTCACTACAGTTAAGAATAAACCTGAGAAGTATGATAATTGTAACCCATTTCACGGGCTCCCACAGGAATATGCAGACACTTTTCGAGACGAGTTGCCTGCAGGCTTTCCCCCGGCTAGGCAAACCCAACATCAGATCAACCTAGAGCAGAACTTGACACCCTTTAACACTCCATTGTACCCTTTTACCCAGGATGAGGAGCAAGAGTTAGAAAAAGACGTCAATGAATTGTTAGGTAAGGGTCTGATATCGTCCTCGATGTCCTCATACGCAGCCCCTGTACTTTTCGTAGCAAAAAAAAGATGGGGGCTGCGTATGCGTGTTGACTATCGAAAAATAAATACGATGACATATAATAATAATTACGCCATCCCGCGTGTAGATACACTCTTTGATCATCGTTTTCACTAAAATAGGCATATTACAAGCCTATCACCAAATTAGGGTGAAGGCTAACCATACCAAATACACGGCATTCAAGACTCCAATTGGTACTTTTGAGTTTAAAGTGATGCCGTTCGGCCTTAAAGGGGCAGCTTCCATGTTTATGAAGGCTATTAACGAGGCATTGTGGGGGATTCTCAATAAAGAAGTGGTTGTCTTATTGATGACATATTAGACTTTGGGAAGTCCCTGCCCCAGCTTAAGGCGCGTACGCACCGATTCATGGAACGCCTAAGGCAGCATCGTTTTTTCCTAAACAAGAAAAAGTGCCAATTTGGAGTCACACGCGTGAATTATCTAGGATTTACTCTGTAGGGGATGTGGATCCAGATTGGTAAAAGCCATCTTAGCCTGGGCACCACCCCGTAATTTAAAGCAGCTTCGTTCATTCTTGGGCACGGCCCAATTCTATCGTACCTTTATTAAAGGGTATGCGGAGATATCTGCTCCTTTATTTGATTTATTAAAAAAGGATGTGCCATTTGTTTGGGATAAAAGACGAAAAGAGGCATTCAGCTATCTAAGAAAATATTTCACAAGAGCGCCTATTTTGCGGATATTCGATCCCAAACGTAAGCTTTATATTTTGTGCGACGCCTCAAGTGAGGCTTTAGGTGCTGTTGCCATGCAAAGGTATGGGCGCAAAGTTTTCCTCACAGCTTTCGAATCCAGGAGATTTCATCCCGAGGAAGCGCAAAACACAGCGTATGCCAAAGAGTTGCTTGCCGTTGCTCACGTAGCAAGATGCTGGCGCCAATACATCCAGCAGGTGGCAACCACAATATACACCGACAACCAATCTGTAGCGAGGCTTCTTTCATGTTGCAGCATGACATGGACATCACATTATGTTATGTCAAAGCCGCTAATAATTTTATCGCAGATGCCCTATCGCGATACTTTCCAAGACTAGCAATAGGCAAAGTGAAAATTCGCGAGCGGCGGGGGTGAGGATGTCACGTATGAAGTCCGCAAGTTGCGATCGCGAAGAGGCAGAAGAGCAAGGATTATAAGACTTGCTAGTGGCGCCATCCATTGACATGATAGAGATACAAGGGAAAGGAAACAGCAGTAGGAGCTCGCGACAGAGGAAGTCGAGGAGCAAGGAAGTGATGTGGAGGAAGCCAAGGAGCTTATGAGGTCAGTGTTCCTTGAGAGCTCGAGCGGGAGGGTTGCAGGTGAACAAGGCACCTAGACCGAAAATCGCCCGCCAAATTCGAATGCTAAGGCTCAAGAACATGCTCGAATTGAGAGGGAGCGAGTTGGATATGAAGAAAGGCTCGTAAATCAACTGGAGGAAAGGCTCCCCGTAAGCAGCTTGCCACAAAAGCCGCCCGCAAGAGTGCCCCTGCTACCGGCGGTGTGAAGAAGCCCCATCGTTACAGGCCAGGTACTGTCGCCCTCCGTGAGATCCATCGTTATCAGAAGAGCAACGAGCTGTTGATCCGCAAGCTTCCATTCCAATGCTTGGTTCGTGAAATCGCCCAGGATTTCAAGACTGATCTCCGTTTTCAGAGTTCCGCTGTTATGGCACTGCAGGAGGCCAGCGAAGCTTATTTGGTGGGTCTTTTTGAAGATACAAACCTGTGCGCCATCCACGCTAAGCGTGTCACCATCATGCCCAAAAATATTCAGCTCGCAAGACGCATCCGTGTCGAACACGCCTAAACTCTTCCACCCCTTCATGACCACCATGACTTCTTTCTTGAATTGAAATTTACGCATATTAAGTGCGGGCGAAGCTATCGTCGCACAAACGTTGAGGTCCCCGTGGCGTCCTTTAACGCCGTGAAGGCTTGTGAAAGCGTCGGCGAACCGCACGTAGCGTGCTTAGAAGACTGCCATTCGTCCGAGAGCGATTCAGCCACTAAAGAAGAGCTGACAGAACAGGAAAGCGAGCGAAAGGTCTTAGCAAGCTTAAGCTGTAAGTACGCTTTTAATGTTTTCTCGCGCGGCCAGCGTTTAATCATTCAGAAGCTTACTATCATCAGTTTGGCTTATGCGTCGGCCACGTTCGCTCTGTCTTTAAGTTCGCTGTCCGTTGTGATTATACGGCATAGCATTCAGAGTAATAGTGCTAACTGTACAGGCTGCAATAGTGTTTCCATAGAGCAGGGGCTAATTTTACACGTTATGCCCTGGGTGCTATCAGCCTATATGCAAGAAGATTTGGGAGCTGCATATACATACAATTCCTCGTAAATATATGTCAGGTATTTTCATCTTAAGAGTGTTTAAATTTCGTTTATTTAATTTGGCGCTTGTTTATTCAAGCATAGTTCCACAAAAGCCTTTTTGATCAAACTGTCTGCAACTAATGCTTGTCTTTTCTGTATAACCCCTTAGGTTATAAACCAGACTACAAGTAAATGCAAGGCTTCGCCATTTTCGGTTTTGTACGGTGGCAGGAGTTAGGAATACTGCATTACAGTCAGCTTGACGAAGCAGCAAGGAGAAAATTGCGTCATGCGGTAACATGCGTGTCTCCATAAAGAACTTTGTTTATTTATATTATTGATTGTAAGCTCAGGTAAATGTAGCTTACCCGAATTGTCGAGGGACGCTGGTCTCCTCTCATTATTAAACCTTGTAAGTTGAATATTTTTATCCACCTCCTCTACGGAGTGTCTAATTTAATTGGGTAAACCCGAAAAAGGTATTATGTATGTTACTGAGCTAGGTTTATAAGTAAAGCGTTCTTTACTCCTAATTGTGTAATATATTACTCACATCCTTTCCGAGTCCTGGCTCTAACTCGGTAGGGTTCTATCCCTTTTTCGAACAGCTACGCTTTTACGTTAGCTTTGAACGTGTCGAGCACCCTTTAAATTGATTAAACCGCCTTATTATTTTCCTACTTTTACAATTTTCTCGTGTACTCATTCTTCCACTGCCATGCCAAAATGTACGTGACAGTGACGCACTGTATCAGAAATTTTTTAAAAATTATTAATTCGCAGAAAATCGTTCAATAGAAACTTTATCGCTCTTGAAACCAAGATAGCGAGTTCAAATCCTGCTGGGGGCATGAATGTTTGTGTTTGCCTCTACTAACATGCGGAAGGCAAGCGGCACCTCCGTATTTAACCCTCCCAAGAACATCAGTAAAGCAAATTACTGGCTACCAGCGTCCTGGATGAAAGACGAAGAAGGAAGCAGACGCATGCGAAGTACATGCGTTTATCGATTGCAGGTGCCTAGTTTACCCAGATATACAATTTATTTTCAATAAACAATAAACAAAAAGTTAAATCGTTTATGGATAGAGCATCACAAAGTAAGTAAAGGTTAAATTCGACACACATATCTTATCTATTCGGGAACATGTGTGCCTATTATAACTTTTACTTACTTTTTGATGCTATTGTAACGTTATCACGTGTTAAGTAATATATTCATTTTATGATAAACTTGGTCACAGGAATAATAGCAGGTATTATTCGGATATACAGTGGAAGTAAAGTAATATAATTGTTCTTGAAGTAGTGATTTATTATATTGAGATAATTCAGGATTATAATTTTGGATATTAATCGAAGGCCCACAATTGTGAAATAGCAGGTAGGGTGGTGCAATGACAGGAAGAGACGTTCTTTGGGATTTTAAATAAATATTGTTGACATTGGTCATTGGATTCCTTGATAAGTAGGAATATTGAATTTTTTAATAATTTCTTTGTGTCATGGATTTCGTGTAGTATTTGAAATCATTGTTGTTTTCTTAGTTTAATCACTTTAGAGTCTTATAAAATGTGAATGGGGAAGGGAGACCGGATGTGTGTTGAGTATAAAAGTTCGTGGGAAAACGAAACTTTATGAGTCCTGTTGAGGAGTAGGTAGAGGAAGGCTGTGCGCTTTCTCCTCTCGAGTGGAATTATTTTAAAAAGGCTTGATGGAAATTGGAGAGGGACAATGTTAACGAAAAGGGCTGCTGTGTGAATTCACAACCAGCCAAGTAGTTGGATTGATCTCTTCTTCTAATTTTGGACTGTACAGGCTCATCAACATGATAGTGACATGGAAATTTGACATGGGGGGGGGGGGGTGTCAGGTGTCGGAGTTGACCTGGGGAACCCAGTCAGGTAGAGCTCCACACGCTGTACATTTCGCCCAAGCTCACTGCATCAGGGTGATAGTGAACTGCGTCATCGGACAATTCTATGAGTAATCAACATATGATAAAGAGACATCATTCATGATTAGAAATAAGAAATATGGAAATTGGAACCCCGATATTCTTCAGAGCGAAGGGAAGCGAGCAACGAGATTTTCTTCAAGCGACGGGCATAATTAGGAACCCGACATTGAGAGAGGAAGACGACTACATATTTGAAATCTTCTGTTGAACTTAGTGAGGACACTTTGAGACCTCCAGTGGACTCACTCACTAATCGATCCGGATTATCTTCAGGTGTGTTTCCTGTGCTTCAATGTGATAAGTGATATATTTTATGGCCTGTTTAACACAAGAGGTGTTTTTGTGCATAAAATTGGATTAAAGGTGATCACAATTCTGCAGGTGTCTGAAACTACGTAAGTGTAAGTAGAAATGAACTTAAATGCGTAAGATTTAATTTGGTTGTCGTGACAAAAGGTGTGATAAAGAACTATTTGAGAGAACTTCCTTTGAATTGAGTTTTAATTAATACTATCTCTTTCCTCAGAGCAATTGAGTTTTATTGATATTTATTCATGTCTTGCATGTTATCTTAGTTTTAAGTACTTGGGGAATTTAATATTAACTTTCTTCCTTACGATAAGATCTATCAACTTTCTTTTCCTTATATTTAAGATCTTTTTATTTATTTTTGTATCTCACTGGTGATTCTTTTAACTTTGAATAAAAGATATTTATTTAGTTCCAATCCTTGCCTTGCTTATTGAAATAAATAAGTCACAGCCTGCCAACTTTTTTTCTTAAAGAACCCAACCTTTGTCCTTGATTGTGCATAGTGTTTTTTATTTCTTGGAATATTGGTGTTGAGCTAGCCAGATTTTGAATTCATTACATTGGATTCTGGCGTTGATTTGAGAAATAAGCGGGGGTGGTCCAATCAAACTGATTAAGGTTACATTGGCACCCATTGTGAATATGAAATCAGTGATGTAGGGTTACATTGTCGCCCCAACGTGGAATAGAAGGAGTGTCCATTTACATTGGCACCCACTGTGTTGAACATGAGAATAATGACAATCAAGGGTATAAGGTTACACTATATCCGAATCTGTAGTCAAAATAAAAAAAAATCGACGACTTCGCAAGTTTAGGACCGATTTTTAACATCATTGCTAATGCTCTGTTTTCTGGGCCTTTCTGATTGGTAGAAAATGAGCTTTAGTCAATCAACGGATATATTAGTTTCCTTCATCTTCGCGGTTATTCTAAATGATTTTTTGACGAGGTACCTACTAAGGTAATAAAACAATAAAATACTTAAATTTGCAAATCATCAATCTCGCATAATAATATATGTAGTAATGAATCTGTGAATTTAATGAATCCGATAAATACCTAAGGCGAGAAGTGCCAATATTGAAAGTGTCCAAGTCAATATCAATTAACTTGTTCAAATAAATAAACAGAGTATATAATGGTTCAAACGAAGCTTAAGGGATACATTTTAAACATTTTAGTATTACAAACCATTGTGTCTTGAAATTACGTATAAAGTATAAAATATTTATTCTTTGCTTTAAAGGTTTAAATGTTTTCTTCAGAGGATGCTTGCAAATGCGGACAACAACTTACGTTGGTCCTCCGCTGAATTTAAGCCGATATTAAATTAGCTACTGGAAATTTTTAATAAAATAAGTTTTATACACTTGAGATAACCAATTCCCAAACCATCTTAACCAGTAATTATTCTGTGGGTTATCTTGTCCAGCACAAACGACAGTGACTCAACATACGACTGTCCACTACGGTAGAGCATTTACGCTACAGGCTTCCTGAATGTCGCCATAACAATTCATTTCGCGCAACTGGATTCATGTAAGGCATATACTTAGTATAAGCTTATAGTGCCTCTTCTCTCAAAATATTTTCTTATATTTACCAAAGCATACAAATGAAAATATAACGTCATCAATCTTTAACATAAGCAATCATTTAGATGCTTGTCTCAATAAAGCAAAATTGGAATATGGAGCGAAAATAAATTTCAATGTCGTATTAGCTTCCCATCAGTGTTTAAAATATTCTATAAGCCGGAGAGTAATTGGAATAATGTAAAACGAGCAATGATAGCTGAACCGTTCTAAGCAGATTGTCTCCACTTTCAGGAAACAGTCCAGAAATCCAGAGAAATATCTCGAAGAGCCATTAAAATAGTGAAAAATAGGAAAGAAAAATTCATCAATAATTTGATCAGCTGAGGTATGGCGTAGGATAAAGCCCTCACAGAAAATTCATGAGTTATTCATTAAAAATTACCACTATTTGATTCGAACTATTTACTAATGTGAAGTGACAGCCAAGTAACTGACTCTATGCAGCTCTAATCTGCTTCCGGAGTCTTAATTTCAAAGCAAACAGCATACAAGGTGAGAGCGGAAAATTCGGTGAATCACTCTTTACTGTGATAATGGGAAATGTCCGAATCGCGGCGACATGAGCAAAGCGTTCTTCTGTATCTCAGCTAACATATGCAAACGTGCCTTCACCATTGTTGACACGTTCATGCGGCAGTGTTTAGGCATAGATTCCACATGCTTGAAAACAACGGCAGAAACCACAAGGCAGAAAATATTCTGACATCACTTCTTGCTCTCTTCTTGGCGCCCGATAGAAAATTCTCTTATCTTTGTAGTCTATGATTCAATTCAACTTGAAAAAAACAGGAGTTTGGTGCGTTTATCACTGATAATGGAGCAGAGAGTCAAACCGCGAAGGAAACCCACGAAATGTTAAAGACAGTGTACGGTAAAGACGCTGTAACTCGAAAATGTGTGTTCCCTCCGTCTATTTTATCTTGGCGGCTGACCCAATATGTTGCCATGGGTAAAAGGGGAAGATTAACTTATAACCTCTATTCAAGGTTACCTTTAATTCATGATAACCTAATCAAAAGCCTCTTTATCCATGCAGACTAAATCCTTTGACCTAATTCAGCTTTGACCTAATTCAGCATCTTTTTGTAGCTGGAAATTGTATTACATACTGTTTCGCGTGGAAGACATGTTTAAAGCACTGTGCATTACTTCTATCGTGGATGAAATCACTGCATGTAATAAGCAGGCGCTGGCTAACGTAATTGGCTGAATTTGAACAATGACGTTTATCGCTCAAACAAGGTCATCCGTCTTCTTATAATAGACATACTATGCGAGTGGTTTAAGCGCTTCCGTCAAGGACGAGAAGCCCTCGAAGATGTACCACGATCCATATTCTCCACCCCTGTCACCGCTGGACTTGTTGCTGTTTCCTCGTTTGTAATCAATAATAAAAGGAACGGATATTCAAACGGCTGTGACGAGAGGACTTCAAATAGTACCGAAAGAGGATTTCACACGCCATGCAACAGTTGTACGAACGATGTCAAAAGTTTATTGTGGCCATGAGGGCTTACTTTGAATGTATCATCTCTGAAATACCTGTCCCTGTTCGTTTTTCCAAGTCATTCACTGAATTTTCCGGTCTCATTTTGTATAAGGACACAAAAAGATGTATCATTTTGCAAGCAAATCAACTGAACGCGTTCCATTCATACTTTCTCCTAAAAGCGCCTATCTGAATTGGTACAGACACTTTAATACTTCAACTCACAGTAAATGAGCATGAGTAACAATATTCCATAAACGCATATTATTGACGTGGTCACGTCTGCAAACAGTCAGAAACCCGATGTCACACACGATTTCGTGAGCGTAGCACACAAGGCGCTCTTACGAGAAGAGAGCATTCTTCTACGTCATTGTCTCGGCCGGAAGGTAAACGAATAGTGGAGGAGACACCAAAGCCAACTAGAAAGACAGGCTGGGGTACTGAAAAGTCACATGACCATGATAGATCTTCATTGTTTCTAACAAACGAAAAAACACTAACTGTTGAAATGCAAAAATTATCTAACGCGTACTTTAATTGCGTATTGGTTGATAATTATAAATTACCCATAGCAACAAGTTAATTTCGATGGTACTGCTATTTGAAAGAATTGAAGATTACTAGCTCGTTGGGCTACGAACAGTTTAGTTGCTCTGCGGTTAACGGATCTTTTTCAAGCAACTAATAAAGTTATTTTATATTGGAGTGAACTCTACAAGTTTTCAAGGAGTATTCACTTGATTAATTGATTAAGTTGGAGTTTATGTTCATTGCCTAGTCGGCATTATATTTTGTTTACTGTGTGACTTTACTTAATTATTTAATTCAGTAGTTGCGAACCTAACATGGTTGTTAGATCGTACTGATTGTAATACGATGGCCGGGAGCCATAATCTTACAATTGTCAATTCTGAAAGTATTCAGTTCTTTGATGTTTCCATACTCCTTCACTTTCTGATAATTATTAAAATTTTCCGCTGCGTTTTGCACATGACACCCGAATTCTCCCTTCAAGCATCAGATAAACTGACTAGTGATGGACTCATCGTATGAAATGCCATCTCATGTATCATATTGAATAATAACTTTCCAAACGCTTTCATGAGACATCCCAACTCTTCTAAGATAAAGAAATGAGATCCTTCATTCTTCTTTAAGGCTCTTGGCCAGCAGTTCTGTCTTTATGGAAGGTAACGCCTGAACACATAGGACTGGTTTGGCCAAAGAACATCTTGAAAGTGAAGAAATTCTGAGGACAGAGTTGCCTAGCGTTTGGCCTTTACAATCATCTACTGTTACCCACTGTTGTTAACGAGTTATAGTCGGTCATGAAACCGTATTTAGATCAAGGTTTTTGGGCCACTATAATAGCAAGAGGTAAGGCACGAGCAATAGCTTTACCCACGAGAAATTATTGGCCGCTGCAGAAACCCACGGTCCAAATTGTCTAGAGACTCCTCAAGCTGTGGTGTGGATTATGGAATGGCATCTTGGTGGGGTGTGTTTCTACAACGGTTGCTTTACAGGAGTAAGGTAATAGAAATGATTCCAAAATGGTAAAGTGTTGCAATTCACACTCTGCCGTCGAGGTCTTGAAGTAAAACTGGTGCATTCATCACTTGGTGTGATCTGGCAGTCGCAATTTCTTCTGTTGACACATTTGCATGACGGCCACAGGCTCACTCACCACTTGTTTAGTTGAAGCAGTGTGCTGGAAAAATCGATACAGCATCAAGTGAAGGGGCTGCTTACTCTGCCGCCTTTCCACTGTTTCTGAATAGTCAGCTAACTTTCCATTATTTCCATTTACTGCTCATTTTTAAAGAAAATGTTAAATTCTAATAACTAGCAATTCTAAGAAAAGCACAAAGGATAGGAATTATATATATTGTTAAAATTTCCGACGCCTTCTCACTGATTCTCAGAGGAGGAAGACCCTTCCAGCTGTATGCCGATGACCATTACGCGAAACTTTAAATTATGGTCAGGAAATTAGAAAACCCGCAGAATATTATATTTTATAAGAGGGTGGTCCTCGATTTATACATGTAAGTCGTGTGTCCTCAAAATATTTTTATTAATGAAGTTTACAAAATGATCAGTTTTGAGATTCATTTACATGTCTTAATGAACAGGTCTTACATACATAACTATTTGATTGGCACTAAATCTGGTATTGGCATTGGCATTCAGAAATTGGCATTCAGAAAACAACACTGAATCTGGTATACTTTCTCCAATTTTTATATTTAATGCCATATCATTTTTAGAATTCTGTGTTGTTATCACTACTGTTGAAACAAACAGAGCAGTCTATTGTTGCACAAACTTTACCTTGCATTGTTCGTCATGAGATATACACTGAGTGGCCAAATTATTATGACCACCCCCTTAATACAGTGTTGGGCCACCTTTCGCTCTTATTACTGCTTGCATTCTTCGGGGCATGGATTCTTTGAGATGCTGGTAAGTTGTAAGAGGAATTTGAGACCAACTCTGAAGAATTGCACCTTCCAATTCCTGCAGATTTGATGGTGCTGGATCCCGCTGCCTGATGGCCCGTTCGATCTCATCCCACAAATTCTCAATGGGATTGAGATCTGGCGATTGTGCAGGCCAACGAAGCAAGGTAAATTCTCCGGCATGTTATTCGAACCATCTGAGAACGATGGCAGCCTTATGACAAGGAGCATTGTCCTGCTGGAAGTATCCATCCCCGTCAGAGTACACCATTAACATAACGGGATGTACTTGATCTGCGACAATACTTAAATAATCTTGGGCACGCACACGTCCGTACAGAGGAATCAGAGGACCCAAACAATGCCAAGAAAACATCCCCCAAACCATAATACTGCCGCCACCAGCTTGAAGTGTTGTGACGATGCAGGTGAGGTCCATGCTTTCGTGTTGTTTTCTCCATATTCTAACTCTGCCATCTGCATGATGCATTTGAAATCGTGACTACTCGGACCACATGACCCTTTTCCAGTCATCTACTGTCCAATCCTTGTGCTCCTTGGCGAACTGGAGACGTCTGCTCTTGTTCAAAGCTGACAGTAGAGGCTTTCGAACTGGTCGTCGGCTTCCATAGCCTAAACGGTGTAATGTGCGGCGAACAGTTCGTTCAGAGGCGGTCACAGTTTGTCCTTGATTAAGATTTGCCGCTATTTGACGCACTGTTGCTCTTCTGTCGCCCTGGACAACTCTTGCCAATCTCCTTTCAGCTCGAGCATTAAGGAGCCTGTGACGACCACACGCTTGACGTTGAGAGCCGGATTTTTGCTTGGTAGTCCACTCTCTGTAAACATTAATAACTGCTGCTCTTGAACACTTCACAAGTTCAGCTGTTTTGCTGATACTGGTTCCGACACTGCGCGCACCGACGATCATCCCGCGTTCAAACTCGGTTAAATCACGTTTTTTGCCCATATCGTCGCATAAAACACAGTGTAACTGATGGTTCACCTCACCTGCATTCCCTTTTTATAGCTATCTAGCCCTCTCGCGGCAGCGCTGTGACGCAATAGCTCATTTGCCTAAAACTGTCAGGTGGTCATAATAATTTGGCCACTCAATGTATATTTTTGGTCGGTGCATATTGCTGTGAGATACCTCATATCAGTATGCGCTACCTTCAATCTGAATCAAATATTATCGATAAATATTATTTTTTCGAAATCTCATGTAGACGTGACCTTCTTCTTGCTTTGACGATCAAATGTGCAAATTTCATCAAGATTGGAATTAAATTATAGATTTATATAAGAAAGAAACACACAAACAACTTTCATCCTTATCTATATATATAAAATTCTCGGTATGTCTGTCTTTTCGCTATGCATTTCAAAATGGCTAGACTAATCTTGATGAAATTTTTCATGGTAATTCCGATGGACCCTGGGTACGTTTTACGTAGGTCATGGTGGAGATATCAATGTACGTACTACTAAACCAATTCCGTATATCATTAATTACTCATTATATTCTTTCATGACACGTCATTACAAGTTGTTTGACATTTTACATGTCATATTTTAGCAGTGAAAGTTCCCAATGATACTAAAAACCATTAGAATTTTATACCATATATTAGCATTGAAAATTTTTAAGGGGTATCCTTATGGTACCATTAGAGCACGTGCTAATGTTCTTATCCGACTATCTCTCCTTCGAACGTGCTCTGTCCCATATTTATCGATTGGTGAAAACAGAACGTGAAAAACTTAATTCATTTTTAAGTTATGATACTAAATAATAAGCTCTCTACTAATAAAGAAATTATTTTGGCTTAGGCAATCGGCACTGATCTTCTCTTTCTATAATCGTCTATCACTTGCATCCTCCACGTTCATCATCCCAACAATGTATAGAGCATGCGCGGGGCCAAAACGTAACACGCGTTTTCCCGAAGAGAAGATAATTTGTCTCTTCCAATAATATATTACGCCCACACTCCACTAAGAGACAAGAGAAAATAACTACTCTCTGCTCTCTCCATTGCAACGTAATGCATTGTTGGAATTGTGTTTACAGACACGGACATCTGGATAAACCGATCACCTAAGCACAGTCCTTAATGTTGAGTAGCTTGCCATTATGCTCTGATGGCACCTTTTAACCTGGCAGGAAAACTGCTGACAAGCGCAGATCATTGCTCCGCCCTGATAGATGCCCAACCTTTTTTATAGTCCTTCTATAAAGTTCTGTCTTGGTACTTGATGCTTCGATTCGTAATTGTTTCTTCATAAATTTCCACAAAATTTTAATCGGATTCATATCCGGGGAAAAGGCCGACCAAGAAAGGACAAGAAATTGCTATTCACTGAGATATTTTATGGTGCTCTTCGAGTTTGATATGATGTTGGAAAATGAAATCATCGTCGCACAGTAATGCAGCCGAAGGCAGCCTAAAGTGTTCTAGTACTTCTTGGTATACTGCCGAATTCACACGTCCTTTCCGTATGCACCTCATAGCTCTCATAGCTACAGTGCTCTCAGCATCGACAATAAGCTGCTACTGTAGAAGACGATGAAGCGGACCATCCTCCTCTATGGCATGCCTGCGTGGGCAACCATATGTAAAAGCAGATAGAGTTAAGTCCAGTCGTTCCAGAATTTACCCTGAGGACCATTGCCCAGCATGGAAGAAGGACCGTAAATAATCATTACATCCACTCGGATCTTTACATGACTCAGTTGGTAAGTGTGTCCAAGATCTCCTGATGAAAATGGTGCAGACGATGAAGAGCCATGACAATGACCTGGTGGCTGGAATACTAAACAACCTGATGAAGTGGCATACAAAGTATAAAAACCGAGATAAAGTTTCCTTTCCGGATTATTGGAAGATATGATTCCCCCCTCCCTCTCCCAATCTTCTGAAAATCGTCAATCTTATTATTTTTTCATAATGTGGAAGACCTCTGGGGTTAGTCAGGCTTCTTGCCTATTTCAGTGTATTTATTTATTTATTTATTTATTTATTTATTTATTTATTTATTTATTTCATGTGGAATTCATTCTGGTAAGGTGAGCTTCATAGAGATAGATAAATATACCCAGAGGTGGAAACTCAGTGGCGCCACAAGTCCTTTGTTCACCAGGGCGGCGCTGCGAACCAATCCTGTCTTGAATAGCAGACGACTGTATTGTTTTAGTATACAACTGAAGCAATTTTTCAGTAAATGTTGCGTTTAAAAGTTTATTATTCCAAATTATAAAATATGTCAGTTTCTGTAAGGTGTGGAAAATTAGTTTGCCATTAAAAAAAAGTGATGTCAACATACATTTAATTCAATTCATATTAGCAATTGAGTGAAAACTTGCAAAAGGTTATAAGCTTCATATTGAAATAATTTATACGAACAAATTTAAAAAAAAGTTTCTAGACTACATTACAAACCCCTAAAATTAAATTAATACAGAAGAATCACAAAATACGAATTTTTCAATCAGATACTTTATATTTTCGTTTTACATATTTTAAGTTATCATTTGAAATTTCTTTTGTCTTCATTCTTACAAAGTGAACTAATCTCATCTCTATTTATATTATATTTACATATTATATAGGTATATTTGTCCAAAGTAGAAAAGAAGACGATTTATAATAAGACTGGAACTTGTTTTATTTTTGTCTAGTTTTTACAGGAAATATGAGAAGTTGTGCAGTAGCATAGCTATTAGAGCTTACCGTTGTTTCGATATGGAGATTAAAAGAGATAATTACAGTTCGTAGAGATTAGCATCTGCGCTGCTAATAGCTCTCTAGAACCGGACCTGGACTGCACGCTCCGCCATTTTGAAAGACACGAGAAGTGTGAAGTTGCACCCCCCTGGTGAGCTTCGTGAAAGCACTGCTTTCGTCCCACCCGAAGAAATATACACTTATCTGTTCGATTGTCGATTCGTTCGTGTGTTCATTTGCATTTTCTAACAGTATGAACCAATTAAGGAAATAGTCTAATTTTTGAACCAATGAAAAGTCGTATTCTAATTCTATGATTTCAGAATTTATTTTCTCCTGCCATAAAATTTTTAATCAATTAAAATGTTTAATTTTTACTTTAAAGCTCATATGCCGAGAATTAACATTATTAAATCAAAGTTCCGTCCATCACCTTTTTTAGGGGAGAAGAAGAGAAGAGATCTATCAATTGGAAAATATCGTTTAAGATAAAAAATCGATGAATGAAATTCTGACGATGATCCTTGGTAAGGTATCTCCATTTCAGACCAGCTGGCGATTTAGATGCCGTGCTTTAAAATTCCATAAAGCTAATAGTGTTCAGTCTAAAATGTGAATGTCTCTTGTGCTAAGTTTCACTCTTTATAAGATCAAACCTTTTTTTGCATGCGAATTTTTTTTCCACTATGTTGGAGGTTCGGAGGTAAGTTACTGACGGAGAGTAATTTCTTTGTACATGTAGTAAGTTTATGTTATTTAATAATATTTTTTCTTCTTGCTTTACTTACACTGGTACTTTTTTTAATTTGATTTCCATACGAATAATTTGCTAACGCCACAAAATCCTATTTCCGAGTTCTTCTGAGTTTTTCAGAACTTTTCGGGCATTTTAAAATATTTATTTTTGTATTTCTCTGTTTTTATGAATTTTTATTTAATAAAAAAACAATTTAGTCTTAAAGTTAGATGAGTTAAAGAATCTATGTAGTTAAGTAACATTGCATTGATTTTTTAATATGGCCAGCCAGTCATGCCTTCATAACCGGAAATTAAAATTGATTTTTACTTATTATTATTATTATTCTTTGTTACTAAAAGAAGCAGGAGAGCAAATCCAATTAATTATATTAAAATTGCCATATGATTTCTGAAAATAAACAAATATAAAAGTAAAAAAGAATTAGATTGAGCATGACGTTTAAGGAAAGAAATAAAAAAGAAAAAAAATTAAATTACAATAAATTTGTATATAGATTGCATTTGACGGACTTAAATTGAATACCAAATGTCATCGTTAAAAATAATGTTAAAATTATGATTACTAGAGAAATGAAACTGTGATTCAGAAAAACAGATTAATAGCCTATCTATATTTAAAAAAATTTGACTCATTAAAAAAACGTCCTATTTACAGATTAAAAATACTCCAAGATAGCAATACGTGAACAATAAAATACTCCAAAAATTTAAAATAATATCTCAACAAAAAAACGAAACAAAACATAAAATTAGTTTCTACTTTGAAGTTATCCAAGGAGACATTTTATTAGATTGGTGGAAAATTAATTTTGCGGATTGCATTTTGTAGATTTAGTTGAGTAGGTATGTAAATTGTTTCTCAAATAATACACTAATGTAACACATCATTTTAAAACAGTGGTTCTTCTCTTTAAGCTGATGCTAAAAACTTGTTCAAACGCCTTACGTTGTGAAAGAATAGGTCAATTTTGCAAATGCTGTTTACACAAGAGATACGGATCCTTTTGCCTAATGCTGCTGAAGCTACTCGAAATGTCATCAAAGCGTGGGCTGACGGGACAACTTCTCAACGTAAAAAACGCGCAGATGGTTTGAAAAATTCCGTTGCAATAATACCATCCTTGAAAATGAGGATGATCGCGGCCGTCCATCGAAAGTTGACGACAACGAAGTGAAGACATTAATCGAAGCCGATCCTCGTAAATCCACACGAACAATTGCCGAAGAGCTTAAAGTGGACCATGATGAAGTCGTTCGCCACTTGTTACAAATTGGAAAGGTGAAAAAGCTCGTTAAGTGGGTGCCCAAGTTGCATCAAAAGGCTATGGTGACTGTATGGTGGTCTGCAACCGGACTCATTCATCACAACTTCCTGAATTAGGGTGAAATCATTACTGCCCGATCATACGTTCAACAAATCGACGACATGCAGCAGAAAATTCAACATCGACCAGCATTACTCAATTGGAAAGGCCCCATCTTGCTTCACGACAACGCTCGGCCGCACGTTCAATGGTCATCCGCAAAAGTTAAATGATCTTGACCATGAAATTCATCATCATCCAGCATATTCACCTGATCTTTCGCCAAGTGAATACCACTTTTTCAATCATCTTGACAATTTTCTGCGTGGGAGATGCTTCAAAAACCACGACGAAGTGAAAATTGCCTTCAACGAGTTCGTCGCCTCCAGAAGTCCAGAATTCTACTCCAACGAAATAAATATCTTTGTGTCTCTTGATAAAAGTGTGTTGACTCTGCTGGATGTTACTTCGATTAGTAGAGTGATGTTTGAAACGAGTTATTGCATTTTAAAGTAGTCAGTCACTACACATCGGCCATTAATTTTGTACCAAACATAAAAGAGTATGTGTAATTAATATCAAAATTTTACGTGTAATAAGTTTCAAAATATATCTTTTTATTTTTTTCGAGGCCATTTATTCGTTTCAAAAATTTGTAATTAAATATTCGTGGGAATAAATATAAATGATAATTTTAATTTCTTTGGTTTTCCTTGTTAAGATATTAGTTCTAATTTTTGGAAACTCCAGTAAATAGTTTATTATCCACAAATTCAGTTATTTCATTACCATTCTAATAGACTGCGCCACCGCATTTTTGCCACCGCGGCGCTACTATCAAGTATGGTATTGCGACTATGCCCCATGAGAATGAGCAAGCTATCATTACCAATAAATTTAATTGGTTTTGATTTCACTATTTCAGTGATAATTTAAATGAAATACAATTCACTATTTCACTGGTTTCAACTTTCCTGAATATTAAAATGCATTTGTGATGTTATAAATGTATTTTCATCAGATTGTCGTGGTTTAGTTAGTATTCTTAAAGTGGGTTAGATTTTCGTTGTACATAGCTAACGATAATCGTTGGCACGGATTCCTTGAGGGAATATTGCGCCAAACCCAAGTACAAATATAAACATCCATGCCTTCGGCGGGATTCGAACCCGCGACTCTCTGATGCCGAGGGCGACAAAAACTGCGCCTTAGCGCTCTCGGCCACAGAGCCGGCTTGATTGTCATGTTAAGTGATCAAATGTTAATAGTTTTAATGTTATACTCCAGCATGCCTTTGAAATGATATATTTTGAAAACATTTTCAATGTTAATAAATTTGTTTTACTACAAATTAAAGCAAATGGACTTCTGGACTGAAAATGTGATTAGAGAAGGAGGATTTTGACAAGTCTATCTAGAAAAAAAATTAGATACATTTTAAGAATCGGGTTAAAAATAATTTCCTTCCCTTTTCAAAATTGGCTAGAGCGTGCCTTGCATTAAACCGCAAGCATAAGCTTTCTGTACTTGTGTCAGTAAAAATTTGCTTAGTATAAAAATTCATCAAGCAAGTTTGGATAAAGTGGTGAGATAAAGCTCACTCTGACTACAGGCAAATAGTAAATTACTAAAAATATTAGGTAAAACCCTGTTCAAATTTTTATCTGCCTACCTGTTTAAGCTAAAGCAAAAGAATTATTTACATGCAAATTTTTATTTTATTATTTTATTATTCATGTAAAATTTAGCCTTTTTTTAAATGTAGCTTTATCGCCACTATTTTTCACTCCTAGAATGTTCAAATTTTGTTGAATGTCCTTTTTAGTAACAGTTACTGCTTCATTAGAATTTCGCTTGCGTATTTGAAACGAATACCATACCTGACTGACGCGCTACCTAGCGTGATGAAAATCAATGGCGTAGTCCGTTGGAAATACTGTTTAGTGATCTCTACTGTATACAATACTCAATATTGCGTATATGCCTATGTGGAAAACAAACTGAGGGAGGCATCATTAACTCTCACCACTGAGAGTAATTATAGTTCGATGTTGGTTAGCATCACAGCAAAAGAGCTTTTTTGGTAAAAACAAAAATCACAGCACACTTTTAAAAAGTAGATGTTGATAGATAGGTTGTGCCTTGTTTGACTTATAAGGCCTTGACTAGCCTTTTTTTTTTAAAACAAAGGTGAACAAACACAGCAAAAGAGCTTTTTTTTTCACTTTTATTTTTTTAAGATTGTATGTAAGGGGACGCAAAGAATTCTGGGAACGGCAAGCACTTTTCCATTAGCCTTTGCGTTGACAGGACTCTTCAACCGATAAGCTCTCAACGCTGATTGGTATTTTTCTTACGTGAACCGAAGTGTAAGCATAAATGAAATTTATTATTCACGGATTAATGTGACGGTGTGTTTGACATAAATCATGCGGATAATAGGAGAAATAATAATAATAATATTCTTAGAAAAAAGATGATTCTGCGACATCGTATTTTTCACAGATAGACGTCATGAATTTAAAAAAGAGAAGCCTTCCTTATATCGAATGAGCTCCAATGTGCATGAACGAGTATTAAATTTAATAGAAAATTCAAATCAAGTCCAAATTTCTGCAGAATTATAAACTGCCATTTCCTGTAAAGCGAACAACTGATTAAAGTGTGAAAGCAAAAATGACTCCTTCGGAAAAGATCTACGGCTATGACAATTCATGAAACAAAACGTGGAGCACGCCCGTGAGCAGTCATGCAATATCGAACATCCGCAAGAAATCCAAAATTTCTCTTCCAGAGCCGCCGAAATCAAAACCTAAAAAGAGAAAAAGTAGATGCACACTGAGAAATTTGGTTTCTATTCTGGAAAAAAATAGAAAAATCCGAAATTCCACCTAGTCAACGGAGTATTTAGTACTATGTAAAAAATGGAAAGCGGAATGCCATCTCGGCGGAAACATCGAAAGGAGGTATCAGAATTCAATGCCAATTTACCGATTTTTATTTAAAAATTTTTGAAGAATATTGTTATTTTCGATGAAACATGGGTTAATTTATCTGGATACAAGGACCAGAGAATGAACTTTCCAGACCTGGATTCAGAATGCCTGCAAAGAACTTTATCGAAAAATAGTCACATTCTAAAGGTATCGGGAAAAATTTCTTACTACGAAAAAATAGCCTTACACTTTTTTGAACCAAGAGAAAAAATTACTTTAAGTTAGTACACTCTTTTTCATAAAAAAAAAGTCGAAGGAAACGAACCGATCAGAATTAGCTGCTTATCGCTTAGTTACTCCGTTCATTTCTCTACGCTCTCGTACTTTAGAGCTACACAATTTCAATAAATTTTCCTTTACATGGAGTATATAAATGAATTAAAATGACCGAAGTAATATTTGTAAAACTCTTTTTAATTTGTTTACTTAAAATATCATGATGTGGAAGTTTACAAACAATTAAGATTAGCATTAAAACATTAGTTTTTAAATTAGTTACTAATTTAGTTCTCTCTCTAACGTCTCCAGATTCTATCAGAAGAAAGTAATGAATCATCAGTGCTTGCATCTGATTGGTTTCTATTCTGACCCGAACAAAGGCCGAAAAGAGTATATATTGTAAGTAAGTGTTCTTACATCACGGATTGTTTAACCTTTACTAAATTAAGATATGCCCTAGTTTACCCAAAATTCTTTTATTAAGATTTTGCTCCAGCTCATATTGCGAGAACACACTAAAGATCTTCCATGACCGAAGCTCATTTAGAAACAAAGACTCCCCAAAAATTCTGTGCCAGGTTATCTAAAACATAAGCTTGGTCAGAATGTTGAGGACCCATTGAGCATCCGTAACCATTGAACAGTATCTGGCTTTTCATTTGAGATGTTTTTTTATTTCTAGATGATAAACAAATGCGACCAGAAATTATAAAGCCACTTGCATTATTGTAAAAAAAATAATGGTGATGCAACAAAACATAAAAAATTTAATCACAACCTCGTGATTATAACGCATATAGGTTGAATAAATAATAATGGTCAAAACTATAACAGAAATAATTAATAAAAAAAAACAAGGTATGCCTGATCAAAAATGATGAAGCCAAATCAAGGTATGCAAAAACTGTTCTCTGACGAAAAGAAATGTCAATTAAACCAAAAGCTAACATTAAATAATAATACAAGTAGCTACTAATGTGTAAATTAATTGTCTGATTAATTAATTAAATCTAAAAAATGCCAAGAAGTTAAGTGAATTTCAAAAGGACTAGATAACTGTTCTACATTAAAGTGGTAATTCAGGAAGATCAATGGCTAATGCCTTTGGGTTGTTCACATTCCGCAAAATTATGAGGTGAAAAAATCTACTGAACGACCCTCAAAACTGAGTGACCGTGACAAATGGTCAATTAAAAAACGAGTGGCAAGATATAAATGTAAAGTTGAGGTGAGGTACGTTGTGAAGATATTCCTGTTGGAAGAACAACAGTTGCCAATTCATGTAGCGGAAAGATTTATGGACGAGACCAACGAATACTCCTTTCCAGACATAAAGAACTGAGAAATGATATATTTTGGGTACGAGAAATGATATCTCGGACCACACAATGGCAAAAGTTGATTTGGAGCGATATTACTTTTTTGAGACAAAGTTTATCTAGACGGTCCATATGGATATATTTTCTGTTGACATGGTCGAAAAAAGGATAAGGAAGCGTACTCCAAGCGCCAGTAAGGAGGATGCACTGTAATGCTTTAGGGAGCCTTTGGTTTGCAGAGGCAGTTCAATTTGGTATCACCAAATGTTAGAAGTTCATAAACCGCTAGCTGCGGAGAAATCCTCGTACAAGTAATGAACTGGCCACCTATGTCAACTGATCTTAACCCTATATAAAATCTTTGGGGTTGCTGAGCAAGAGCTGTTTATGCAAATTACAGCAATTTACATTAATTGGAGAATTAAGGACCCAAATCATAAGCTGGGAAAATATCGGTCTAAACTACACTGAGTGGCCAGTTTATTAGGAACCCCCCCCCCCCAATACTGTATTGCGCCACCCCTAGCAGCAATAACAGCACGAATTCGCCGTGGCATGGATTCAATCAGCCGCTGGAAGCCTTGTTCTGTAATGTTCGTCCATGCGGAGGCAACAGCTGCTCCCTATTGATGGTTATTGGATGATGGCGGATCCATGCCTGGAATAACCTGTTCCAGCTCATCCCAAAGATGTTCGATTGGGTTCAATAACTGAGACTGTGGTAGCCAGAGGAATAAGTTGAATTCATTAACGTGCTCCTGGAACCATTCCATGACGATACGAGCCTTGTGACACGGAGCATTGTCTTGCTGGAAGTATCCTTCCGATGGGAGAAACAGTAGCCATGAAGGGATGAACGTGGTCGGCAACAATATTCAGGTAGCCCTGACCATTCAGTCTTTGTTCTACAGGTATCAGCGGACCAAGAGTATGCCAAGATGACATTCCTCAGATCATTACAGAGCCTCCACCAGCCTGAACAGTGGAAACCAGACAGGAGGGGTTCATTGTTTCGTGCTATTATCTTAAATTCTGCATCGGCCATCTGCATAATACAGTAGGGAACGGGATTCATTTAACCAGCAGACCTTCTTCCAGTCGTCAACGGTGCAGTGTTGGAGACGTTTTTTGCGGTTTTGGGTGGAGATGAAAGATACCCAGACTGGCCATCGGCTGTTGTAGCACATTCTTGCCAATGTACGGCGTGTAGTGCGTTCTGAGATGTTAATCTGCGATCGAATGTCGTACTCCACAGTTAGTTGACGAGTCGTGACGTTTCTCTTCCCACGAACAAGCATTCCTATCCTACGCTCACCCCTTGGATCGAGGAGTCGTTTGCGACCACAGGCTCGTCTCTAACTGGTTATTTTTTGCTTGTTTAACCAGTCCTGGTAAACCCTTGAAAAAGCCTGGTTGTTGGGAAAAAGCCTAGAAGACATGCGGTTTCGGAAAAAACTCAGTCCACCTCTTCGAGCACCAACTATCATCCCGCGCTCGAAGTCGCTCAGATCCTTTGTTTTCCCCATGTTGACGGTGAAACCATTTGCAGTTGACAGGTGTGTTCTCGCTTTATAGTGGGACCGACTGTCACGTGACCAACTGATGCGAAGTAATTGCTATGCCAACGGATTTGCATAGTCATGGATGTTCCTAAAAAACTGGTCACTCAGTGTATTTACAATCCTTTATAAAATCAATGCCAATCATGTAAAAGAAACATTGAGAAAAATAATGGACTTATTGGATATTAAACAATCTGATTTTATCATTTTTGGCCAGACGTATTTTGTTTGTTTGTTTTTTTAATTTTTAATAAAGTTTTAACCATTAATATTTTGTAATGCATATGTACTGAATCACGACGTTGTGATTAAATTTTTATGTTTTATTGCATCACCGTTTTGTTTTTTACAAAAATGCAAGTGGTTTATAATTTCCGATTGCACCTTATTTTATTGGAATGTTTTTAATATATAACAGAAAGTTATATTTATTAATTACATGTCTAATTAGAATGTTTTTTTTGTTTAAAAACTTTCAGTTATCAATACGTTGTTCCACTTTAAGTTTACAGGAAATCACACGTTTGAGAAAATAATGTAATCCTTTATCAAAAATATTTTTAGGTATAAAAATGTATAGTTTTATTTCTGAGAACGAGTGATGTAAAATATTATAAACTTTTTCAACCTTAAACGAACATTTAATCAACAGAAAATTGAAAATTGAATCAACTCAACCACTCTCACAGGAAAGCCAAATTAGGCTAATGGAAACTGCGTGATCGAAAACATACTTCAATTAAACGTGCTTTTTTCAATTATCACTCGGTTTTAAAACGAAGAAATCTTGCGTTAACAAAATGGCGTCAAGGTTGAGTTTAGGGCCAACACATTAGTGCACAGGTAGTTCGCAGAAACCTATTAATAGAACACGTGGTGGTGTTTACTAGTGATGTCCGTTGGATCCGGATCTCTGATTCGGATCTGATAATATCCGGATTCCGATCTAGAAATATCCGGATCCGGGTCCGTATCCGGATCTCGGATATCGGATCCGGATTTCGGATCTCTGATATCGGATCCAGATTTCGGATCCTTTCGCTGGATGCGTATTAAGACTAATTAGGACTTAAGAGGACTAGGCTATCACTTAATAAACTGCTTTCAGAAAAAGTTTGCATATACACAATTTCCTGTCTGGGATCCGATTTTCGGATCTCGGATCCAAGATCCGGATCTCAGATCTCGCATCCAAGATCCGGATCAGAGATCTCGGATCCAAGTTCCGGATCGCGGATTTCTGACCAACATCCGGTTCTCGGACCTAGGTCCGAAAAAAAGATCCGGATATCCGGATCTTGAATTATCCGGATCTTGACATCACTAGTGTTTACTTTTTTTTATGCGCTTTTGTTTACGTTATGGGCGGAGTTTAACCAAACTTCACGAGCTGTTTACTCCTTTAAGGAATGCAATTTCGACAAAACGTATGAGGAAAGATGTATCTATTTTAAGGTGCAGAACTTCGCTAGGTATCTCACGGCATCCTTTTCAAAAGCACCCTGCATATCGTTCTTTCTAAAGAGGGTGCGCGTATAATACGCATCAACCTCGTGGTTACTATCTGGGCTGCAATTAAATGTTGAACAAAATATTGTTGATATTTTGCAAATTTTTTACGTCATTTAGTTACAATTTTCGCTCAACATTCTTAAATTATTTATAATTTCTTCAAAGTCTTTTGAAATGAACCACTGGTATTCTTCAACGATAACTGAAATACTGGTATTTTCTTCTATTCTTAAAAATTTCTGTAAAGGATTATATTAAACTAGCCCATTATTATAGTGCCATGTATATCAAATTGTGTTCAATGATATTTGAGATTTAGTTCAAACAATCACCAGAACCAGTAGTAAAGCGATGCCGGTAAAATAGTTATAAAATTAATAATAAAAATAATGAAAACACTTTTCCACAAATTAATTTTAATGTACATACGTGCATTAAAATTAATTTATGGAAAAGTGTTTTCATTATTTTTATCGTTTTTACATCCACAGTTTCGTGACCTGATTACTTTATGTAGTTATAAAATTGTTTTAATACAATACAATTTCAGTAAACCGGTGTTCATATGAACGGAGCACTGTCAGATTATGGAGATTTCCGGAATACTGAAGAAACGCGCTTAATCCGGATTATAATTTTATAAAACGAACTAAGCAACGTACGACCATTGTTAACAGGCCACAGCCAACCGCTTTCAAACCAGGCAAAAGAACTTCTGCAAGAAGTCAATAATGATCCTCAAAGACGAGTGTGTGAAAAAACCTTAAAAGGGCAACTGCATATAATGCTCACTTCAGCTTACAAGAAAGCTAGTGTAAAATGGTGCAAGCGATATCCGAACTGGGCTGTAGATGACTGAAAACGCGTGATTTGCTCGGATGAATCAAAGTTTTGTCTTTATTCGAATGACGCTCGACGTCGTTACATAGAAAAAGTAATGAAGACTTTCACCCTGATTGTGTCCAAGGTGAGGTGCAGGCAGGTGGTGGCTCTGTGATGCTGTGGACAAGTTTTCAGTACAATGAACAGAGACCTCTCGTTGAAATTATCATCAGGCTTAACCAGCATCACTATCGTGACATTCTGGATGGAGAGATTTTGTGGATCACGTCAAGAAGGTCTATGGCTTGGACGATGTCTACTATCAAGACGATAACTGCAGGGTTTACAGGGATATATCAGTGGAGGATTGGTTCGATACACTTCCGTTTCTTACACACACACATAGCTCATTATATATAGAGAGATAATAAAAATGCCATCAAACAATGCTGATACAAACAATGTATACGTAACATTGGCAACATAGCGATGACACTTAGTCGATTGTAATATAGATATATTTTCAGTTTCAATAATAACTAATCTTTTTTTTTTAGTGTTGTTCTTATTTAGTGTTTTGTAGATAATTTTATTATATTTTTACTTTTTTATTATGATTTTACCTCATCTTTTGATCTTTAAATATCTATTAGTATATGTTATTCTTTTCCAGATTTTTTTGGGGGGTTTTCAAAAATTTCATTAAAGTATTTGCATCTCTTTCACCATCCTTCGAGGGCAGTTTTGAAAGATGTCCTTCGAACATCTTGAAACTTTGAAATTGGATATGACGTAAAGGGTCGAGACACTCAAAAAGAGCATTCTCATCTGAAGAATTTTTTTAGTCGCATCGAAATTGAATAAAACCCATCCAAGAGCGTCTTCTCCAGTTCAAGCCGGTGACATACTTGTCCAGATTTCTACACAGGAACTTCCTTTCCATCTGTCCAGATGGCCAGCTGAACAGTTTTCTCGATCCTGGCCTCTGTTCAGAAAAGATTAGAACCGTATGATCGATCCCTACCCCGTTCCTCCATGACCATGATTGAGTGCCACTGACAATAATTTCCCATCAAAAAAATTTTTCTCCTCCTCCAAGAAATATTTCATAAAACATAAGGCTACTGGTCAAGACGTTAATCGCTCTTGCTGAAAGGCAAAGGTTTTATTGGTTTTGAAATGATGAAAAGAAACAGTAGACTGAAGAGAAGCCTTATCTTCGATATTATATCATGAAAAACTATCACAACCAAGCTGCACTTGGGAAAGGATAATTTTTTTAAAACGGAGAAATGTCTTTTGTTAAATTTAGAATGATGATTATTTATCTGATTTTAAGAGTTTAATTAATTTTTAATTAATAAAGTTTTAAAGAATTTACGTATGAAATATACTTGATGATCTAAAACAATATTTACGGTAGTTCAGGCATGATAGTAGTTTTGAGATAATTGTTGTTTGTCAGAAATTTCTATTACTTTCTATTAAGTTTCTATTTAAATTTTTTTTAAATTAGTTTCTTGAAGCTGAGCTTCAGTGTTTCAACCATCAGTTTAAACATAATTAGATAGTTTAATAAAAGAATGCCAATGGAATAACTTCGGGATGAGTGAATAACATTCAAAGAGATATTCAAGGAATATACAGAGAGATCCAAAAGTCGCGCATATGGAAATAATAATAAAAACCAGACGACATTTTTTTTATAAGTAATACTAATTGATATAGTATTTACGCAACACATGTATAAATAAATCACCCTGTAGAAAAACTGACCATAAGGCTGTTCTGGTCAAGCTTAAAGTTTTAGATAATTTTACCAAATTATTTCTTTTGAATATATTTGGATTAAAAAGTTTCTCCATTAATTGCAAAAATTTTCTGTTGTAATACAATATGACAATAAATGCCGTACATATATTAATTAGGCAAGATTATATACATTCTCGGATATATACGAAAATCCATTTGTAATAATATTGCCTTATATACTTATGTGAAATAGGTAATTTTGTGCCTGGAATATCCATAAGTTTCTATTTAACTTATGGTTATTCATGAAGTGATTTTTTTCCTTTTATCAGTTAAATCAGAGAGCTTAAAACTGCGAGAGGGATAATAAGCGGAAAAAGTGTAACGCCTACGTCATCATAAAACGTCATCTAAGGTAGTTATAAAGGCACTCTAACATCATCTAAATGGCGCCCTCGCTTAGCGTGTAAAGGCCAGGATACCAATTCTATATATTTCAACGGGAATCTTTACGTTTTGAACAAATTTTCATAGACATTATTTACACTAGAAATTAAAACAAAATTTGTTTTTCGTATGAAAAAGACGTAAACTCGGGATTTTAAAAATATGGTTAAAATTAAGCAAATAAACATTTCCGAAAAAATATATTTTCTGAAACATTGCTTCTTTCTCAATTCCAATAAACCCATTTGTTAAAAATACTAAAATTATTAAAAAAAAAAGAAGGAATTTAATTTAGTAAAAATCTTCATTGTGATTATATAATGTGGGTATGATTAAATAATGCGGATAAAATTTCCGCATAATGAAATAAACAGGAAAAATTAGTTTTATTTTTGAAAATTAATTCACCCGCATCCACGCTTTCCATAATATATTTTTCGGTAAAGTTATAAAATAACAGGGGAATCTGATTTCGGTAACTCCGAATTTTCTATTGTCGTAATTTCCAATTTCTAAGCAAAAAAAAAAAAATGGTTTTTAACTTTTTACTTAATAATCGACATGAAACAAAATTCAGAATCTACTGCAGAGCTATATAATTCAGGATAGTATATATTTATTTAAAAAAAAATTGTAAAATACAGCTTAAAAATATTATCGCAAAACTAATTAAAGCTTCGATTTCACCATTCCATAAAATTTACTAATGAAGAATCTGCAAATAAAAACGCAATGATTAGAATATAAACTGTTGTTTTAAGTATATTATATTATTATTATTATTATTATTATTATTATTATTATTGTTGCTTAAACGTAATGGTTATAAAACTGATACAAAAAATATTCAGAAAAGATATGCTCCTTTTGGATTCTTCAAAAGCAGGGAATTAGTTCTTGAAGAAATTTTGGCTGGGTTATGAAAATATTTTTTAAATTTATTTGCAGACTATATAATATTTAATTAAAAAAGATTTGTATTATTTCTTAAACATTAATCTGCGTGTGGAAGAAAATATGAAAATTTAAGATTTTGCAATCGAAAACTAGAATGAAAGACTCTGGGCCCTTCAGACTACACGAGGGTGCCAGCATTATCCATGACGTCAACATGTTACATTGAGATCAAAGCTTCCGGCGTTACTTCCGAGAGCTTTCGTAGTTCTACGCTCTGTGGTTAAATCTATGAATCTTTTCATTTTATTATGCTTACTTTACTCAAACCTTTCCGGGATTCTCATAATCAGATCCATTACACCAATTTCTTAAAGCAAAATTCCTAAAAAAAAATCGTAAAAAACATGTTAAATGAAACTGTATTATTCTACAAGGGTTGAATGAAATTAATGTTTATTTTTCGTTAAAGCAGGTTTTATCTCGAACTTTAGCGGCAAGGATAGCGCGCTTACTTAATTGCAAAAATTTTAACCGTGTTAAGCGGCGAGCTACCACTGAGTTCTTGATAGCAGAAGGGGGTTCCACTGAAAATTTATTGAAGAACGAAAGTCATTTATGGTAATGAATGCTCATAGCACTGTCCGGCAATAGATCAGTGTTGCCAGATTTTCTGGTGGCATCTCCGCTGGATTTCAGAAGAAATACGCTGTTTTCCGCTGATCTTTACACAAGAACCGTCGAAAATTCCGTTGTCAAGAACGAAGACTTTTTCGGTCCTTGGTCACGATTTCGAAAACGGCGCTGAAGTCTTGTCTTTCATTGCGTGACCGACTTATTTTCATCAGCTGCTCGAAAGGCGAACTCAATTTCTTCCATGGAGCGTGATTTTTCTCTTCTTGAATGGCAGTGGATCTACATGATCGCTTGTGTCCTTGTGCTCTATAATTCCAACAACCTGAGTGGGGTTACTTGCTACCTGGTAATCCGTTGTTAAAATTTGCACTCTTCTCTCGATGTCTTGAAGCAAAACTTGGACATTCATCACTTGGTGTAGTCTTGCAATTGCCGTTAATTCTGTCGACATACTTGGATTGTCGACAGACCAGCTGCGAACTTCGCTGATCACTCTTTATTTGCTCTGTTGCAGCAGTGCGCTGACGAAACCCATACAGCGCCGAGCAAAGGGACTTCTTCGCTGCCGCCTTTCCACTGTTTCTCAATAGTCTGCTAACTCTCGATTATCTCCAGTTACTGCTCGTTTTTAAATATTTTCAAGAAAACGTTAGTTTCTAAGAACTATCAATTCCAAGAAAACCTCGAACAACAGGAATTCTATGCATTGTTGTAAATTCATTTTTATTTTATAATTCGCAGAGTTTAGGGATAGAATATTCATTGTTGGTCATTAGATATATATTGTAGGTTCGCACATATTGTTGGTGAATAATCCGTGTTGATATATTTGTTGATACAAACTTGACGGTCCTATTGTTGCACAAACTTTGCCTTGCATTGTCGGTCATGAGATACCTCTTATTATTATGCCTTGACATCATTATGAATATCGTAATACAGATGCGCATAAATTGGTGCACGTCCTGGAAGACTCGTTAGCCAATGAAAACCCCGGAAAAGCGTGACGCGTACAGACAGACAGAGCAGGAAGCTATTTTTGAAGTGAAACTTCTTATGCGGCGCCAACAACTTGAGGAGTGAAATGCTAGCATGAAACCCAGAGACAATTGTAAAAGGAGACTTGGCATTAGCTTCTACTTCCTGCAATGCGTTTCACGGCTCCCAGCATGCAACGGGCTCATCAAGTTCCTCAGTTCGTCAGATGGAGCCACTATAGTTTCAGTAGTTTCACTTTCGAACAGGAAATGGGAGTTGCTAGGTTGTTTGTTTACTTCCTGTTGGCAGAGTCACGTTTGCGCAACTTGGTTTGACTATGACTGGGCCTAACAATGGCAGTTACTGGCTGAAGTTTGCTCGTTTGCTCTGCTCTCTTCGCTCTTTGTTTGATCTCCAATATTCAGAGACGTATTTATCAAAGCTATCTTTTAAATTTAAAATGTCAGGAAGATTTTGTGCTACAAAATTTTGTAAAACCGTCAAGGAGAAGGAAAAAAATTAAATTTCTTCAGATTTCCAACTGATGCACGAAGGTGAGTTTTGGGTTGCATTTTTTTTTTAATTCTTAAGTTAAGCTGTAAATGTTCCGTTCAAAATACCAACGGCAACGAGAAAGTTTTGTATTGATGTGTCTTAACATTTAAAAGGTAATTTAAGACCTGAATAAAATTGGTAGAGACTTTACAACACAACAAAGGGAGAACAGAGTTTCCGACTAGTTTCGCCATTTATTCCCGGCTTTATCAAGGATCCTGGCGAAACTAGTCGGAAACTCTGTTCTCCCTTTGTTGTGTTGTAAAGTCTCTACCAATTTTATCGATAGAAACAGCACTATGGACCCCTTACTCAACGATTAATGAACTTTCATTAATTTTTGATAACTGCATCTGATGCTTCATTCTTTTCTGTTTGACTACCTCTAAAGCTTGTACATGTTATCTATGAAATTTCCACTAAAATGGCATACTATTAGTCCGTAAAAATTGCTGGTTATACTAGCAGGCTCTTATGAAATTCAGAATTTTCTCTGAAAACCAGTACCCTCTTTTCTTGGCATAGAATTATTTTTAAACGATTGCATCATTAATTTTTAAAGAAATTTTATACAAAAAACCCAGTATTTTTTATTATTATACTCTAGTTCTTAAATCATAAAATTTATTATTATAATTTCAGTAGCCTGCCTAGTATTTTAAAGAATATTTTAACCTTAAATAGCCATAAGCCATTTTAATAGCAGGCATTTTTGCTGACGGATCATTTCATTCACTCTTTTATTTTTTTAGCCAGTGTTATTTTTAAAACTAATTTAATAATGCAGATTTTGTTATCTATTTAGGTGTTTTTCTGATAATATTTCATGTATTCTTCAGATGTGGAACATGGTTACTGGCATCAGAAAGAGAGGATTTACTGGAAAAGATGTGTTAACAATAAGGAAAACATACAAATTGTGTTCATTATACATTATATTTTGTAGAACTTTACAAAAGTGTTATATATTTTTGTTTGATTATATTTTGTAAAAAAACATTTACTATTTTAAACGTTGTATTCATAAACTGCGAAAAATAATTATAAATAACTATGTATATAAAATTAATTACATAAATCTGGCAAATATTTAAAAATTCTACTGGAACTGCCCTGTAAATATTGCATGTTAGGTTGATGTTTATTTTTTTACATTTTTGATGGAATAAAATCGGACCTGGAAAAATGAATGGAAGTGTTTTTCTTACAGCAAAATTTTATGCCATAAAAGCATAATTTAAACAATTTGGATTAATGAATATGATAAAATACAATAGTTAAAACCAATATCAAGCTAAAAACCATGGAAGGGTAGCAGCAAGAACAGATGAAGGGGGGGGGGGGGTTAGCAGTAATGAACACGTAATTACGTCATTTATCAATTTACCGCAGTTTCTTGTATGACGTCAGTAATGAACATTCCCCGTAGAACTTCCTCGGACTGTCAGAGGGCGCCACATGACCGGAATTACAGAATTTCAATGGGCTAATCGTCAAATGCCAAGTCTCCTTTTACAATTGTCTCTGATGAAACCTTTTTCGTTATGTAGTTCCAACAATTAAACCTTCATTATTTCCAACAAACGGAAAACGCTGATTGTTAACACCCGAGATGGAGCGTGACTACCGAGAGAGAAGGCCTCCGCATTGAAATGTAAAAGCCCTGGACAAAAATATGGAATAATCCGAGAAGCGATGAGAAATGGATAATTAGAGACGTTGCTGTGTTTACGTATTTCACAATATTTTTAATCTGACACGAAATAACACATGGAATATTGGTATGCAACTCACATACAAAAAAGAAGACGCCTATATTATTAAACAAAAAATCTACAGTGAGTTAAGGATAGAAATGTATGGACAAAAATATGGAATATGCTTCAGGGAGGGACAGAAGTATGGCATAAGAGTGGTTAATAAGGCATTGGTCCTTAACTTTTTCTTTAATAACAGCTTCAATTCTGCGGGGGAGTGACAAGACAAGATTCTCGATGTATTCAGGCTTAATGTTCTGCCAGTACTGCCAAATTGCTTCCTTCTGTTGTGGGAGATCTGTAGGCTTCTGTTCATGTATCATTTTCTTCAGTTCATGCCAATCATTCTCAATGGGATTGATATCAGGGCTATTGGCCGACCAATAGGAGATGATATTGGTCGTGCATAAAAGTTATAATCTTCCCTGCCCTGACACATGAAGCGTTATCATCTTTATAGACAAATGGTTTGCCGTGGAAGTGATCCTCTGCTGTCTTCATCATGAATCTTTCCAAAATTTCAAGAAACACATCTGCATTCATATTGGTTGTCAGAATTACCATTTTTCCAACATCCTTAGAAGTAATTGATCCCACAACATTACCCCTTTCGGAAATTTGGTAGCAGAAAGAAGACAATCAGGTAAATATTTCTCGTCCGATTTTCTCCACACATGATAACCGTCATTGTCTCCGTGACCAAGGCATATTTTCGTTTCATCTGTAAAGATGACTCGTTTCCAATCGCTCACGGACCAATTCCTGTAAGTTTTCGCCCACTTCAGACGATCTCTTTTATGTTTAGCAGTCATGCATGGTTTGGTTATGGCTTTCCGTGACTTGTAATCGTGTTCATTCAAACGGCGTATGATTGTTTTATCGCTCAGAGCAATCCCCATCTCTGCACAATGTCCACTGATATCATGAGATGAGTTAAACGATTTTTTTTTCACAAGTTGAATCAGTTTTCTGTCATCTCGTTTGGATGTGGCTCATGGTCGACCGCTTCTCTTTATATTTGCTACGCTTCCAGTTTGCTTGAGTTTTGCCAGTATTTCAGAGACTGTTCCCTGGGGACATTGCATAATTTCTGCAATTCTCTGTTGACTGTTTCCATTACTGTGAAGTTTAACAATAGCATCTTTTGTTGTATCAGTTAATTCTTTTCCTTTTGCCAAGATGAACGCAATTTTTTTACGATACCAAATTTGAAATATGCTTCTACATCTATGGCATTCAATGATCTAATCACTAAGTGATTTGCATGCTCATGGAGATCTCACTATGTTGACAGAGATGATTATTCCATACTTTTGTCCCTCCCTGAAGCATATTCCATACATTTCCATCGTTAACTCACTGTAGATTTTTTGTTTAATAATATAGGCATCTCCTTTTTTGTATGTGAGTTACATACCAATATACCATGTATTATTTCGTGTCAGATTAAAAGTATTGTGAAATATGTAAACACAGCAACGTCTCTAACTATCCATTTCTCAACGCTTCTGGGATTATTCCATACTTTTGTCCAGGGGTTGTAATTATTATAATTATTATTATTATTATTATTATTATTATTATTATTATTATTATTATTATTTATGTTGTAGTTATGTGTATCAACAGGAGAATTCGGCGCCAAAAACAGCTGCAGAACGCATGAGAGCGTATAGAGCGTAAACGTGCCGAGTTGTTGTTCCAGTACAAATCAGTATGCAATCAAAGTCCAAAACACAAGCCAAGTACACAAAATCCAATAATACACAGTAACGTACGAGCGAGAGCAAGAGTAGGCGATAAACGACTGATGACGACGAAAGAAAAAAGCGCGTTCCTAGAGAGAGAAACGTAGGCCGTCCTTTTGTCATTCCTATTGTTGTCTCTTTTCAACACTACCTGCTCCTTGCATCGTAACCACTTGCCTGCGCCCGAGACCCTATCTCATTGTTTACCTAAATTGTGCTTTAAATAAAAGTTGTACTTGCGAGTAAAATTTTATGTAAATACGTTATTTTACAACTTTTTATCTAACATTCCTAATTTCACTATTTTCGACTGTATCAACTTTAAACTCCGTTTTCGCGTAAAAATGCCATATAAAGTACCAACTTTTTTGTGTTATTTTGAGAGCTAAGTAGCCCATAAAGTTTCTAAAATTATCAGGAACTTATTCAGTTAGTGTTAAGTAAATAATAACGATTATAAACTGGAGATGCTCTCCAAGCATAGGTAATGATTTTTCGATTGAAAAATGGAAGGAAAGATTCTGCGACCTGGATTCGAACCAGGAACCTCGACTACCATGGCCGACGCATCTATCAATTGGGCTATCGCAGACCCCACGTACAGCCAAGCTGTCTCAAGGTGTCTTAAAGACAACCAAATTGTCACGATTGAAAGCCCAATGGGAGACGGGAACCTGGCCCGCAGATCGAGAATTTCTCCACTCCAAACCATCAGAAAGTTGATGAACTCACAAGTAAATAATAATGATAATAAACTGGAGATGCTCTCCAAGCATAAGTAATGATTTTTCGATTGAAAAATGGAAGGAAAAATTCTACGACCTGGATTCGAACCAGGAGCCTTGACTATCATGGCCGACGCCTCTACCAATTGGGCTATCGCAGACACCACGTACGGCCAAGCTGTCTCAAGGTGTCTTAAAGACCACGGTTGAAAGCCCAATGGGAGACGGGAACCTGGCTGTACGTGGTGTCTGCGATAGCCCAATTGGTAGAGGCGTCGGCCATGATAGTCGAGGTTCCTGGTTCGAATCCAGGTCGCAGAATTTTTCCTTCCATTTTTCAACCGAAAAAAAAAAAGTGTTAAGTAAATTTTTTTTCAAGTTGAAATCAAGTAACAATATCTCTCAAACAGAAATTTTAAATTTGTTACAGACGAAACAAAATCTGAGCTAGCAGTAGTTAGAATTTTGGTGTTTAGTTTTGTTACAGACGAAACCATAATACTAACAAAGAAAATCTCAAAGAATCACTTCACAGAAAAAGTTATAGCTAAAACCGTCCAAAATTTAAAAAAACTGAAAATAAAACAAAAAAATTCATATCTCGAAAACCACAAAAAATCGCGGACCATACATGGGATCCAATCGATAGGTATTGGTGTCCCCAGACCACACACCTTCGCTGGAACAGGTTACATGGGACACCCTGTATATCAAACAACTTGACATGACGTATCATGAATGAATATAACGTAAAATTAATGATAATCGAAATTGGTTTCATGATTCGTGTTTTAATGATACTATTATGAAACCACAGGAAACTTTCAATGCTAAGATATGGCATGTAATTACTTACGCCTTATACAGGGTGATTATAAAGTCACTATATATTTTGGTGAAATCATTAACGAATTTAATTTATTTGCACACTTAAACACACCTAAATTGAATGTGTGGATGGGAGTTACAGAGTCAAAGGTCTACGGGCCCTTCATGTTTGCCGAGGGGACTATCAATGGTACCGTGTACCTCGACATGTTGGAGTAATTCCTGGAGCCACAATTGCGAGATGAATGATTTAGGATACCGTTGTGTTCCAACAGGATGGGGTACTATCCCATTTGGCCAACATCGTTCGGGACTGACTGAATCACGCATTCCCAGGCAGATAGATTGGTCAGGGCTCGCCAAGACTGTGGGCTACAGTCCTCAGATTTGACCCCCATGGATTTCTTTGCGTGGGGTTTTATCAAGTCCAAGGTGTACCAGGTCAGGATTACGCACCATTGCACAGCTGAAACAACGGATTACAGCCGCGGTGGAGGACATTACACCGCAATGTTGCGCAATGTTTTCCGGGCCACGGTGGAACGCTGGGAGCTGTGCCGGGATGTGCAAGGGGGACACATTGAAATTTACTAAGAATGTATCCTGGTATGATATCTGGTTGATGCATACTGCAATTGCTGTAATAAAACGGAATTTTCATCAAAATGTATAGTGACTTTATAATCACCCTGTATTTTCAACCGTTAGTGTTAGGCAAATTTTAACAATAGCTAATAGCTAATCATTACTTCAATGATACAAGCTTACGTAGAAAAGCGTTGGCAATAGTTTATGATGAAAGAATTGACCCTTACACAGATTTCATTAAATAGGAATGCTTACAAATTTAAGGATTCGTATATGTTCTAATCTATAGAGAATTGCTACTTTCTCCATTTAACTTTTGAGGTAGTTTTATTCAGTTTGAACTATACATTTCCCTTAGAAGTACGCCTTGCTTAGCAACCAGAGGCTTCCTTAGCAACGTCATCTAATTCTTAAGAACGAAAGGCTTCTTTAGAAATCAATTGATTTCCTCGAATGCTTTAAAATCCTATCGGTCCTGGGCATTTCGGTTGCTTGACTTGTTGTAGAATAAAGTTTATTATAAAACATTATGGTATATTGTAATTTTGTATACCAAAGCTCATTCTAATTCAGGATTCGTTAATATTAACGGAAAATAAAGATAAAATTTAATGAAATGATAACGTATTAGCAGCATATATTTTCTGTATAATTTCTTATTGAAATTCCGAGTTATCCGTCGCTAAAAAGTTGGTTATCCGGACCAACTCCATAGAACTCGGGCTTAAGACGACTGCTTACAGTGTAGCGGTCCGGATAAACTCTTTAGTGACGATAACTCGGAATGTGTATTAGAAATTTTACTGAAAGTTTATGCTGCTATAGTAAGGGACATGAGAATTGACCACTTCGTAGAGGAGAAAGTGAGGATTTAACCATGCTGAAATAAGGAATCGAAGAGTATTGGTCTTCTTCCCCAACCTCCATCCCCAAGTTGGTAAGTTAAAAAATTAAAATACACACTGATGAAGTAAATTTGGTTTCCGAAATGTACATCTGAATCGATAAAAATTATCATGTGGATTAGTGTTTCAGTGTTCCTTTAATTAGTATACTGGTGTCCACAGTTCTGGCTTTTATTGTTTAAACTTAAAAAATTAATTTAGGTCAGTAGGGGGATAGAACCTCTTGGAAAATGCTATTTTTTATTCGACGAAGTGGCCAACTCTCATGCCCGTGATAATTGTGTGATAACATTTCGTTAAGTTTTATCTTTATTTTCCATAAGTATTAACGAATCCTGAATTAGTATGAGCCTTGGTTACTAAAATACACATATACCAACGTTACTTATATTTCTCTAAAGCTTTTGTAACAATTTTAACATTTAGAATAAAACATTGTACTGTTGCTAGATCATAAATTTGTATTTTTATAAAATACTTTTTTAAATACATCTTTCATTTTTAAATGATTTTGTTTTTAATCATTATTAGTAACTAATCCTTTTTACTGATTACATCATCCAATATTTTTCACTGACTATTATCATGCAATTGAAGTTTCACTTTGGTCGGTCCTGCGACACACAAGTTTTATTTCATAAATCGTGTTAAAAATACCACATGTAAACATTCCCAATATTTAGGCAGACCTGTTGTTGTGGTCGAGATTAGTGGCCAAATGCTATAAGTTTTAGCAGTAGTAACAATATCTATAATTAACTAGAGAACTTGACTCGTCACATAACAGGTCTCCATTTTCAGTTTCAAAGGGTAAAGAAATGAAACTAGCGTATTATATATTTTAGCGTAGCATATATTATTATTTCTTCAAAATTTATGGAATAATAACGTTTTTCGCGTTTACTCCTGTTAATTGAATTTGTGTTCCATATATGTTTGTAATAATACTGGACTCGGATCTCATCATATTTGAATTCGCCTGCGTTGTTGAATTCAACTCCAGATTTTGCCATAGCCCTTGCATATGTATTTGTTGATGAATTTAATTGCTTTCACCGAATAGACCGGCTCACATTGATCGACTTGGTAGCCCTAGTATTTAGCTTGAAGCTAAAGGCAATATAGCAAATAATGAAGAATGGATTGTTGAACGGGATCCGCTACGCGGAGACCATTACTGTGTCAATAAACAACCGCTCGACACAATTGATGATTTTTGGTTGTTGGCTTCGGACGGAGGGACAAGGGAATTATACTCTATCCAATGAAAGTTTGAATGGGCGTGTCCAATTAACTTTCAAATTTCAATTGTTAAATTTATTTGGCAACAAAACCCAAAAAATGAAAGCTGAAATTTAACTGGACACGCCCCGTCAAACTTTCGTCGTAGTATTATTAGAAAACAGTGGGTAACAAAATTTCAAAAAGTTCATGCTTCCAAAATGAAAATAGTCATTTCTTAATGAACTCCATATGCTGAACACAAATGCGACTAAGAAAAAGCTGAATTGGACATGGCTTCTTAGTAATGTATACGCATTTTTGAAAAAAAAATGTATACATGTAAATTTTATAATACATGTTAAGAATACATCTAATCTTTTTCGGAATTTCGCTTCCTCTTGGCCTATTGTTTGTAAATGTCACGGGAGCATGTTTGTTGATCGCCCAATAATACTCAGCCAGCATTGTTGATTGCCCCTGGGACCGTTGCAATCAATTTAGCGGCGCCCTGAACAGAAGTTTAGCGCATATGATGCAATAACTTCTTTGCATAAAGGGGTGGCGATATTTGATGCAATATTTTACTCGATAACACCTATATAACGGACAATACATCAATATCTCTGCAAAGATAGCCACTCAACTTTTTTCATATTCAATCAATGTGATATTCGTGTTCACAACGTTAAATTCATTCAGGATTGGGTACTTTCACCTAAGAAGAAATTTCATTGTTTCCCATTGTAATCGCTCAAAATTTTTTGACTTGGTCTCTGGAATCACAATCAACTACATAGAAACCTAGAGTCAGAGGTTATGATGGTATAGCTGGATCGGACCTTCGGAAATTCTTCTCCAGCTGGCCCCATATATTCGGCTGGTCACCAAGGAGGCAACTTTTTTAAGCGTTTACCCAAATTTTATTATCGTAATTTTTTTCTCTTGCTAAATGCTTTAAATTTGATAAGCTATCAATTTTTTTTACAATACTTTGAAATAAATTTTGATATATAAAACATAACTTAGATTGAAAATACAATAATTTATTTTTACATCTCAACAAAAAAATTTTTATTCATCCAAAATATCTTTTATTTATTAAAAGGCCGTTGAAAATTTGTTATTGACTTAAATTTGACCGTTCGTCCTAAATTTATAGAATAATGCTTTGCGGCACTTGTGAGAATTATTGAATCTCGGTTGCCACAAGCTTTAAAAGCCTGTGGACATTATTTCAGTCTTTATATCTAAAGTTGAGCTTGAATGATATGTTTGAAGCTCTTCTCGAAATTTACGGGCGTGGCTTTGTGTCAACCGCAAAATAGGAAACTTTAAATTTGAAACCACTAAACCTCGATGAGAAACTTGTTCTCCAATTCAGTTTGTTTCGTACGAGCGAACAGGTGGATTTTACACACAGGCACAGAGAAGCATAATGCATTGAAATTGATGTGTTTTGGTTGCCGGGGTTGGAGCAACGTTCACACATAGGCATGTGAAATTCATTGATTCCACTATTTAGAGATAAATAATCTTCTCACAAAAATGTTTGCTTGAAAATGGTAATTCTTCGTAGCATTTTCTCCATTTCTTAATCAATTTTTTTACCACTCTTCCTATTCTAAGACTGAAGATTTATGATGTTTACGTTCCATATTCTACAATTACAATCCAAAATATTAGAATACGCCTAAAAAATCTGTGTGGTCATACAAAAAAAATGATTTACTTCTTGCATTATATGTAAATATTTCATGTAATACGCTTAAAATGATGGGTCTCAGCTTTAAACTTCCAATTAAACATTCAAGAAATTGTTAGATTTAAATTGTAAAAAAAATAATAATAAAAGTTATATTGTTAGAATATTACAAACCACGGGTTCAAAATATTAAAATAACTTAGATGAACGTTCATAAACAATGTTGAACAAACATATAAGGATGCTGAATTTAATTCTAATACTTCGTAGCATCACTTTTTGCTTCAATTACAGCTTTTAACCGATGAGGCATATTGCTAACAAGCTGGGTATAATGTTGTCTTGTGATGCAAAGCCATTGTTTTCTTAAAGAAGAAACAAATTCTAGTTTAATTTTTGGAGCTTTCAATGGAGTTGCTTCTTAATAATGCCCTATAGATTTTCTATTGGGTTCAAATCCGGGGAATTAGATGGCCAGGTAAGTACGCTAATATTGTTTTCCTCGAGCCACCCTCTTGTTTTCTTTGACTTGTGGCTAGACGCACCATCTTGTTAAAAGATAAATTCCTCGTCAAACAAGTCCTCTGCAGAAGGCAAAATGAAAGTTTCAAGAATGTCTTTAATCCTTCCCGTAAGCACACACAACTTCCCAACACCTCCTGACATACATCCCACACGAAACACAGATTCATCACTAAATAGTACCCCATTCCAATCATCTTGCCCCCAGAGTTGTCGTTCTTTGTACCATTCAACCTTGCTTGATGTTGCTTGGCTGAGAGCAACGGTTTTGTTTTGGGAACTCTGGACTGGAACTTCAATTTGTTTAGGTTGTTAACCGAGAAACGTGAATTCCACATGCACTTCACAATGGATAAATGTGTTTGAGACTTCAAAAATGGTTTCTTAACAAAACTTCTAGTCGTCGATCATTTTGGGGTGATGTAGACAGTTTTCGACCACGTTAACGGTTATTTGATTGCACAGCATCTTCAGCATGCATTTTTAAACTCTGGATTGATAACAGTTGATTGATAACAGTTCGCCTATTGAGCTATATTCTTTTGAATTAATTCAGTTTTTGAAGAGCAATGATGATGTCCTTCAAGCCAGATCAGATGTCAGCTTTGCGACCCATATTTACAATGAATAGTAAACTTCTTTGCTTTTATACATTATTGAATGCTAATTTATGATTTCCATTTTGCATGAAGTTTAAATATTTAAGCTTTTTAAGAGTCATTATTGGATTATTCAACTACTAATAAAAATTATTCTAATATTTTGAACTCCGGAGGTTTGTAATTTTCTAATAATATGAATTTTATTATTTTACAATTAAATACAACGGTTATCTTGAATATTCAATTTAAAGTTTAATGCTGAGACACGTCAGTTAAAGCGTAGGGGAAAGTGCAATATCGGATACTTTTTGTAAAATTAGTATAACTTTTTTTATTATAAAGCTGCACATATTTTTAAAAAATCACTAAAGTACAAAATCTTTAATTTACCTATACTGCAAAAATCGTTAATTTCTTTCAAATATATCTTGAGGAAAAAAATGGAAACTTAACAAGCGCATTCTTTTGAGTTATTCAAAGAAGGTTCTTAATACTGGATAGTATGAAAATTGAAAATTATTATGAAAATTAAATGAGACTTTTTGCAGTTGAGGTTCGAGCATATTAAAAAAATCATTTTTATTCCTTGCAAAATCCCTTAGCTCTGACCAAAGACATTGCTTCTGGTGTTCTGAGGCGAAGGAAAGGATTCCACTTTTAAAGTTTTTTAGCTGTTTCTTTCCTGCAGCTCCTTTGAAAATGGAAATGGGTAATTTATGTTGTCCACCACTGCTAATTGAAACTAAAGTTGCTTGATGTCACATGCTCTCAACCCAAAAAATCTGCTCTTCACGACTTTGCTGTAATCAACCAACTGGTACTTTAGGTCATTTTCTAAGGTACATTTTCTGCCTAATTTTCTGCATATGAGAGAATTGATGTCCATACTTGTAGTTTTTACATAATCTTCAAAAGTTGATTTGGGCACATTGTAAGTCTTTGATGCTTTCAAATATCACATTTTTTTCTGTATCACTGCATTAACAGCTTCCATCATTGACTCTGGATGCCACTGCTTCCTCAGCTTTGCATTTTTCAACGAACACATCCATAAAAAACTAATCTAATATGAGAAAAAGTGAAGCCTAATTTCGGATATCTGATTTCTGGGACCCAATGACTATCCGTAATAAGAGCTACCCATTTGAAAAAACAAACCCTCAGGACGTGAGAAAAACGTTATGTACAAAGCAAAGCTATGCCACATTTAAAAGTTTGAAATGTGTACATCAAAACTATATATAGTTATTTACGATAAGTACTTACATTTGGCAGATGTCTTCATAGAATTTGGCGATTCCAAGTTTTGCGAACATGCGTCTGCTACCTTCTTTTGCTAGCTGCCATTACAGTATGACACAATCGCAAAGGTACTATAGGAGAAAATATCTTCGCATTGAATGATGGGTACAGCTGCCATTTTTTGAGGGCAAGAGGAAGGCAATCCTATACTGCTACTCATGGAAGTGCGCCGTTTTTGCCCGACTTGTTATTGTATAACGATGGTAACGAGTTGTTGCGTGTTTGGATGTATTGTATAACATTGGGATAAGTTCAGAGCCATGGCAGCCATGGGTCTCGATGCCCTCAAAAGATGGCGGATATTCAATGTTTATGTTTTGATATTTCTCCCTATATAAGAAGCTGCTAGAGAACATTCGAAGTAATTTAAACATTCACCAGCAGAATGCAGCACTTAACTTATTCAAACCCTGCCTATCCGATAATCGGCAACCATCCGATAATCGGGCACTTTCCCTTATTATAAAAAACCTTTACATATTTTATGTAATGCAAGAAATAAATCACTTTTTGTATGACCACAGAGATTTTAATGCATATTCTAATATTTTGGGTTGTAATTGTATTTTGTTTCCGAGTAATGTTAATATCTTTTTTAAAGGGAACATTAAATTGAATTTAGATTTGACTTAATTAATAATTGTAGCGCATATTGTAGAAATTGCTGTAGTTAAATAGTATAAATAAATAAACAAGTCAGGCAACCTAAATGCCCAGGACCGATAGGATTTTAAAGCATTCGAGAACGAAAAGGAAAGCATTTGATTTGTAAAAAAGTCTTTCATTGTTAAGAATTAGATGGGATTGCTAAGGAAGCCTCTGGTTGCTAAGCAAGGCGTATTTCTAAGGCAAATGTATAGTTCAAACTGAATAAAACTACATGAAAAGTTAAATGGAGAAAATAGCAATTCTCTATAGATTAGAACATATATGAATCCTTTAATTTGTAAGCGTTCCTATTTTATGAAATAAGCGTTAATTGTTGAAGCGTTCCGTCTAAGGGTCAATTCTTTCTTCATAAACTATTGCCAAAGCAAGTACCATTGAAGGAATGATTAGCTACTAGCTATTGTTAAAATTTGCCTAACGCAAACTAACTATTGATAATATAAGGTATAAGTAATTACATGCCATATCTTAGCATTGAAAGTTTCCAATATTTCATAATGGTATCACTAAAACATGAATCATGGAACCAAATTAGATTATCATTAATTTTACGTTATACTCAACCATGACATGATATTTCAAGCTGTTTGATATAATACATGCCATATCTTAGCATTGAAAGTTTCCAGTGGACCATAATGGTACCACTAAACCACATATTCTTGAACCAGTTCTGACTGATATTGACCATAAAGGAAGACTATCACGTGCTTTCACTTAATTCACAAGCCTCTTCTCTGCTTTAGCTATGGAATGCCAAAGAGAGAACAGCATTTGGCGGTGCACAGGCCATTTATACATGGAAATTGTATAGTGAAAAACGTGGTCCCCTGTATTATTTGTGACCTTTTGAACCGGAAGTAGTTCACCGATTTTTTACACCAACGAACTCAGTCTTCCGATTTCCCTAAGTTGTCGAATGGCGAAAACGGAAGTTGAAAATTCGGAAGCGTTCAAAAGCTAGAGCACCAACAGACAGACGGATAGCCAGACAGACGGACGGACGGACGCACATTGTGAAAATATGAATACCTATCGGTCCTAAAAACGAGAACTAAGAAGTTTAGAGCATAAGATTTTTTTTTATTACTTCATAATTCTATTTACTCGACAGAAATTAATACAAGATGCATTAATAACTGGTGCAAATTGCAATTCTAAACTAAAAAATGAAACTCTAACCCGGGAAGCTCATGGAGTGATAATAACATTCCGAACCTTAAACTAATATAGGCAACACCTGTAATCAATAATGCAATCATCAACAAAAATATTACACCCACAGAAATCCTATGAGATGCTATGGAACGTTATGTTAAGACTCCACCGCCGGCACAAGATCTGCAAGAGCTACAAGCCAATCTTCACATTCTTCTTCCTCCACTCATGACATGGCCATAGATAAAAACTACTGGACCAAAAGCTATAACACTTGGTAATATTATACAAGAGAGCATGGGAAGTTCATACACACCAAAAAAAATTAGTTCAAAAGGTGGAGTAAATGGTGGAGGCCACATTCAACATGTAACTAATTTTAGTAACGATTAAAGACTTGTTAACCTGTGTCTTCATGTCTAATTTCGTATACGAATATTGCATAGAGTGCCATTCCATGCTGGTAGTGACCTTTTGAACTTTTTTTTTGGTGGGTATGAACTTCCCATGCCCTCTTGTATAATATTACCAAGTATTATAGCTTTTGGTCCAGTAGTTTTTATTTATGGCCATGTCAAAATGGAACTTTAATTATAAAGACCCTGTATTTCTTTATATATCATCTTGCTTTAAGCATTTGTTGTTGGGGGTGGTGAGTACTAACTTCCTTTGAAATATCATTACAATCTGACGAATCCTTCTGGGTGCAACCTTTTTTATTGACGATGAATATATGAATATTTGTTGGAGATCGAATTAGAGATCATGCGCCCAAAAAACTCACAAAATGTTGATTTTACAACATATTCGAAAATGTGTTGAGCTCTTAATTTCTGTATAAATTATTTTACCATCTTTACAGTTAAATGTTTGTAATTGCCAGACGAAAATTTGGATATCGAGACTCCACGGAAAACAAAGAGAATATCAGTTAATTTTCACGAAAGAGGACGCCATATGTTCAAGGCGCTTGAGTAGAAAGAAACGCAAGCGGAAAATGGCATAGCAATGAAGCTATAACAAATAATGACATACCATAAGAAATGAAAAAAATAAAAGGTGAGGGGAGGGGAGAGCAAGTATAATAAAGGAACGATTTTAGGAAGTGGAACGAGAAATCACTTCAAGTGGAAGATCTCGAGTGGAATGCTGTAGATTCAAACAATAGCGAGACATCGTTTCGCCTGACAAAGGGAAAATCGTCAAGTGGCAAAACGCGACGAAGCGGACTGAGGACAAGAGTCAAGACAACGGTGGCAAAAGTCAAGCGCATGAAAAGGCGATTAGAGCGTCCCAAAGAAAAGGCAGCTCGGAGCGCGTGAGCAGTCATTATAGCGGTTTTTTCCTAAAACTGTCTAGTAGGTCAGTAGTTCCTTTCTACCCAATGACATTTGTTCCGGTACAGTGATATTTCCTAGGGCAATTTTTCCTATTTCAAATTTGGATGAGAGAACGCGCTACGATGCAAGATTATATAGTTATTTGGTAGAGCCAAAGGCGATAAAAAATGAGATTTGATACAGCTTTTTTATCGCGTTTGGCAGTGCTTTATAAATGAAACCTACAACTATTTGATATGGAATAGATTATTCGAGATACATATTTGGGCTGCCCTGAGTGGATGCCCTCTTATCGTGAGTCAGGGGTTTGAGTGAACCGTGGGTAGGGTTAGAAGGAGGGTGGAAGCTTTTCTACTCAGGTGTCGACTCTAGCATGACTGCCCAAGCGGGAGTGGGGATACTCACAAGTCCCCCGACTGGCAGATTGGACCCTTTAGGTGGAAGATGTGTCTTCTGAGGCTTCAGATAGGGAAACGGTCTCTCTCTCTCTCTCTCTCTCTCTCATATGCTCCGAATGCAATCACAGAGTACCCACTCTTTCTAGATTAAGTTGATGCTGCTTTTACCAGGAGAGGGAGTGCAGATGGTGTCAACCTGATGGGCGACTTCAGAGCACACGTAGGGGCTGATGAACAAACGTGGAAAGGTGTGATTGGGAGGAATGGTGATCCTGATTTAAATGCGAATGGGAGGTGCTTGTTGGATCTCTGTTGTAACAATGGACTTCCATCACAAGCACCTTCCAGCACAGGGATGTCCATGAGCATACTTGGTACAGGGATGCAATGGACCAGAAGTCACTGATTGATTTTGTAATCGTATCAGCTGACATATTCCGATCAATGTTGAATATTCGTGGGAGGAGAGGGGCAGACCACTTTGTTGTCTGTACTTTGCGGTTCTCTGAATCCATGCCGACCAAGCAAGATTCTAGATCCAGACAGATTTGGCGCATCAAACATGAGGCATAGGAGGATAGAGCTGTGAGGAAAACATTTGAAGATAATGTATCTTTAACTTTCAAAGAACTACTTAGTGATCGTGGTACTGTTGAAGAGGAGTGGCGGTTGTTTAAACCTGCTGTGATAACTTCGGCTGCATTATACAGGGTGATTTACATCGAATGTAAAATATTTAAAGGGGGTATTATAGAGGTTAAGATAAACACAAAACGTCCTATGAACATGGGTTCAAA
>JAHWFO010037539.1:1654859-1670052 GCA_023313115.1 Rhysida immarginata
GATGATAGAAGAGGTCCTTAGAAGTATTTTTTGTCATATGAACATGGTGTCCCCGCAGCTCCGTTTACTTACAATACTGCATTGAACAATCAAATGACACCGGGACGCAGTGTGCGTTGGTAGGCTTAGATTATTTTATTTTTACATCAAGTGAACTTTTTAAAACAAATCTTTACCTACTGCTTTCCCAGAATGCGATTAGTTCATTTACATATGGACTAATCGTATTTTACAAAGGGGTTGAATACCATGGAATCTCCTTGACGAAGTTTGTCCTAAGACTTTTCAACAAACAAGCACGTGCACCTTGAAACTTCTTTGCAAACAATTACTTTAAAAGTTATTACAGTAGATTGCTTGCGTTAATTGATAAAAATAAAATAATCTAGGCCTACCAACGCACACAGCGTCCCGGTGTCATTTGATTGTTCAATGCAGTATTGTAAGTAAACGGAGCTGCGGGGACCCCATGTTCATATGACAAAAAATACTTCTAAGGATCTCGTCTATCATTTCCCAAAAAATCTGTACTCAATTCAAAAACACCCTGTATAAGAGTAACAAACGATAGCAGATATTGATCTAGTGACACGTGTACGTGTAAGGATGTCTCATAAATGAATATAACGAGTAAATAATGATAGTGGGAATTGGTTTAGTAGCACGTGCCCTAATGGAACCATATGGTACCCTATAGTATTGTTGTAACTTAGTAACTTTTAATGCTTAGATATGGCATGCAATATAACAAACAACTCATAAAAACGTGTCATGAGTGAATATATCGAGTAAATAATGATAAAGGAAATATGTTACGAAGGGCCATTCTGCTAGAAGTCGCTGATCACGAGCATTTAGCAGCCGTTGTTCTAGGCCAATTGCCACCTAGGACAATTCCCCCCCCCCCCCAAATATCCCACACAAGTGCTTTAACTTAATTAAAATGTGTTAAAAACTTAATTTAGATTTTGAACGAAGTTATAAACTGAAAACTTTGAAAATTCAAATTCAATGCAAAATAATGAAAAATAAAATTCTTTCAAATAAAGATTCAGTGACATATATGTTGGATGATTTATAAGTAAAGAAAATTTTAATTAAAAATATAAAAATCTACAGGCGAGGGGAGGGGGCGTGACGATATTATAATCTCCACCTCCCCGATTATTCCATTCGACGGTTATAAATATGCTATTCTATTGTACCTATTTTGTGCTGATTTCTTCTTGAAATCCATTCCTCGTTTTCAGTTATTCAGGGTGATTCAGAATTCATTGTACAAACTTTTAGGGGAGGTAGTATGGGTGGTTCTAAGCAAAAAAGCTGATATAAACATGGGTCCGAATTTGAACGGAAACTCAAATATGAACAGAAATAAAAAAGCCGCCATCAAGATCAACAAGTTTATAATTCAGGTTCTAAAACATCTAGGATGATGAAATGTGTGAAAATAATAGTGTACATAAAACTGTGCATACCATTAAAATTTGATCGAATTCCAACGAGTAGTTTCCGATTACGCATTCAACATGCTGGTTAGTACTCACATGTGAGCACGTGTTACGTTGTTGACTGCGTAACTCAGAAAATACACGTTGGAATCCGATCAAATTTTAAAAGTATACATAGTTTTATGCACCCTATTATTTCCCTAGATTTCATTATCCTAAGTGTAATATAACCTGAGTTATAAACTTGTTGATTTTGGTGGCGGCATTTTTATTTCTGTTCATATCTCAGCGTTCAAATTCGGACTCGTGTTCATATCAACTTTTTTGCTTAGAATCACCCATACAATCTCCCCTAAAAGTTTGTACAATGAATATCTGAATCACTCTATATAAAATTTACAGCATGTAAGTTAACTTCATGTAGGAACGCGGACTAATTTGAGATTTCGAAAAATTTCCATTGGACTTGTGTTTTGAATCTTTCTTATACACATTCCTTTGCGCTATAATCCAGTATTTAGATAAAGAGTCAGAAGAAAAAATAATTCGACTAGGAGAGAGCAGGTCTTTTCTTTGGATGTTAGGCTATTTCCCCCTCTTGGGAAGGCACATTTTAATGAGTGTCGATTTTTATACTTTAAAAAAAAACTTTTTGAGATCAGTTTTATCGAGTTATCTAAAAAAATATACAAAAACAGAAATCTATTGTTTGAAAGTCATTTTTCATGTTGTTCTTTTTTTTTGGGTGGGTGGGGGGGTACTTTTAGAAAAAAATTGAAGATTAATTTACCGAATTAGTTAATTGGGTTTTGTATCTGCTCCTTGTTGAGTGATATTGTTTTGGGGTTACATCCGAGACAGATTGGTTGTAAACCAGGTTTGAGTGCTGTGAACTTATTTGAGTTAATATACGATAAAATTTTAGAGGCAAGACTTTATGATGAAGTAATACAGATCGTAAAATTTGATCTTAGAAAAGCTTTCGACTCAGTAAACTTGAAAAAGCTTATTGAGAAGTGGTTGAGTTATAATTTTAATTACGCTGATATCTGACTGGTCTGTTCATGTATTCAGAAAGGCCTATTCATTATAATGTAGAAGTAGATAAAGTTGTTTATTGCCTTAATGGAATTCCACAGGGTTGTCCTCTATATGGTCATCTTTTCTGCTGGTACATTAATGATGTTTTCCAATTAGATTTAGTGGGGGAGCTCTGGAGTTATATGGACGATTTATTTGTTGTATATAGAGGAGTCGGAATGGCTGGACATTGTCTAAATTATTGGTTTGAGAGAGATTTTAAAATTTTAAAATGCTGGACATCAAAAAATGAATTAGTTTTTAATGAAAATAAAACGAAGAAATGTGTTTTTTGGGAGAAACGACGGGAGTATGGAATGATAGATATCGTTGGGATTAAAATTGATAACAGACTGCTGTTCTTCGATCAATTACATGAGATCGAGGTTAAGATTTTAAAACTACAATTTTTGGCAAAAAAAAATTAGAAAATTTTTAGGCATGAATGACAAAATTTTGTTTGTTAAAAATATGTTGTGTGCCTATTTTCAATACTGTGGATCGTTTGGACCTCTAGTGATAAGTTTAGGATACACTGATAAGAATATTGTTCCGGCTTTCAAAATTTGATTCCATTACTACTCACTGTAATCATCATGGACTTTTATCTTTTAATCAATTTATAAAATATATACAGATTGTTAGAATAAGTAAATTAACCAGGACGAGAAATATTAATAATTGTTTATGTATGAACTGGTTTAAAGATAATATTTTTTTATTTATTTACGTTGAGGTTAGAAGAATACAATGGTGCCCTACAAGGCCCGTATTGTATGAACCAACGAGTTAGGCCAGGAGGGCATTATAAAGTAAACAATAAAAATTGAAAAGAGGTTAGTAGATAACAAATGAGAAATATTATGATCCACTGAGTTCGCTAAAACTATGTAATCAAACAATCAAATCAAAGCAGGTGCACAAAATAATCTAACGAATTAAAACAAATATTATAATGAGAAAGAGTGTAAGGGGCAGATTTAATTGCCCACAAAATTTTGTTAAGTGTAGCATTTTCCCCTTTAGTGCCATACAAGAATGGAATTTATTGCCGGACAAGCTAAGAATTTTATGCATCGATTGTAAAGATATAAGATGTGGCAACCAATGTAAGCATTTTAATAATGGTGTAATAGATTATATTATAAAATAGTTATATATTTGTATATGTTATATTGTACATAGCAGTGTGTGGTGAATAAATAATAATAATAATAATAATAATAATAATAATAATAATAATAATAATAATAATAACCTCTTCCTAGAATCTTATAACAGGTCAAATCGACAATGTATTGGTGCGAAGACCTTTTAGATGAAGGTTTTTTTATTTAATATTTTTAATTAATCTAAATAAATAAAAGCACATGTCATCAGATTATTTACAGATTGGGGGAGGCTGAAGAAGAAGAAATTTTCCAATGAAGATCGGAAGCTGAACACAATTTTATTTTTACTTACTTATTTTATTTACTGTGAACACTATAATGTTCATTAAAATTTATATGAATTTCTCCAACTATGTTCATTAAAATTTACAATTTCACAAGTTAAAAGTTTTTTTCAAAATTTCATAATTTTCAATTTACACAATAAGAAAAAAAAACGAGAGTAACTTTTTATTTAGATTTAAAATAAAACAAACATTCGGGAATATATCTTACACAAAAATTTATTCTAGCATCCGCTTTAAATTAAATTTTATTTTTTAAATCTTAATAAAAATAACAGATAAACTTCATTACTTATCTCCGGCAGAAATGCCTGTATTCGAGCAGCAAGGTTTACATTGAAACCATTATCATGCAATATTTGTCACACACGAGTATTGTGCAAACCACATGCCGCGCCGATCGCCCTTGTGCTTGGGTATGGGTGTATAGCAACAAAGGCGAGAACTGTTGTACTGTGGCTTCTAATGTTCTTGGTCTGCTAGAACGAGATCGATTTGCGACACTGCCGGTCTCTTCAAATTCTAGCCCCATTTAAAAATTGATCAAGTGTTGTTATTTGTCTTAAAATTCGAAAGAGGTCGGGAAAAAATCCTCAAATAAGAAACGCTACAAATTCCCAAAATTGTGCAAAAAATAGTCCTGACAATATTCTAAATGTTACAGCATTTTACGGAGCGTCTTTACAAGACGGGAATATTTTATTTTTCTATTAATGTGTCGGCGAAAGAGTGGGGGCACTCCGGATGTCTCAAGAAAAATGCCTGCGACATGTGACAGGAGAGAGAAGAGAACGCGAAGATTAAACCGAGCGGACTAGCCGGGTGGACGAGCGGAAGGAAGAGGAGAAAATCTGGCAATGACGGAAATTCGTCCGTATGCGTTGTCTGAGATAGCGACGATACGTTTGGCTCGCTTCACCCAGAAACAAAGCCAGCGTGTGTAATGAGAGAGGCGGAGAATCTGAAACGTCACTCCGGACTTTTAAGAGGGAACTTTTATTATGAGTCGAAGGATCCGACCGTGTTTGATAAATCTCAGTTATCAATTGCGAGTAATGGATACGAGAGTATTAATACTGTAAATTGCTTCTTTCGAAATGCGATTATTAACAACTTCCCTTCACCCACTATGCAATTAGTAGGCTCACCTATCCAGTGGCTCACATTGTGTAAATTGATATTTTCCGAAGAAAAGCTGTAGGTTAATTCTAGAGAAGTGGTGTACACTATTCAAACTAGTAAACTATTTTGGAAACTTTCCTGAAGGCAGACGGAAAAGCCTATTTCCAAGAAAACAAAGGATTCTTTTTAGACGCTAAAATTTTCCAAGAACGCAGTGATTGTATTACTAGCTGAGTGGCAGCTGTTGGACTCGACCCTAATATGTGATATTATTGCATATTCTAATGTTGAATCTTATCCATTCCTACTATGCGTATTCTGAATAACTTCTCCAATTTATGACTTTATCATGCCAATTGTTATTTTTACATGGAATATATCCATTGAATACGTGTTATTTATATTCAACCTATGTATGTTATCTAATTCAGATCTTCGATTCTTATTATTTAGCTTTGACAAAGAATAATATTTATCCGAAACGTCAGCTGTTTTCAGCGTCCTACCACTCACCAGTTTTGTCTTTTTGCATCCGTATATAGCAGGGTTTTTGTCTCGTCTTTCTTCTCTTTTGCATCAGTCACTAAGTCATTTGCATGATCATTTTTGTTTATCTAATACTTCTCGAGTTCCCAGAATGTATTCCAAATTATCATAAATATTTTATTTAACTTTTCCTCGAAAAACTCTTATAAATACGCTTTTGTTTTATCGCCGTTTGTTTTACCATGCAAATAGACTTTCTGTAGTTCTGTCTTCTTGTTGAAATAAATAAAGATAATAATTAATCATAATAACAAATAGAAAAAAAGGAAAATTCAGTGAACTGAACTGGTACCATGGAACATGCCTATTGCTGGCACTACTACACTCCCAGACAAAAATATGAGATTTTTGAAAATTTAAAAGATTCATCTCAGATAAGTGTTATTAAAATAAAATAGAATTGTACTATGCATTACACAGCGATGTACACTTAATATACACCAACTTATTAACTGCACATTAAAACCTTTTGACTAATAACTAATTTTGTTGAATAAAAAACAAGAAAAACAACAACTGCATTGAAGTCAAAAATTTAGAGATTTAATTATACTTTGATTGTTTGGGGGATACCCCTGCCCTCCTAGTCATAGGGGACCATAAGGCAGATTTAATTACACGAAGACATAAGTTTGGAGATTTTGTTAAAAACGTTAACATTTGAAGTTTCTAGTTGCAAAAATTTAAACTAAAGAACACAGAGGAATAAGAAACAGAGGGGAAACTCCCTATAGCCGCAAGGGAAACTTTTCTGAGATCACGTGACGAAAGTCAACCAATGAAATTTTCCTTAAAAACACTCCTGGCTTCGCGGCGCTACTGTCGGTTTAATCATAATTACGTCATTCTCCCGCAAATGGATTGTTATATGACGTCATATAAATACGTTTCTTAACGTTCTTTTCATCGGAATTTTAAAAAATTTAATTCAAGTTAATTAAAAACTTTGAAAACCGGTTCTACGATGCAAGGTGGATTATCACAGATGAAAAGAAATTATTATTGTATTACCAAGATTTCTTATTGATGGTCTCTGATTAACACGAGTAACGGCGAGCTAATACAAACATGAGTGCTTCACATGAGTGATCACGTGACAAATCAAGAATTTTTCGTTTATGTAAAACATTTTTTTATTTTTGAATACAAATTTATGTGTTTTAACATTATATAAGAATTAATACATAAACTGCGTTATTATTTTATTTATTATTTTCAAAATTGTGTCCTCACTAGCGCCACGAAACCAGTTTTGAAAAATGACGTAGTGATTTCCAATCACGTGGTAGAGTTTCCCATCTGTTTCTCTTCATCTGTGCTAAAGAAGACGTCATGATTATGTAAATTAATCTAAGATGGGTTGATTCATTACAATTTAGGGATGTGCTGAATATATTTTCTTAAATTTTCAATAAGCCTCCTACAAAACAGATCCCTCAATCTATTCATGACTTAATTATTAAGAAATGGCAAGAAAAAGAAAAAGAAATTAAAATAGCAAAAGATCTCAACTTAACTACAAAATCTGTAAGCAAGATTTTTGTAAAATATAAGAAAATTGGAAGTTGCACTTTGAAGCATCTGAGAAAACGCATCACAAATAAAACCGAAGATAGACATCTAAGAGGTATTGTCAGAGAATCAGGCTTTCGAACGGCAAGAGAAATTACTGCAAATGGAATACAATCAGCAAGAAAGAAGTTTCGGCAAAGACAAAAACCCGGCGTTTGAAAGAGAGAGGTTACTCTTTTCCTTCTGCAGCAAAAAAGCCTCTCCTAACTAAACGAAGAAAGAAAAAGCAACTTGAGTTCGCACGTGAACACTCAACATGGACTATAGAACAATAGCAAAATTCATATTCATTGATGAATCTAGATTTAGCCACTGAATGATGTTAAACGAAAAGTTGTGCGCAAGAAACAAGAAAAGCTGGACTTTAGATGTGTCATATATAATCAAATTTCTACTAAGCATCATAGCTTATGGAACAATAAATGCATATGGGAGCGGAAGTTTAGCTTTTGTCAAAGGAAACGTCAGCAGTTCCTATTACACGGAAATAATGGCTGATCATCTGATACCAGGTGTTGCTTTTTACTTTCCTAATGCTAACTTTATAGTATACCTTGTCACAGAGCAAACGCGACACTGAACTGGTTGGATGAACAAAATCTTCACCTTCTAAAATAGCCAGGAAATATTCCTGACCTTAATCCTATAGAGACAATTTGGAATAAAATGAAGCGAAACGTTGCCATATGTAAAATTCTAACAAACAAGGATTTATTCAAAACTGTGTCCCATCTCTTATATGAAATATCGAGAGATGATTGTCAGTGTCTCATAGACTCTATGAGACAATGTGTGCAAGCAGTTATTAATGCTAAAGGCGCCTGGACCAAATACTAAACAAAGAATCTCCAAACTTATGTCCCAGCTTAGACAAATCTCCAAACTTTTGGCTTCACTAATGTTTGTTTTTCTGTATGTTTTGTTGAAAGAAATTGTTTGAAGTACATAAAATGTTTTGTGTATAGAGAAGAAACTAAGTAATGTTCGAATAAATCATCGTATAATGCATGAACAAGTCCTTTTTAAAAAAAAAAACAGTTTTTTTCCGATGAACCTTTCATATTTTCAAAAATCTCCATATTTTTGTCTGGGAGTGTATTACCAATTGAGCTACCACGGACTTGAACAAGCTGTTACAATATATTCATATGGACTTCCATGAAGAGACCAAACGGCTCAATCGGCAGAGCAGGTTGGTTGGTTTGTTTGGTATTAACGTCCTTTTCAACTGTTATGGTCATCTCAGGATGGCGTTATAGAGGCCACAAATTTTGCCTCGCAAGGTTCTTTACAAATATAAAAATTTATAACTTGTTTAAAAATTCTGTACAAGTCTGCTGAATTTGTTGTTTAACTTATTTGCTGATGCTGGTACAGTGCCAGCATACACAGAAATTTCATTTTGTTGTAGTGAGTTTATTTTTACGCTTATTTTTAATTTTTTTTTGTTAAAATCAGCGATGTGAGCACTACAACTGTACAATTGGAATTATTTCTCTACCTGTAAATTGCAAAGTTGCAAGGTGCAAAATTCTAAGTTAAAGGTCAAATTTGACACCTAACCGCTACCTAACTTCCTACATGTTGCCTGCAACAGATTTGTTGCATCTCCACTCGTTTTGAAATTGTATGGGTGGTTACATGCTTTTGGCTCAACTTGTATTGTCTTCTGTTTGACAAAATTAATGTTTAATTTCTTGTAACGGACAATAAAGCAAAATTTATAATACGGGCATTTCAAACCAATTTTTGTTTTATTGATGAATACAAATAAATTCTAATGAAAACGGACCAATTTTCAAATTTATTTATCGCAACAATTATAATTTACCTACACAAACTGTAAAAAAGTTTTAATTTCTTCAAGAAATTTAAACTGTAAATGTGGTAAAGGTAAAAACGAATTACGTGTTTCTAAACTCGAGCAGAAAGTTCCAAGGTTCAAAAACTTATACCATTAAACAATTTTTCTGGTGTACGGACACTTAATCACCCGCCAGTTCACCACCCGACGGTTAAACACCGACATTTAATCACGTCGACATTTAATCACCGGACATATAATCACGTGATTGTTTAATCACCAGGGCATTGTGACAAAAAATGCAAAATGATGAATGTGATATTTGATGAAAAGAAGTCTTATTATGTGATGAGTGATCACATGAAATGACAAACTCTGTTAATCACCGACGTTTAACCACCAAAAAATACGTGATTTTTTAATCACGGACGTTGAACCACTAAAAACATGAAATGAGGCGAACAATTTTTGAAAAAATAGAATTTTAATCAAACATAAGATAAATGGGCAATACATCGCATATAAACTAAAATCTCCCTTCTTGAATAGCGATCCACTGTATTTTTGACACGTTGTTTTTGTACTTGATATCTTTTTGGCACATTTGGTTGTGAACCTGCGATGCCTTGCAAAAATGCCCTTCGTTGCATTTGTATATCCTTCTCGATTCTTTTCATAAAAGTCCATAGTGTCGGATGGTGGCATTGAAAAAGTGCCTGCAATCCATAATGCCAACCCCCAACAGTGTTTGTAGTTTTGGCTATTCCTTCTGAAGCTGTTTCAAAATGGTTCCACGTTTCAATTGGGAAGATGGCGGGATTGTAATGTTCACCATGTCCTGCTCGCCGCCTGCCTCGAATATACGTGTGTTCAAAATAAAATAAAAACTCTGGCATTTTTTCGTGGTCTGGCATATTGTGTGCTAGTATAAGGAAAGCTTTAGTAACATCTGCTGAAGGTACCTTAGACAAGGCTGGTAAACAACGAATGGCCATTCTTAAGTCGTCATCTGATTCGTAGTCAACTTTCGTACCAATTTCATTAACTTTACGCATGACACTTTGACTAAGGTGAAAATAACATCCCATAATATTTGCATTGGGAAATGCTGCTTGAAATGCATTTCTTGCTGCTCTTTCATAATCCAGCAGTATTTTTTGGTGGTTAAACCTCGGTGATTAAACAATCACGTGATTATGTGTCCGGTGATTAAATGTCGACGTGATTAAATGTCGGTGTTTAACCATCGGGTGATGAACTGTCGGGTGATTAAGTGTTACCAAACCAATTTTTCTGTCTTACTCTAATTGAAATAAAGACTAGTAGAATAATAAAAATATTTCAGTGCATAATTAATTTATTGAAACTTTCAAATTTGCTGCATTTTTTAAATACCGGAGAAATTTTATTAAATGTCTAAAATGACCAATAAAATTTGATGCTGTTTCTGCTTTGTGCGTTGTCGTCAAGCACAACAATAATTCGTAACTGATCTGGAAATTATCAATTAATAGCTGTTTTTATTTCAGTATCTGGTTATCTAATGATGTACGCATGTGTTTCAACATTTTTTTTATTTACTTAATACGTTCGAGATTTGAGAAAACACAGGCAAATGTGAAATGGTTAGAATATGCGTAAAGTGGCAGCTCAACTAATGGCGTTTTTACTATTTTTCATTAACCGAAATGCACAAGTTTGCTGGAAATATGAATCTAATAAACTATGATGAAATATTCTACTTCCAAAGATTAAACTGTAACGAAAACATTTCCCATACGTTTTGCTTTCGCTTTTCATTTTAGAAATTCCCTGACCCTTATTCAAAGCTTTATCACGAAATATATTTATAATTTATCTGTTTAAATCAAAATTACTTAAATTATTTATATTAATTGAAACAGTTAAATTATTAATTTTTATTTTAAAAGGATTTTAAAGAACTTGGTCATTCCTTACAGTTAATAATTACTTACGGATTCAGAAAAGAAAATTGTATTTTTCAATAAAAGGAGGCCGTTCATGTCGTTTTTATTGTGTTTGGGGCGCTGAAATGAATGCTTTTGCCATTTCTTCATTTTTTTTTTAAATTAATTTCTCTAAAATGGCTTAGCCCATTTCCATAAAAAATACGTCAATGCATAGTTAAAGGACCCTTCTAAGTTTGAGTCGGTTTTAAAAAAAAATTGTCGGGGGGGGGGGGGGGGGGGGGGCCGGGGGGGGGGTTAAATAGTGAATAACTCCAGAACGGGTATCACAGCCAAACAAGTCATTTACAAAAAAAAATTCGCCTTAATGACAGGAGTCCGTACTAGTCGAGTTTAATCATTTCAGTTTGCTGGTTTGAACGCTACAGCCATTATTTTTAATTTTTGGAAAAAAAATTAAATCTCCAAACAGACTTAACCAATTGACATAAAAATACGCTAAGGCACAATTTGCAATAGGCTAAGGTACTTACAATGGTACCTTAGCATATATTTTATATCAATTGGGTAAGCCTTTTTCGAGATATTAATTTTTTTCTAAATATTAAAAAATGGCTATAGCGTTTAAACGAGCGAACCAAACTCAATAAACTCGACATGTTCGTACTCCTCTCATTAAGGCGAAACTTTTTTGTAAATGACTTGTTTGACTGTGATGAGCCGTTTTGCAGTTTTTTACTATCCCCTCCCCTAAGAACCCCCGTCAATTTTTTTTTTTTTTTTTTTTTTAGAAATTCAGACAGTGGGGTTCTTACACTATGGCATTGACCATTTTTATGGAAACGGGCTAAGCCTTTTTACAGAAATTAATTTTTTTTTGAAAAAATGAAGAAATGGCAGAAACATTCATTTCAAAGCTCCAAATCTCTCTATATATACAGGGGTTGGACAAAAATATGGAAACGCATAACAAAAAACATATTATCCCCTTTAACACCTTGGCTTGAAGAACAGCTTGGAGCCTTCTTGGAATAGACAAATAGAGTTCCTGTATGATTGGTAAGGGAATCTTGTACCATTCTTCATGCAAAACAATGGCAAGTTCCTTCAATGGTGATGGAGGTGAATAGCGTGCTCGCAAGTTTCTTTCCAAAACGGACCACAAAGGCTCAATAATAATAATATCTGGTGATTGTGGGGGCCATGGCAGATATGACACTTCACCCTCATGCTGAGAAAACCAGTCCTGGACAATGCGAGCTGTGTGAACCGGCGCCTTATCATCTTGGTAAAAGGCATCACCTTTGGGGAACAAAGTTTGCACCATCGGATGAACCTGGTCACACAAAACGTTGAGACAGTCTTTGGCAGTGATATGGCCTTTCAGGGTAACGATAGGGCCGACAGAATACCACGATACTGCTAAACAAACCATGACTGAACCTCTACCATGTTTTACTGTTGGCTGCAAACAATCTTGATCATAAGCTTGCTTTGGTGTTCTCCAGACGTATACTCGGCCAGCAGTTGGAAATAGTGTGAACGAAGACTCATCCGACCATATGACCTTTTTCCATTGCTCCAAAGACCAGGTTTTACGAACATGGCACCACTCTCTTCGGATTTTAGCATTGCTATCAGTGATCAGTGGATTTGGGATTGCAGCACTTCCAGAAATACTTTGTTTGTGGAGTTCCCTTCGAACTGTTTTGGTGCTGACAGGGTTTGTGAGGATGTCATTCAGTTCTGTAGTAATTTTTGCAGCTGTAGTCTTCTTATTACGTACCACAATCCTACGCAGTGTTCGTTTGTCTCGATCATCCAACACATTTTTCCGTCCACGCTGATGTTTATCAGACTTGGTTTTTCCCACTCCTGATGTATGCAGTTGTAATCTTGGATACTGTGCCTCTTGAAACACCAAACATTTCAGACACTTTGGTTACAGAAGCACCCACCAAACGGGCTCCAACAATTTGCCCACGTTTGAATTCTGTTAGTTCAGCCACATTGCACTAAAAACTCAACAGAATACAGCATAGAAACAAATGAAGCTTTTTATCTACTTGCTCGAGGTTTATTGCCACTATTAAATATGGGTGATAGCAGCACATCACTCAAATTTGCATAAAATTTGCATTTTACTTCAGACATGCATTTTCTGAGATGTTTCCATATTTTTGTTGTTGGAGTGAAACTGCTATTGAAGGGCTTATCCGGTAGGAATAATGGAAACGGCTCTATTTTAAATGTTTGGTCGATATATATCCCACCGTCAACTCCGTATAAGCGGTATCAGAATTTTTAGAGGAATTGGCTGATTTTACAGGTATAAATGTATTTACTGGGGATTTTAATTTTATTGATCCCTTAAGTTCCATTAACTCCAAAACAATGAATATCAATATTACCAGGCACAACTTGGTTGATGCTTGGGCGGCGGAAGTTGGAGTGAAAAATTGTAATAATGTGAGGAATTTCTATGGCAACACCCTCGATCGGATCTTCGCTCCTGAGCACATGGTCGTAGAGCGTACTAGTTCAATCATTGAGTCTGAGGACAGATTTCATCCTACCCTGAGTGTGGTTAGCGAAATGGATTGCGTTTCATCATTTATTCCGTTTCCTACTTGTCGGCACGATTTTAGGAAAGCTAATTTTCAGAACTTATATATGGATCTCTTATTAACTGACTGGTCGATTCTCGACGAACTTCAGTCCGTTGAACAAATGTGGGACGTAGTGGTTGACCGAATTAAGGCCGCTATTATTAAAAATGTTCCCTTGAGTAGTAATGTTAAATCTAGATCGGCGAGGCCTGCTTTTCCAACGAGGCTATTAGTTTATGGAAAAATTAAAAACGTCATCATAAATAGTTTAAGAAATCCAACTTGTTAGACGATTACATCTTATTTCAGGCTGCAAGGAAACACTTTAAAGCAGCTTATCGTAAGGATTTTGTTAACTATCATGAGACGATGGAAAGGAATCTGAATGTTAATACTCGCTTATTTTGGGATACGACAAGAAAACTTCTTGGAAGAAACAATTTACAACATTCACGGTCTAATCGCTTTCCTGTTGGCGATTTGGCATCACATTTTTAAAAGACCACGGGGAACGTAAATTCTCCATCCTTTTAGGATCAGCGCGACTCTCAATTCTGGGACAAACTCCAGGATAGACTTACGATTCCTCCTATTTCCACTCTCGATATTTATTCCATAGCCAAACAGGCTACAGCTTCGAAACTTATTCAACGAAACGGTATCCCTGATTATGTCTTCAAGGGCTGTCTTCCAGCAATGTTACAACCGTTACGAACATTGTTTAATGCTTCTCTCGAATCAGGTGTTTATCCGCAAAACTGGAAATTTGTAAATATTATTCCTATTCCTAAACTATCACGGCCTTCTTCACTAAATGATTTTAGGCATATTACTATTCTTCCTTTTCCTGCAAAGGTACTCGAAACGTATGTTGCTTATCACCTTGCTGCCTTTGTCGAACCGTTCCTTCCAGATCACCAGCACGCTTTCAGGAAACGGAGATCTACTTCCACGAATCTTGCGTGTCTGTTACATTATTTGACCTTTTACATTGATCAGCGGCTACAGGTTGACGTCCTGTATTTAGACCTTAGCAAGGCCTTTGACAGCGTCAAGGTTCAGCTGCTTTTAAATAAACTGGGTAAATTAGGCCTGCTGCTAATCTTTTAAATTGGTTTGCTTCGCTCCTCTGCAGGCGTAGTTTTAGAATACAAGATTCCAATGGATCTAATGCTGTTGGCTATATTCGTAGTGGCGTCCCTCAAGGATCTCCCCTGGGCCCGGTGTTATTTAACATCTTCACCGCGGATGTTGCTTTAAATTTCGATCATCCGCGTGTTAAATTTTTATTATACGCGGATGATCTAAAGGTCTATTCAGTCATTCAATCTTGGGAGGATTGTCATAACATATCTTTGACGCTGCGCAAAATTGTTCATTGGACTGAAAGGAATGGGCTTATCTTAAACGGATTGAAATCCTTTTGTTTAACCTATTCCCGGAAAGTAACCACTTATTTTGAAATCCTTGGGGGAGGCCGTGGCCTGGTGGGCTTTCACTGAAAGATAACTTCTGTGAAGTTAATCATCATCAGACCATCCGTGATTCACGATCTTCACCCCCCCCCCCCGGGGGTGGGGCCATCATACAGAAGCCGTTAATCCAGGTTCATCCAGGGAACGAAC
>JAHWFO010037539.1:1671215-1688478 GCA_023313115.1 Rhysida immarginata
ATTATTATTATTATTATTATTATTATTATTATTATTATTATTATTATAAAATGATGATGCAATATGGATAAGTTTCAATTTGTAACAATGCATAGAATTCCTGTTATTCAGGTTTCCTTAGAAAAGAGAGTTCTACGTACTTAAACATTTCTTGAAAATCTTTAAAAATGATCAGTAACTAGAGATAATGAAGAGTTAGCAGACTATTGAGAAAGAGTGAAAAGACGATAGAGGCCAAGTTTTGCTTCAACACATCGAGAGAAGAACGGGAATTGTAACAACATCAACTATACATCTGAAGTAAGATTACGTGAGTAAAAAATTATCGGAGAGGTCCATCCATTGCGAGCCTTTAAAAAAATTTTTTTCGAATTTTCATTAAGAATTTTTACTGTATTAATTCTAAGCATTTTCATGTGTTAATTTTAAACTTTTTTAAGATTGTTCTGTTTACCTACAAGTGTAATTATCCCGGGCTACGCCGGGTACCTTTGCTAGTCTTTCTGTATATATATAAAGAAGGATGTTTGTTTGTTTGTTTGTGGGTTTGTGGGTTTATTTGTTTGTTTCTTATGCAAATCTACAGTTTTATTCCGATCTTGATGAAATTTTGCATGCTTGACCTTCAAACCATGAGGAAGGTCACTGTCTACTTCAGATATCGGAAAAATAATAATTATCGATAAAAAATCGATATTCGTGGTTATAGAAGGGCATATTAATTAGAAATATCTCATGACCAACAATGCAAGGCAAAGTTTGTGCAACAATAGGTATCAACTATGATATCAACACGCAATTCACAACACTCTGCACGGACCAACCAATATATATCTCATGACCAACAATGAAAGGAAAAGTTTGTGCAACAATAGGTATCAACAATGGTGTCAACACGCAATTCATACTACGCTCGGACCAGCAACAGATATCTCATGACCAACAATGCAAGGCAAAGTTTGTGCAACAATAGGCCCGTCGTGTTCGCATCAACAATGGTCTCAATGCGCAATTCACCAATAACAATGAGCACAAAATTATTCAAAGAATTATAACAATGAACATAAAATGATGATGCAATGACAGAACATTCGTTTCCAAGAATTATTAATAATGAACAGGAAATGGATATAATAGACGATATAGATAGGGCAGTCTCTCTCGATGAGGCAAAGGAGGTACGCGTGTCTTCCTTCAGCTCCCTAACAAGCTTTCAGACGATTGGGAAAAGTGTGTGTGTTTCTTTGTGTATGTGTGTGTGTTTACCTACAAGCGTAATTATCCCGGGCAACGCCGGGTCCTCTGCTGGTACAATATAAACGGCACGAAGAGCTTCCTATTTTTTCTTTTTGACGTATCATACGTCTTACGTTTTGATACTGGGATCCCACGCTTAAATCGTGAATGTCACGGAAAGTGTTGATCACGAAAACCTTAATAACGTCAAAACTAATAATGAAAGAAAAATCAATGATACTGCATTCGATAGTATATAAAACAAAGCATGCTTTAGACTTTGACTGACTTCGTGCTGACGTCATCGGCTGTTGCAATCGAAGTACAAAGTTGAGTCAGAAAATCTGCTCTATGGCGGAGATTAATTTAGTCTAGCTCCTTTAGCTTCATTTTAACAATGGAGCTCGGTGACCATGAATATCTATAGACCGTGCTGGAAAGCAAACACTGAAAATGTCGTTAACAATGGATTACCCGGTATATATGCGACAATTTGGGATACTGAATTCATATTTCGTTTTATATTCATAAACAATGAATTTGAATGTTCGTGTAATGTTTGTGACAGATTTTGTTTTGAGAAGGACTTGAAACACCCACGTAACAGAAGTGTGATATCTTCACTTTCATCAATCCCGTGTGAAAGATTTCATGCTGTGTAATCATTGTAGAACAAAATTAAAACTATTCAATAATATGGTGTTATAAGTTATAGGAGAGCAGGCGTTTTTGCAATTTTTTGAAGTGTTAACTCTTTAACGAATGTGAACCTATACTGCCAGACTGCTCTAACTATAGACGACTGATTGACGCTGGTATCAATGATATTTGTATTTTTAAAGCGTTGTACAATGGTGTAGTGAGATCTATACTAGGAAGTGTTTACTCTGAGCGGCCAGATTATTATGACCACCTGATTGTTGTAAACAAATTAGCTATGATTTCGCGCTGAAGTTGCTAAAGCGCCGGACTAATATAAATAGGCAAGCAGGTTGTTTACCACGACATTGGAAGTGATTTGTTTCAGAAGATTTTAGGTAAACGATGGATGGTTGTTGGCGCTCGGAGCCATGGAGCTAATATCAGCAAATCGGCTGCATTCGTTAAATATTCAAGAGCAGCTGCTGTTAAATTGTTACAGACTGGACTGTCTGCCGGAAAACTGGGTCTGAACGTGCCAGTTGTGGCCGTCTAACGACTAGTCAATGTTCGGGCAGAAAGGAGAGTGGCAAAACTGGTACAAGACAACAGAAGGGCAACAGTGCATCAAATTACTGCAGATCTTTATCAGGGATCGTCTCAAATGATCTCTAAACGCACTGTTTGCCATACACTGCATAGTATGGAATATGGGCGCCGAAGGCCGGTTTGAACACCTTTGCTGTCTGCAGTTAACAAGATAAGACGTCTCCATTTCGCAGAGGAACACAAGGATTGGACAGTTGTGCATCGGAATAAAGCCATGTGGTCTGATGAACCACGTTTCCAGTTGCATCATGCAGATAACAGAATGAGAATTTGACGGAAACTAAATGAAAACATGGACCCCACATGCATGAGTACAATCTTTCAATCTCGTGGGGACAGTTATGGTTTGGGACATGTTTTCCTGGCATGATATGGGTCCTTTAATTTGTGTTGAAAAACGTCTGAATATCAGGACATACCTAAGTAACTTTGCTGATCAAGTTCATGCAATCATGTTGATGGTGTATCCCAATGAAGATGGCTTCTTCCAACGTCACAATGCGCTATTCCACGCTACTCGTACTTTGCAGGAATAGTTTCAAGAACAAACTATTCCTGTGCGTTGTTTGCTTCAAAAATTTTTTTGTTGCTACTGAATGTATGCTTTAACCCCTATGTTGATTCGACAATTGAAAGTAAGGCGAGATTGTCGCGATCGCCACGAACAACGACGAACCTGGCTTAGGTGGCCCCCATAGTGACCAAATCTCAATCCAATTGAGCATTTGTGGGAGAAAGTTGAAAGAGCCATCAGAGAGGTGGTTCCAAAACCAACAAATTTCACACAATAGGACAGTGCTATTCATCCCTATAAGAAGCAGGGAAAGACATCTGCCAAGCACAACATTGCCCGAAAGTCGAAGCTCACTGATAGAGACTGAAGGGGTTTGAAACGTATTGTGGCCAGAAAGCACCTCGCATCACCTTTCAACCGTGGAGCAAATGCGAATCGCCGCAGTATTGAAGGCAGAAGGTGGCCCAACGAATTACTGATGGGGTGGTCTTAATAATCTGGCCACTCAGTGTATATTCATCCTAAAGTGTCGATATCTGATATGGAAATGTTGTTGTTCAGTGCGATAATGAAATATTCACCAACAACTAGACCAGTAAGTGACAACATGGAGGTGGATACTGATATTGCAATTATGACAGTTAGCATTATCAATGTAGATGCTACATTAACTTTATGCACTCTTAGCTTTATAAAGAAACATTTTAATTTAGATTACGAATCCATCGAGTCACCTATTACATTGGGTTGCAATACTATAAATTTGATGTTTGCGCGAAATATTGATTCTTGTCTGTTGTCATTTCTAACATACTTCTCTTATCACTGACCAGCGATTTGTAAGCTGAGAATGCCATAAATGTTTGGTTAAAAATTTATGATGAATTGCAAGTATATTTTTTGTTTGAACATTTTATATCAGAAATTAAATTTTTTAAATTGAGTTACACAAAGCTCTTTCTTATTCGCCATGTGGCCTCAAGGCGTATTCTACGATTTAACTAGCGGCCGTGTCCCAACACAGCACCGTAAAAAATCTTTTGATTCCGTATCATTATCTCGTGGTAGGCCTGTGCGAAAGTACCATTTCGCCATACCAATTGATTTTTCTATAATTTCAACATATCTTCTCGAATCATGAGTTTTTAAGTCGATTTCAGCAAAAAAAAATAAAAAAATTTGAGTTTCTGAAACGAACACATAGGGTGTGGTAGGGCAATAAACCATAGCAAAAATTAAAATTTATTGACCTGAACAATCAAAATTTTTCCAAATCTACAGAAAAGATCTCTCTATAACAACTGGCTCTTATAAGCGCAGTGTACATTTTTCTGGTGGCTCTTGGCCCAATCAACGAAAGCATTTATTTTGGTTTTTTTTTAAATAACATACATAATAAGTTGGAAAATTTTTCTTAATAAGCAAAAATACCCAAAAAATGCAAAATTATGCACTACGCTTCGAAATATGAAAAATATGCGCTGAAGCCTGGAATATGCATTTTTATGCACAATAAAACTTAGGCTACGAGTTCCAGAGGAGGCTAACAGTGTATAAAGCATCATTAAATGAGTTACTAGCTCGGGAAAAAAACAAGCCTTATATGCAAAATCCGACATATTATTATCACTAGTTATGTTTTCAAAGTATTCACCTCACTTTTTGGCATTCCACTCATATTGTTCACTCTATCTGAGAAATGACAGCGAACTCAAACTTACATCGAAATCTTCAGTGGTATTTCTAATTCAAAGCCAACTTCATCTGAGGTTTGAGGTTAAAGGTCTCCTCAAAACGCCCGATTCCTATCGTTAATGTATTTTCTTTCTTCTCTCAAGAAAGGATTTCTTGACCTTTTCATGGAGAATGCCACTCATGAGTTTTAGAGTATTTAAACGAAAATGACGAAAATTTCTTGTGAAAACATCACGTTGCTAAGCAACAACAATGGATGTCATAGTTCACCCAAGAAAAGAGTGATACAACCACTGAGAAACAAGGAGGGAAAATTCTTTGTTATTCTTTAACAAGAAATTTTTCCTAAAAAATTTATTATAATTATTTCTCATTTTACCTTTCATAAATATCTATTTCAAGTTAATCAAAGAAATAATTGTTTTAATGTAGTTTCATATCAATAGTAATAATATTTTTTCGTATAAAATAGTAACATTATTAATATTATAAATATTAAAATACGCATGTAATATGTATGCATATTTTTAACGATAAAAGCATACATTACGCGTATGATGTGAATTGCGCTATATTAGTTTGTATTTCCTTCCTCTCCCACCTCCTATTTTGTAATCGTATGGAACCCATTTCAAAATGAATGTTTTTTCCATTTTCTCAAAACCGGATATAATGATAACATATTTAAATAAAGGAAAAAACAGAAAACACTACTCCACATAGAAAACACTACTCCACTTTTTTCTATGTGGAGTAGTGTTTTCTGCTTTTTACTTTATTTATTAAGGTATCCACAGTTTCGGCTATTTTTCTATTTGATAACATATTTGTTTTTTTGCCTTGAAGTCAATATACATTTATGCGAAAATATTGGATTCTTACTAAGAACAATGAAATACACTCGTGTCCAAAAGTTAAGCATAATCAATATCAGTATACTTATTTCATAAATCAATTTCCAGAATGAGGTAAATCGCATTGAAAGCGCAAAAAGAGAAGAATCGCTAAATTAAAAACGTTTTATTTCATAAAAAAAAGTTTATGAAAACAGAGAAAAAGAACATGGTTTTTATGCGCACGAAACATGGCTAGAATGGTGCTTATATGGGGCATAGTCACCTCTATCGGCCATACCAGTCTTTTACCTGCGTTCCATGCTTTCAATGAGGTTGTTTAAGAGCTCGGTTGGCAATAAGTCCATCTCCTGGCGAAGAGCTGTTTTGAGCACTGAAATGGTTATTGGTGGATGTAGTTCGTCTGCCTAGTGCATTCCACGCATATTAAATAGGCTTCATATCCGGAGATGTTGCGGGCCAGCCTATGCGTTGGATATCCTCACTTTGCAAAAAGTCCTCCACCAGCAGAGGAGGTGAATAAGTGCATTATCGTCCATGAGCATAAACAAACACACCCACATTTTTCTTCTTTATAAATATGATAGATGATATTGTCTCTTTTAACTGATTATTTATTTCATAGAACACCGAGTAAAATGCAAAATAGCGGATATTATGTGCAATTAAAAAGTCATTTAATATCAACAAGCTAAAGCCGCACAAAATTTGTAGCGAAAATATCAGCATTTAATATTAAACCCACCAACCGATATTTTTAGTTTTAATGTTTGAGTTTTAGTTTGACATGCATTTAAAATAAACTGATTGGAATCAAAGTTTAGGATGTAAAAAAAAACTTACAACGTTATTACCTTCATATAATTAATTTATTAGTCCCATAACTCCGTTTTATTCAAATCTAAACCTTTGTAAGTAAATGGCACTTCTGCGCAAATTTTTAAAGCTGTCACACTTTTTCTACAACATGCTAATTTATAAATGATATAAATATTAGTTATGCAGTTTATTTTATAATTAAAAATAGCAAATAAAAATATACGAACTGTGAATGGTAATATCTTATTTAGACAAAAACTAACCAAAGGCCTTAGGAATTTTATTTCGCTAATTTTGCTTGTGCTATTTATGAATAACCATGGCTAATGGCTTAATCAGAAAAATTTCCCTGTAATAAACGACAGTAATTACAGGGAGTCTTTAGGTGTTGAGCCGCTACTTCTCCGCATTGAGAGATCTCAGTTGCGCTGGTATGGCCACCTGATATGGATGCCGCAAATTGGTCTTCCTAGGCAGTTGTTATTTTCCAAGCCGGTGGGTAAGAGACCAAGGGGTCGGCCTAGAACCAGGTGGCTAGACTACATGGAGAATCTGGGTTCGAGTCGCTTGGGTATTACCAGGGAGGACATGCGCCTGATGGCGGAAGATCGCGATCGCTGGAGATCCTCCATAGGGCTGCTGACCCCGCGACCCGTTAGGATAAGCGGGTTTGAAAAGTAAGTAAGTAAGTAAACGACACTATGATTGTTAGGCTGCAGATTGAACCTTGAATCATCAGAACAGAGGACATTTGATCACACATCACGGGTCAATGACGTGCGCAACTACCCACCTTCTATGGTTGTACGGTAATTCAGCAGATAAAGGAATGCATACCAATGGTCGCCGATGATGCAGCATAGTCTGGGGTGCATATGTGTCGTCCACTAGCAGCAAGAAACCGTCCCCGCAGCTCCGTCGCATTGCTGTGCCGGTTCCTTCTTGCCAATACCCAAAAAATTTCTAAAATTCAAAATTTTTACTACACACTCACAGATTCTACTTGTGTACAAAAAAATTTTTGGAATTTTGAAATGCTGATTTCTTATTCTTAAAGACCATCAACAAGTAGAATATGAATGTCTTTAAGACCCACTCTCTACCTCTTTGCCTACATCGATATTTTTGGGTTCAAAACTTTAAAAGCTCCACACTTTCAGGGCCCCTATCTCCTAAACGGTTGGATCAATTGAAAAACACCAAGAATAAAATAATTCTCAAATGTTGTGTACATTATGAAAACATCACTCAAAAATAGGTGTTCCTGTTTAAGATTTCAAAGTTGCCTCCTCCCCCATTCTCAAGGGGTAGGGGTGGGGGATCAAATGTTATCATTGGATATCTTTTTTTAAAAATATTAAATACGTATTTTGTTATTTTTTGTATGATGCGTATTTTTCGAGTAATGTTGATTTGTCAAGTTAAATGGGACACCAAGTATTTAGGGTGTTTACGAACTTTGTGTGTATAAACTTTTTTCGCGTGGTAAAGGGCATTTTTTGGATCTATTTTGCCAATAAACTGGGGGTTGCAAATGAATCCTTGATACGAGGGATGATCAAAAATTATGGTTACAAAACCTGCAGTGAAACGTGTACATTTTATTTCATACAACCGATACAGCCAACTGATAGTACATACATTAGGTTATTTTTCGACATAGTCTCCATATCGGTTTAGGCACTTGTCAGTTCGTGTGAGTTTGAATATTCCCTCCTGGTAAAAACCCTGTCCTTGCGTGTTTCACATCCTCGTCTAAAGCGATTCGTCGGTCCCCTAGGTGCTCATTCAAGTGAGGAAAGAGGTGAAAGTTGCTTGGAGCGAGGTTCGATTGTAGGGAGGGTATTCGATGATGTCCCAGCGAAACTGCTTACCGGCCGCAAACTTTCGAGACCATTCTGCGACATGCTGACGAGACATTACAGTCTCTCCGTAAACCTCTACCAGCTGCCAGTGAATTTCAGCCGCGGTTACATGTTTCGCCCACAGAAATCGAATAACTGAGCGGATTTCTGCGCGAGACTAATTTTCCAAACGAGTCGCCATTTGTGAAACGTGGATGTAAGACACAAGAATCATGTGTATTCTCGTCTCTTGATGTGAGGCAGGAATCATGTGCAAGAATATATATATATATGGACAAATGGAGCGTCTCCCTATTCTTCATTTTAAGGAATCATTTGATTCCAGCACGACGGAGCAACAGCCCATTTCTGTAAACCAGTACGAAAAGACTTAGGCAATACGTTCCATGATCGATAAATTGGTCGAGGAGGACCAGTTGCTTGGCCACCTCGATTGCCGGAACTAAACTCTTTAGATTTCTTCTTCTGGGAACATCTGAAGAATGCGGTATACGATACTCCCGTGGATTCGGAGCTGGTAGCGCGAATTGTGGCTGCAAGTGATCATGTATGAAACACCGCAGGGATTTTTGGCCTTGTCAGAAATTCAATGACAAGACGCTGTGAGGCATACATTGCTACTCATGGTCAATAGTTTGAACATTTTATGTAATTTTACAAATATGCAGTATGTGATTATTAAAAACGTGTGATTATGCGTCAAGTTTTCTAATTTCTCCGTTTTCTGGAATACATTAACTAGAGAGACAATAATATGAGGAAGTCTCAGGCAGCCGTTTTATATACAATGCTTGACAATTTTTTCTGTATCAAGGATTCATTTGCGCCCACCAGTTTATTGGCAAAGTATATTCAAAATAAGATCCTCTACTACCACTGATTTGTCAGGTTAAATGGGACACCCTGTATTGGTCATTCAGTTTATATCTTAGCTTAACTGTCTCGACTGCCAGTGGTTGAATCGCTTCATCGGTGTTGTTAATATTGATCTCCATAAGAGAAAAAGGTCGATGCGAGATGATTTAATTAATAAATGTATTGGATTTTCCCGAAGCAATCAAATTTATGTTGAAAAAGTGCAGATCATACAGGGACCTCCACTACTCGCAGTCTTGGATGATTTCCAAGAACGCACCAAAGAAGCTGTATACTCGATCACGCTGGATATGCTGCAAAAACCGTGTGACCCCAACCAATACTTAATGAGTTGATACAGCGGAGCCATCAATGTATAAGAATATTCTAATAGGTGTGATTTTATAATTACTTAACATCAGAAGTGTTTTTGTTTTATATAAGTAGATAGAATTTTTCTGCATTTTATAAATTACTCATTAAAGGTCCAAATTAAGATATGTATTTTTATTTATTGTTCTTTATTTTTATAGCTTAAAAGACTACTTTCCGAAAAATTTTCGTTCACTTTCTGAATAGATCATAAAAACGCCGCCAAATGCAAATTTTGGAGAGAGAGAGAGAGAAAAGCTATTCCGTAGTAAGCCTAATTAAAATAAAGCAATAGCTCTTTCATCGGTTCTCCTTCAAATCCATTATTTTTTAACAAGTTACCCAATTGGCAATTTATAGGATATTATATTTTTCATGCTGCCTCTTCGAAAACGAAAGCAATTGCTTCGTGACTTAATAGCTCGTGTTCGCCATTAATAACGTAAAATTACACGCGAATTTGACAATTAAACTTTCCTTGTCTCGATTTACGACATCCATTCGGGTTGGTTAATCCTTTTTCAATGATTTGGAGCGAAAGTTGAGCTCGATTTTATTTGTCTCTACGTAATTTAATATCTTCGTCGAATTGAAGAAATGATGGCGCAAATAGAAATGTATGCCAATCAGAAATTTCAAAAAAAGTCCCACGACGGAATTCTGTCGTATCATTATCATATTTTTCTCTCAGTTTCAAAAATTTTATTTTCAAAAGTCATGAGAGAGACATCAAGTTAATTGCATAGATCAATTCAGGATTTTCGTTTTATATTTTGAAATCTATATTAACATCACGGCAAGCCTAAAGGGAGCGGCTTTTCCGAATTGTTTAGTTGGTCTGCTTTAACAAATTAAATCTGAACTACTTGAATGAAGAGTGATAGAATTTCTATGCTGAATGTGAAAATCGATTTTTTATTGCCGTATGATATATGGGTATTCCATCCCTTAGGAAAAGTTTCGATCTACGTTAATAAAATCATTGATTTGAATGTCAAAAAGCAAAAAATGACAAATACCGCTATTAAAAATTTAGCGAATATTAAAGCGAATGATTTTATAATAATTGTGAAACATATTTAAAGGTAATTAAATTTTTCTTTAGTTTATTTTATTCAGTTTTCTAAAAGGCGATGTAGACAGTTTAAATCAGAGGATTAATTCATTAGACTAATAAATATCCCCTCTGAAAAATTATATGATGTTTAAGAAATTTCAGAAATTAATATTTGTTTCTAAAATACTTTAAATTCCTTAAGAAGTCTACTAAAAATCGGCAGAGCAATAAGGCATACCAAAATGATGTTAACTTCAGCACAATACTCTTCTTAAAAACAACGAAACGATAGCTCACCATATATTTAATCAGCCGCAAATTCATTTTGGTTTTCCTAAACCAAACTAATGAATGACGATTACAACACACTTCCATTCACGAAAGCACACAGATCACACGCTCTCATCTCCTGTTTTGAAATATCTTTTTTTAAACGTGCGTATAAGTTTTTTTTAAATATTAGGATTGCCTAGGGTGAGATGGATCAAGATAAGATGGATTACGCTAAGACGTAAACATCATATGCAAAAGTTCATAGTGCCATCAGTTACACTGGGCAACAATGAAATTGCTTCTTAGGTAAATGAATTTAATGTGGTGAGCACGAATATTACATTGAAAAAAGTTTATTCGCTCTAGTTGCACAGATATTGACGTATTGTTTGTTGTATAGGTGCTATTGCGGAGGATTAACTACAGCAAATATGACTGACAGGTCTGTGCTGACCTGAGTGTAGTATCTCTGTTGATGGTTTTGCAGCAGGGATATTTAGATTTAGATTTTTAAATTAGATTAGATTACAAAGGAGAAATATCTAACCGGGGCCAGTATGGACTAAAAGTCCGACAAGTTAGGTCCCCGGTAGGACAACTTTAAAAAACTTACAAAAATTTAAATATCAAAATTAGTCAGGAATTTTTTTGTAGGAAGTTTGTTAGAAAATAGAAGATTGTTTTAAAGACAAACGAAACCGAGCGATTCATGTTACAAAGCGAACCTGTTCAGGTAATTTAGACACCACTTAGTTCCAATATAATAAACACAATAGTTTAAGTTGACTTATGCTTTGTTATCGGTTATGTCGTCAACGGTTATGTCGTCAACGGTCAACGGTCGGTTCAGGTGAGAGACTGCTTTCTCTGTCACCTTTCCATTGTTTCTCAATAGACTGCTAACTCTGCATTATCTCCAGTTACTGCTCATTTTTAAAGATTTTCTATTTCTTGCTAAAGGAAGTCTAATATAGGAAGCAAAATGGGTAGAATAAGAAAGAATATTAGGTTGAAAGAATCAAGTGATGATTATTTGACTTTGACATAAACGAGAATAGTTGAATGATGTAAATTTGAAAGACAGTTTGAATGTCAAATAAAGAAAAAAATTGGGAAACCGAGTGAGACTTGGCAAGATTTAAAAGAACTATTTTTGTAATTTGTAGAGTCAATTAAGACTATATAAAAAAGAAGAACCCCAAAATTGTATACCGTAGCTAAGCAAGGAATGGATCAAGGTAAATAAAGAAATAATAATTTAGTAGGGGGAAGATAACTTAACCGAGAAATCATTCCTTGTTTTGCGTTAAGTTTAATTAGTAAATTCTTAATATGAAGGTACCATGATAGATCATGAGATAAATACAGGATGCGGCAGGTATTTGAGAACACGTGAGTGTGATATAATAGTCAATAAGTCATACTATTTAACAATTCCGAAACGAGGCAGATAAACATGGCGGATCTAAAGATAATCCAGGAAATGAAGCGACATGTTGTCATCGTCTCCTTGGCTGCAGGACATGCCGACTCCGAGAATGCTGCATTCCTGAAAGTCGCCCGTTCGTTCATGTTCAAAGTTTGGGGAGAACTGGACGCTGCCATTGGTGATGTGCCAACCGCTTCACAGAGGAAACGGCGCTCGGACCGTATCAGGATGCCGGAATTCATCCGTTCTGTCCAAGCTGCAATCAATGAGGACGCTGAGAAGTCCATAAGAACACTCGGGAGAGAGCTGCAGGTTAATGAGGTGAACACTCTACATATTGCGGAGGGGACTCTGCTCTAAGTCATAAGGCCCACAGCACCCAAACATGGATGACCACAAATGTTCACGATCACATCCCACCCAACATTTGCCCCCCCCCCCAACTCCCCTGATCTCAATCCTTTAGACAATTACGGCTGTAGCGTCGTTGAGAGGGAGTCCAACAAGCATCCACACAACACCGTTGAAGCTCACAGGCCAGCTATTGTGGAGGCAATGGCAGAAATCCAGAAAACCTATCTCATTGCTGCCTGCCAGCGTTTCCGACAACGTGTGGAAGCTGTCATGCGGCGGACGGTGGTTTTATTGAATAACAATATGTATTTTGTAGTCCTTTGTACAAAAATTTAAATTGTATTAAGGCTCTGTGGTATCTTAAGTGTCTGCTCCTTTAATCTGCGGACGTCGTTTTATTCTAAAATACCTACCTCAGTGATTTTATATATTAATTCAATGATTTTTTAAAGCTGATGAGAATTGTGATAGATTAGAAAACTTTTAAGATCTATAGATCTATTTCGTTGGTGAAAAATAATATATTTAGTCTTGGTTAAGTTTAGAGTTAAACTATTAGCAGAATTTCAAGCACTAAAAGACAATAGAGTCTGATTAATTAGCAAATAAAGTTGAGATAAGTGTGAGTCGGCAAATACGAGTAAGGAAGCCACATCATCGGCATATAAGATCGAATGAGGTAGGGTCAACAATCTAAAGGTAAATCATTTATAATAAAGGTTAAATAGGAGTGGAGAAAGAATAGAAGTTCAAAGTTGTGATTCTGGATTAGCGAGCTTTTATCTGATAATGACAAACAGTAATTACGACAGTAAGAAAATTAATTAACCAGTAAGGGGCGGACCATAAATATTAAAAAAAGAAGAAACCTTGAGGAATAATAAATGAAGAGGAACAGAATCAAAAGCTTTAGTGTAATCAATGAATAAGGAAATCACTATATTTCCGTTAGACATTTGGGAAAAAACAAATTCAGTTAATTCGAAAAAAGTCGTATAAGCATTGCGTTTCGGGGAGAAACCATGAGGAGATAAAGTTGTTAGATTATGAGAATATATACATATTAAGAAAGTCGAATAAAAAACAGTTTTTTGAAGATTTTAGAGAAAAAAAGTAAAATAGAGATAGGGCGATAATTAAGAAAATCAAGTATTGCTGTTTTCTTTGTTTAGCAATCGATTTGCCCTGCATCAAGAAACACTGGCCTCCGAGAGCAGCTTTTAAACTGGAAAAACGATTTTAAAAAAATTTACACATCAAGCTCGGCCTTATAAAAAAAAACTTGATAAAAGTCATGGATAAGAATGGACCAGCATTCTGTACACTTTGCTTAGTCATGTTCGTGTTCAGTACATTGAATTCATTAAGAAATGAACTTTTTGAAATTTTCTTGCCCTATGTTGTTGCTAGGTGGAAATGCTATGGTGGTTTCAGTTTCGGCATTTTTGACGACACAACCAAAAGAATTCGAGATGTTTTCTGTAACTGTCAGTAAGGTGGGTACATTTTCACGATTCTAATAGTGAATGCTGGATATACAGACTGTGTGAGCGAAAAATCTTCTCACTTTGGCGTATTGCTTTTTTTGAAATGAAACTTCGGGCGTTGTAAAATCCAATCTCTCAAAGTTTGCATTCGTAAAAAAAGGCATTTAGATACAAAAATAAATACACTGAGTGGCCCGTTTATTAGGAACAACCATGACTATGCAAATCCGTTGGCACCAGTTGCCAACTACTTGTATCAGTTGCTCACGTGACAGTCGGTACAAATATAAAGCGACAAGTGGTTTGACCGTCACCATGGGGAAAATAAAGGATCTGACCTACTTCGAGCGCGGGATAATACTAGTTGGTGCCCGGCGAGGTGGACTTAGTATTTCCGAAACCGCACCTCTTCTAGGCTTTTCCTGAACAACCATTTCAAGGGTTTACCAGGAGTGGTTAAACAACCAAAAAACAACCGACCAGAGACAAGCCTGTAGTAACAAACGACTCCTCGATCCAACGGGTGTGCGTAGGATGGGAATGCTTGTTCATGCGAATAGAAACGTCAAGACTCGTCAACTAACCGTGGAGTACAACAACGGACCGCAGAATAACATCTCTGAACGCACTACACGCCGTACTTTGGAAAGGATGGGTTACAACAGCCGACGGCCAGTCCGGGTATCTTTGATCTCCACCCAAAACCGCAAAAAACGTCTCCAATTTCCAAGTGATTCCGAACACGAAGCGATGGTCTATTGGTGGAACGATTCCCTTTTCTTCTTGCAACATGCAGATAGCCGACGCATACTTTGGAGACAACAGCACGAAGCGATGGACCCTCCTGTCTGGTTTCCACTGTTCAGGCTGGTGGAGGCTCTGTAATGGTCTGCGGTATATTTTCCTGGCATACTCCTGGTCCGCTGATACCTGTAGAACAACGCCTTAATGGTCAGGGCTACCGGGATATTGTTGCCGACCTCGTTCATCCCTTCATGGCTACTGTGTTTCCTCCATCAGAAAAATACTTCCAGCAGGACAATGTTCCGTGTCACAAGGATCGTATCATCATGGAATGATTCCAGGAGCACAATAAAAAATTCAAATTACTCCTCTGGCCACCACACAATCCTCGGATTTGAACCCAATCGAACATCTTTGGGATGAGCTAGAACGGGTTATTCGAGGCATGGATCCACCACCATTCAATGAGCATCAACTGGGAGCAGCTGTTGCATCCACATGGACAAACATCATGGAACAATGCTTCCAGCGGCTAATTGAATCTATGACACGCCGAATTTTCGTGCTTTTTTAGCTGCTAGGGATGGCGCAACAAAGTATTGGGGGGGGGGGTTCCTAATAAACTGGCCACTCAATGTAGAATTAAGAGAACATAAGCGGCTCTTATTCAAGAAAAGAATATTCTATTGAAACGAAGTCAAAATAAGAAGCATGAAGGACCTATCAATAATCGTATGACAAAAGAAATTGTTAACCGCAAGTTTATATTCAAAGCATGATGTTCAGAGCATGTTTATATTCAAAGAGCTTAGCCTGATGTTAAAAAATAATGCATGAAAATCATTTCTTCATGGACATACGAGGATCATTTTTAAAGTAAGAACCGTTTTGTAATAAAAACAAAGCTACTATATATATTTTCAAAATGTTTTCTTTACCAGATTCTAGTTACCTTAAACAATTTTTTCACATAGTTTTCAAGTTTATTTAAGCACTTGTCATAGTGCTCAATGTATTTCCGCAGGATTACTTCATAAAAGCTGCCGACGGTGAAGAAAGTCACGCAGTTTTCACTTTCTCATCGTCGCCGAAATGCTGGCTGCAGATGAACTCCTTTAGATCCTAGAACAGGTGATAGCCACTGGACACGAGATCCGGACTGTAAGGCGGGTGGTCAAGTTGTTCCTAGAGAAAACAAGAATGATTTTACCGCCAAAGCGGATAAAGGGAGCACATTTTCTTGTTATAGCATCGTACATGGATATATAGAATTAACCAACATTTTAAAACACTTGAGAGTAAATAAATAAATATGAAAACTAAATTGTAAATTACTATTTAAATAGGCTAACGTATAGAGAGAATTTAAAAGAATAAACTTGAAGAATGAAAGGTAAATGGAGAGTGAAGTTATTCCCCATACACTTAAAAAAATAAAAGTTCTTTAATTTGTAAGAATTCTCACATAATGTTAAACGAAGTGAGCCTCATTTGCTGAAGCGTTATGTGTAAGCATCTATTAGATTTTCATATTAAATTACTAAAGTCTTATTGAAGCAAGCGATTAACTACTATTAAATTAATTAGTAATGAGTTTTAGATACCATTAAGCCTAAGAGTACTATATTCTTGATTCAAATAAGCTATGGATAACAAAAGATCTAATAACGCGTAAGGAGTTGGTTGATATATTACACGCCATATCTTAGCATTAAAAGTTCTATAAATTCTGTATTGTACCATTAGGTCACGTGCTACAAAACCAATTGCCACTATCATTATTTACTCGTTATATTCACTCATGGCACGTTGTTACGAGTTGTTTGATATATTACATGCCATATGTTAACATTTAAAGTTCCAATGGTGCCATAAGGTATCATATGGCACCTTTAAGGCACGTGCTACTAAGCCAATACAATTATCATTATTTACACATGATATTCACTCATGGCACATTGTAACGAATTGTTGATATATTATATGCCATATCTTAGCATTAAAAGTTCCAATGGTACCATATGGTATCACAGAGCACCATTAGGGCACGCGCTAGTAAACCAATAACCATTATCATTATTTACACGTGATATTCACTCATGGCAGGTTATTACCAGTTGTTTGATATATTATATGCCATATCTTAGCATTAAAATTTCCAATGGTACCATATGGTATCAAATGGCACCATTAGGGCACGTGCTAGTAAACCAATAACCATTATCATTATTTTCTCATGATATTCACACATTACATGTTGTTACGAGACGTTTGATATATTACATGCCATGTGTTAGAATTGAAACTTCCAATGGTACCATATCATGCCATAGGGCACCAATAGGGCACGTGCTATTAAACCAATAACCATTATCATTATTTTCACGTGATATTCACTCATGGCACCTTGTTATGAGTCGTTTGATATATTACATGCCATATCTTAGCATTGAAAGTTCCA
>JAHWFO010037539.1:1688488-1814218 GCA_023313115.1 Rhysida immarginata
AGTCGTTTGATATATTACATGCCATATCTTAGCATTGAAAGTTCCAAGGTTACCATATGGTACCATAGGGCACCATTAGGGCACGTGCTACTAAACCAATAACTATTATCATTATTTACACGTGATATTCACTCATGGCACGTTATTACGAGTCGTTTGATCTATTACATGCCATATCTTAGCATTGAAATTTCCAATGGTACCATATGGTTTCATAGGGCACCATTAGGGCACGTGCTAGTAAACCAATAACAATTATCATTATTTTCTCATGATATTCACTCATGGCACCTTGTTACGAGTCGTTTGATATATTACATGCCAGATCTTAGCATTGAAAGTTCCAATGGTACCACTTGATACCATTAAAACACGTACTACTAAACAATTCAGACATCACTTGGAGCGAAGTGCGGGCTGTAGGAAGGGTGTTTGATGACGTCCCAGCGAACCTGCATCAACAGCGTGGTGTCTTCTGGGCTGTATGAGGTCGCGCGTTGTCGTGAAGGAGGATGATGCCCTCGGTGAGAAGTCCTAGCCGTTTTCTCCTGATTGCTTCAGACGAGAAGGTGAACACTTCGCGACAACGTGGCTGAACCCGCAAGGACAGAATTTTTACCAGGAGGGAATATTCAAATACATCCCATGAATAGATAAGTGCCTAAACCGATATGTAGACTATGTCGAAAAATAACCTAATGTATGTACTATCAGTTGGCTGTAGGGTAGAGTGGAGTTTGTTCGGACGGGGGTTAGTTCGGACAAATCGATTTTTTTCAGTCGAAATTATTCGCACGCTGCCTAAAAATTATCCCTAGTTGTCGACACTATACTGAGTATGAAAATCTATTCGCCAGAACGATCACAACAAAGGTAATTAAGAAATAAAATTTGTTTTCGGGAGTGTGAAAAAAATGTTTGAGGTAGGTTTGTTCGTTAATTTGTAGAGAGGTTATAAGATAAATATTAACAGTTAGATATTTATTCCTGAGGGACAGTATTATACTTAAACGTGTTGCAGTTTTATTTCGGTCATGTGCGTTGTTAGACCTTAAAAAGTTTTTATTTGATTTCTGGCGCGGTGGGATTGATTCGGACACACACAAAAGCGATACTGTATTTATTTATTTATTTATTTATTTATTTATTTATTTATTTATTTCATTTGCTTTAAGATTTGATCTTTCTTAATTTAGATGGTTAGAACTTACAAAAGGAAAAGGCAAGATCCGGATATAGCCCAGCACCATGTGCATCACACATGGTTTTGTTTATCAACTAGGTGCTAATTTTTGTGCACGAGATGAAACTTTTTTTCCCTTCTTATCTCTTGACTCGAACAAGAAAGGCGAACGGGGTGTCAGCACAGTCATAGCATAGTAATAGAAAAGAAAGTTAAACAGCTCCCGAGCCGGCCACACATCCTTCTGTTTCGGCATGGTCGCGCATTTCATTGATTTTGGTCACAGTTAATGGTTATTATTCAATAAAAGCACTTCCAGGGAAGATATGAAGCGAGCACTAGAAACTAATGACAGTGAAAGCCGCAGTAGAAATGTCACGTCTGCTAGTCAAGTGATTGGGTTTTTATAATGTGATAACATTAGGCAAGTTGTGATAACATTTTCGTGCTCTTTTGGTAATAAAATTAGTTATCTTGTATTTCATGAAACAGGCGAAAAATCAATTTGTCCGAAACAACCCCACATCTAGGGTTTGCTTCGGACTTGGCAGAGGTTTTTTAAAATATATAAATATATAGATTATCTTGTGACTACTGGAAAGTCACATGTACAGTTAAGTGACGGAAGGTTTAGAGTACAAAATACGATGTACACATTCACTATTTGGTTCATGATTAACCCACAGGGAGAAAAATTTGATCTTCGTCCAAACCAACCTCAGGTTGTATGAAATAAAATACAGGGTGTTTCAAAATTATGTACAATAAATTTAGTGACATATTCTTCAGGTCAAAAGAAGACGAAAATGTTATATAGCACATTGTCTGGAAACGATTTGTTTGCGAGTAATCCAATATCATACAGTAGGGAAGCACGGTAGTTAGCGGACGATATTTTAGCAGTTCCAGCGTTTCGACCCAACACTAGGTTGTTCCATTTAAACCTACTTTAGGGTTGTTCCATTAGTTGTGTACGGTTGTTTCCATTACTGTAGTTTCACTACTGTACATCCACTAGGAATATCAATTTCAGAACGTTTGCGTGCTTTGACATACGCATTACAATTTACGTAAAAAAAAGGTCATGTACACGTATTCCAGTGCAGAATACACTGACATGCACCTAATGTATGGTCTTGCAGACGTAAATGCTGTGGAAGCAAGAAGACTCTACCAAGAACGCTTTCCGAATAGACGTTTGCCAAATAACCGAACATTTGTATCTGCCGACAGACATTTGAGGGAGCGTGGTTCCTTTGGCCGTCAAACAGGACAAGGGCGGCCTGTAGCACATTCTCCGGATGAGGAGGATGTGATAATTGACATCATAAATGATGAACTACAGACAAGCACCCGTCGTATTTCTTCCATGGTACACATTCCGCACTCATCTGTTTGGCGCATTCTTCACCGTCAGCTTTTGCATCCATACCACTTGCAACTGGTTCAGGCACTGAACCCAACGGACTATCCACACCGATAACGATTTTGCCACTGGATACAACGTCGTCATGCTGCAGACCTTAGTTGTCTCAGCCAGATACTTTTCACGGACGAAGCAACCTTCACCCGGACAGGAATCGTATATTCTCACAACCAGCACCATTGGGCAGATGCTAACCCGCATGTTACCAGAGCTCGAGCGCATCAAGAGCGTTTCTCCGTGAACATTTGGTGTGAAATTGTTGGAAATAACTTAATTGGCCCTTATGTGTTGCCGCCACGATTGACTGGGCGAACGTATCTTTTGTTTCTGCAGAATGCATTGCCAGAATTACTGGAAGATGTTCCTCTTTTGATAAGATCTAACATGTGGTTCTTGCATGATGGCGCTCCAGCACATTAGAGCCATGTTGTGCGAGCACACCTTAATGCTGCATACACGAATCGGTGGATAGGTCGAGATGGACCGGTAGCCTGGCCTGCAAGATCACCCGACCTTAATCCCTTGGACTTTTTTCTGTAGGGTCATGTGAAAACTATCGTCTACAGCACAGAAGTTCCTAACATTATGGATCTGCGACAACGAATTGAAAATGCATGCCAAACCGTTCGTAATGCTGGCGACGAACTCTTCCATGACATCAGACGGTCGCTCATGCAACGAGCCGAAGCGTGCGTGCGAGCTGCTGGCGGGCACTTTGAACAATTCCTGTAATTTGGAGCCACGGGTTTAGTTGGCTTTATCGCGTAAATAAATCGTTTCCAGACAAAGTGCTATAGAACATTTTCCTCTTATTTTGACCTGAAGAATATGTCACTAAATTTATTGTACATAATTTTGAAACACCCTGTATACACGTTTCAATGCAGGCTTTGTAAACTTACTTTTTTATCACCCCTCGTATATATTAAAAAAATATTTCAGAAAAATCAACTTCTGAACTCGTTCTAAAGCATAAAACTTTTAGTCATAAAGTTGAAGTAAATGACAGACAATCTCTGAATCAGTAGACATTAAAAGTCTAATTTATCAGAACATAAATTTATCACAAAATGTAAGAAAGAATTTTGATAGGTTAAAATTGGACGAATTGCGACTACATGCTTTTCCGACGAATGCCAGGGGTAAACAACAGGGACAAAAGCTTCATGATAAAGAAACACATAGTAATATATACCTTCTAAAAGAGGGAAATAAAAAGAAGAGAAAGGTACATTTTGAATTAAATAGATCTAATGGAAGAAAAGAAGTAAATTGCTGCTCGATTACATTTTTTGTGTAACTACATAAAAAGTTAAATAATGTTTCAAGTTCCGTATAAGCCACATATTGCAATTACAAAATAAAATTACTAGTGAAGACATTAGGAATTAAGTTCCAAGACATTTTAAAATCTTGGAGAAGAATCCAAACTACGAGGGCATATTGAAAAGTAATGCCTCCATGGCTGTAACTTTTTTATTTTTTAACCGATTTTCAAAATTCTTTTTGTATCTGATAACTTACATTTGTCCTCTATGTAACGCACTATTCACTTTTCGACATAGTCCCCATCCCTTTCTATGCATTGCTCCAACGCGTGTCTAGTCGGGCGAACCCGTCGGAGAGAAATTCCGTGGTTGTTGTCGACACCAGGACCGAACGGCAGGTTTCACCTCGTCGTCAGAACGCAACTCATGGCCCTTAAGGTGCTCTTTCCTCTTTGGGAAATGGTGAAAGTCACAAGATGCAAAGTCTTTCATTTTTGAACTGCAGTATTTCATCTTTGAACTGTTGGCGCTGCAACCCCCTCTGATGTGTGGCGATCGTGTGCGGACGGGTGTTATCGTGCTGCAGAAGAGGATCCAAAGCTGCCATTCAATCCTCGTGTCGACGACAACCCCGGAATTCCTCTCCGACGGGTTCACCCGACTAGTCACGCGTTTCCGTAATGCGTGGAAAGGGATAGGGACTATGTCGAAAAGTGAATAGTGCATTACATAGAGGACAAATGTAAGTATCAGATACAAAAAGACTTTTGAAAAAAAATAAAAAAGTTACAGCCATGGAGGCATTACTTTTCAATATGCCCTCGTAGAATATCTCCATGAAGGCACTTTTGACTAATCTAAGTTCCGCACATTTTGACTAATCTAAGCACTCACCACCACTGATGAATCGTTTCTCAATTTCATCATAGAGGAATTCATGATAACACAACTGGCAAGGATTCAATCGTAAAATCATCCATCTCAACAACAAGATAAACGAAATGTAGAAAATTGGCTGAATACGTCTTCAAGAAAACTAAGTTATGTGCTTAGGATAGCAGGATAAAAAAATGCCTCAAAACCATGATGTGGCCTAGACGATAAAAATTGTCCCGCTGGGTAGAAGGTTACTTGATTGCTACTTGATTTTTCCACTATTTACTTGATAATCTCAAAAATTGCTTCACAATACTACCGGCATGCACAACAAAGCAGTCGGAAATTACGAAAAGTGAACCTCATAAAAAAATAAAAGATTGAGGTTAAACATTTAAAGTTTAAATGACCTAGACTATACGTATTAAAATGCTTATTATTAAACAAACATGTGAATACTAGAAAAATAATTATATTAATTTTCGAGCTCATCACACAAGCAATTTAAAAAAAATCACGAACAAGCAAATAATTCGAAGAAGATTGACAGAATGCTAGAATTTTCTTTATTTTGTCTCCAAACTTTCAAGCCGTACCTTGCATGTAAATAATCTAAAATTTTCTGTCTTAATTGGAAATCCTTAAATGGAACATTCTGAATCAATAGCAAGAAAATTTGGTTCGTTTTTAATTAACTTTCTGTAGAGTCCAAATAGACTCGCTAGGAATTTTCTCGAGAATTCTTTAACGTGAACGCAAATCGTTTCACGCTACTCATGTAGGAGAAAATTTATTTTTAATTTTCGATATTAGTGAAATCGAAACTCAGTCTCCCGCTCCGGAGAATGTCTTTATGTACACAAATGAGAGGAGATCAAACATGGCTAAGCGAAATTAATTTTGGAGCGCATTCTTTAAAGTTTCGTATTTTATTTTTCCCTAGTGCAGTCATCAAGTTGAATTACAAGCGAGGCTTTAAGTAGCACACGCATCAATTAAAGAGGAGATTCCGAATCCTGAATAAATGATTCCTGCAAATCAAACGGATACGCTTCTCCCTTCCCCTCCTCTTTTGCTGTTGGCTTGATAACTACATCGAATTCGAATCAGGGGAGGGTTGCTCATATTGCCGCAGTCTCGTGTCGACTATCACGGTCTCCAATTAATCACGTAATCTCCACCTGCCACGAAACCAGCTCCACCGGCTAAACGCCATTAATTATACGCTTTGTTTTCTAAGTAAACTTTGCACTGCTTTCCCCCGTTCACATTCCGGATTTGCACGTCTGGTTTGTTTGCTTTTGAACTAGAGAGAGGGACTTTATCATTATTTTAGAAGCCGTTTTGCTCGGCTTTTACCAACCCAATGCGATCATTATGCGGTGTTTATTTCGCGATGCAGGTGTTCATTATCGGATTTTCTAAGGATTTTACATATTAATTTTAACCCGAAAAGGAGACTAAGCGGAAAAAACAGAGGGAAAAAATTTCTTGGCCGAAACCGTAAATTCTTTGTGCATTCTAATACACTAGACTTAGCAGAATATAATCTTGCACTTAGCAGACGGTTACTGTTTGCTAATCCATAGAAAAAAGAGGATAAAGGCAGGATTGAAGAGTTATTGAAAGATGATCCATACTTTAGATTGTGTAACTAACTGCTTTATGTGAAATATGAAATTTACTTAAAATATTAAAAAACTGCTGCTCAATTTTCAATTCACCGTTAACACAACAACCATTACATATGTTTTGAAAGTTTGATTAAATAAGAGCTTGTTTCTTTCATTAATTATGCATTAGATATCTCAAACATTTAAGCTTACTTCTAAAGCGATAATGTCATTATCCTTCCATGAAACCGTTTACTTCTATGCTTGCTAAGCTATTAAGTTAATTAAGAATTCAATAAAGAGTGTGCAAAAGTAAAGCCGATTTTTTTATAGAACTGACAAACAAAAACTAGGAATGATATAACAAATATCATAAGTTTCATGTTTGTGCTCAGTTCGCGGATTCCTGAATGCCACCTTAACAGGACGCTGATCTGCCATCACCCAAATTGCTGAAATCCAATACTTATAATGTCCAGTGTAACTAGTACTATTATTCTATCTTTTCATGTCAATTTGGTTTTATTCAATAAAAATAAATCAGCTTTACTTTTGCACCACGCTTTTTGTACAGGGTGATTACAAAAGAACTTCACACTTTTAAAAATTTATTACATCAAAGCTATTCAGAGTATAGACACACCACATACGGATTCTTAAAAAAAAACCTCTTGAAGTTTATTGTGGCGCAGATAAAGATATTCAATATGCCCCCCTGTCGTGACACGGCATACAACAATGCGGTACTCGAATTCGTCCCATACCCGCATTAACATGTCTCCATCAATCCCACGTATCGCTATCGTAATGCGTTCTGTTCAGAGGGGGAAGCAAAATAAATATAATTTAATGGGTGGTACTTTAAAATAAAGAACCCCAAAACGTGGCTCGTTAAAAGACTTTTATTTTGGTTTAAAAATTGCGATATTTATTTATAAAATACAAAAATTCTGTATAAAAGAATGTTCCATACAATATGATTTAATTGAGGAATAGGCATTGCGATCTCAAATACAAAAGAAAATATTTCTCGGAATAAAATAAAGAAATACTTAAATGTACGTTAAATACAGCAAAACACTGTAACGAGAAATATTAATCGCTGCATTGAGCGAATTGAGATTAAATATAAAAAAATTGAGACAGACCAATTCCTTATAAAGAATAAGGAAAAGAAATTTCAAAATTCCCATTTAATGTCTAAAGAAATACTGCGAAATAATAATTAATAATTATTAATGGGGAATAAGAATTGAAGTGTGCAGCATGGCGTCCCTTATGCGCGTTATTGTTGAAATAGCATTAAAAGAAATTTCATTATTACCTTATAGGTAAACCCGCAAAACAATGCTGCTCGGTAAAGAATCATGGCTGCCACGAGAAAGTGAGAAATTCAATAAGAAACTAAACATCGGACGCATTGGAATGAAAATGATAAATGGAAGTTGAACGCCATGCTGCAGGCTAGTAAGGACGTGGAGGACCAGAAGGAGGGACGACTGGTCAAGCCAGAAGCTGGAAGTGGTCTGTCTGAAATAAAAAAAAAACAGAACCACGGAAAGAACATCAACAATAGTGGGACACACATCCTCGTGATCACGAAAATTATTCGCGAGGGACAACTAGCTGCAGACAGTGATAATCACGTGGAGATTTTTTTATTAACATTTATTAAAACAATATATACTCAACAATCACTGTCTGCAAAACAGTAAAAAAACTTAAAGAATAGAAAAAATAGAATAATTAATTACAAATAAAATTATATCTCTTTTTACATAAAAAATCTGAGTTTTCCCGAACACGTTCTTTCAGCTCGTCTAGGTCAAAGGGAAGGGGTAGGGTGAAGACCGCCGGAAGCATTCTGTGATGTTTGTCCATGGGATGCAATAGCTGCGCTCAGTTGATGTTTATTGGAGGTGGTGGATCCATGCCTCGAATGACCCGTTCCAGCTCATCCCAAAGATGTTCGATTGGGTTCAAAGCCGGGGACTGTGATGGCCAGAGGAGTAAGTTGAACACATTATCGTGCACCTGGAACCATTCCGTGACGATACGAGCCTTGTGACACGGAGCATTGTTCTTCTGGAAGTATCCTTCCGATGGGGAAAAAACAGTAACCATGAAGGGATGAACATGGTCGGCAACAATGTTCAGGTAGCCCTAATCACGTAGCGCTGTTGGTAAAGTTGTTTGCAGCACTTCAGCTGTGTTGCGAGCAATATCATCGTCTAAAAGGACTGCGAAAAGGGCCCTTGTCAAATGAGTTGCGAAAAATGATAAAGAAATTTGAATCGACTGGTGATTGGCGATTATTAACGAAAAGTAATACTCGCCAATACGAGGGGCGTTCGGAAATGATTTACAATAGTAGTTTTTACCTTATTTATTACTGCATAAGAGTTAATGTACATGGCTCTCTCAATATACTCCCCACTGACATCAATACACCGCTGCAAGCGATACAGTTATAAGAAGGAAAGCATAAGAAATATTCCGCGATCGGATCGTGTGTTAACATTATGTTCGTGAATTTAATTTTCAAGCCACTTTTCTCTCATGAAATACATGTAGTAGAAAAACCCTTGGTATTATTCGTTCATAAGAGGTTACATTGCGTGATAGCGCAGCATCCTCTCTTTTCACGCTCTCAATCGCTTCTCTCTCTCTCTTCTAAGCATTGCAACGTGACTTTTTAAGTCCCCCTTCCCATCACGTTTCTCTCTCTCACTTGCGTCTCAAGAGAAACGGAGGAGGGGCGGTGAGAGACGATTTCCCGTCCTCTGCTATCATTTTATTTTCCTTAAATAAAATACTTATTCACTCTATTAATGAAACTAGAGAACTAGAATTGATAATTTACGTAAACGGATTTATTTACACCGTTATCCAACAAATCGACATCTATATAATAATTTAAATGTCGATTTGTTGGATAACGGTATAATTAAATTCGCTTACATAAATTATTATCAATTTATTGTCATCGGCCTCAGTGGCTCAATGGTTGGGTGATCGCCTCTGATGCCCGAGGGCGCAGGTTCGATCCCGGTCAAGAACGGCGAAGATTTTTCAGGGGGTAATCCTGAAATCACGCTCTTCCTTCGGCTGGGAAGTAAAACCGTTGCTCCCGTGTAGTCGTTTGCCGGCTACACTTAAAGAACTCTTGCAAGGCAAAATTTGTGGTTCCTCTAACGCCGTTCTGATATGACTATAGTACCATAGTAGTGTAAAGGGACGTTAATATACGGCGACCAGATTTTTATAGGGGCAACCTGGGACGCGCGCGGGGGTGGGGGGGGGGGGGGGGGTAGGTATCTCAAACGTTCAACAATGAACTCAAAGAGTTCGAAATACGTATATGTGGAATAAAATCCAGTTGTGGACAAGAGGTTGTCGTCTTATGATTATGATTAAAAAATTACGGTTTAAAAAACACGTGGCGTTCCTTACACAAAACAACTACAGCTATAAATCCCTTCCTCTCCTTAATCCCTATCCCTACTGGCATGACGTCATAGCTTAAGATGTGACGTAGCGCCTTGGCCTTCTTTCAGGGGGGTTGGTATTAGGCACTAATATGGAGTGATGTGATGTCATGCTGGGCAGTGTGACTTGGAAACAGAATGGAATGGGGCTTTATTCGGAAAAAAAGTATGCAGTTCTTCGGAAAACGTCCCAACCCGGGACATTTCCTGACCTTTCGGGGACGCCGGGACGGGTGATGCGAAAATAGGGACGGTCCCGGGTAAAGCGGGACGTCTGGTCACCGTAGTTAATACCAACCGACCAATTTATTGTGACATTTCTCCAGACTATCACACGACGATAATTAAAGAAGATTAAATTAGCTACCACTATTATTAAATAAACTTCACATAATTTAAGCAATGATTGGGAGATGTTAACTACACAATATAAAACTTGCTTTTAATCATTGTTTAATGAAAACGATTAAAAGTAATTATTTAATAAAGTTTAAAATGTTGAGGTGAAAATCAAATAAAGAAATCAATGAAATTAAAATTAATTCAGCGATTTTTGTTATCAATCCTATAGAATGAATCAGAAATCTACCCACTACACTGTCTTTTGCGCCATCTGGCGAGCAAAGAAAAAATAGGACCAATCTTTGCTCAAAGCCAAATATACTCTATCCAACTAAAGTTGGAATGGGCGTGTCCAGTTAAACTTCCTATTTCAATTGTTGTTGGACAGAATATAGAAAGACAGGACGGGGCACTAAAAAGTTGCATGACCAAAGTAGATCTTGCAACAATCCAATATTTATTGTTTCCATCTTGGATTTCAACAATCAGTGTTTTTTCGCATGTTGACGCAACTTATAAACATGACGCAACATATAAACATGACCAGCCGATTGTTGACGCAAACACCATGGGCTGATTGTTCACACATGCACGCAAACAAACATGAATCAAGTCATATACCGGGTGATTCAAAATTTAATGTACAGACTTTTAGGGGAGGTAGTATGGGCTATTCTAAGCAAAGAAGTTCATATGAACATGGGTCCGAATTTGAATGATAACTGAGACATGAACAGAAATAAAAATGCCGCCACCAAAATCAACAAGTTAATAACTCAAGTTTTATAACACTTAGTATTAGAAATTTGGGGGAATAATAGGGTGCATAAAACTATGTATACCTTTAAAATTTGATCGAGTTCTAACCAGCACGTGTTATGATGTTGACTGCGTAATTCGGAAACTACTCGTTGGAATTCGATCAAATTTTACGGTATACATAGTATTATGCACCCTATGAGTACCCCAAATTTCAAAATTTCATTATTCTAATAAGTTACTTCCAAGTTGCATTTTAAAACCGGACAAACATACAAACATTGTGCTTTATATATATAAACCAATTACTGTATATTTAACACTAAATTAATTTGATTCCGAATCTACGAAATATCATTCTCTCGTTAATACGGTTTATGCTACTTATAATGTAAATGACAGAGATCAATGACACAAATAGAGAAATGAAATGCATTAATTAAAACTTCATACGCTTTCTAGAAGCTACCAGCAATACATGAAACTTTAAAAACTTTTTCTCAATGAGGGGATATTATATGAGATATTATATGTGTGTTGGGAGCTTAGACAAATTAAAAAATCAAACAATTAAAAGAGATGATTAAAATTATTTCTTGTAAAAATTAATGAAAAGTCAACATTAAAGGAAGGACTGAAAACTCCACATAGGTTTAAGATATTTGATACGAAACAGAATCGTTATGCCTAAGTTGTAAATCAATAAATAAACAAGGTGAAGTTTTATTTAGCTTGTTTTCTAGTTTAGTTGATGAAAAATTGCCAAATTCTAATTTGGATTAAATTGATGATAATTGTGAATATAATGCTCAACGTTTAAACCTAAGAGATGAGAATGAGAAAACAGCACTTGCAATTTAATCTAATTAAGCCAATGCGATGCAAGCTGTGTAATGTGTTGGGGCGAAGACATTACTACACTTCTGCCTCTCGGACACGCCCTACAAGTGCCAGCAATTGTCGAGCTTCTTTTAATTCGTTTCTTTAATCTACATACTTCATCAATTATGCAAGTAGGTCAACAGAGACATGCTAAGGGCTGGTATTTTAATTAGATTCGAAACTGGACTAAAGCAGAATATGGACATGAAGGTATCTTGTTTGGCAAAAATATTTTGCCAGGTCTATATAAATATTTGAATTATGTATTGCATTCAATACCTTCTGATTTTCCAATTCATTGCATATAAGAAATAATTATAATGAAAGTCTTGAACAGTGCTCAATATCCGAGTTAAGAAAGCTTTAACGAATCTGAGATATAATTATCTTAAGGGGTTAATTATGGGCTTTAAGAAAGATATTTTGATTCTTCCAACTCCTGAATTGTGGATATTATTAGGTAGCGTTCAAGAATATTTTCTCTTTTCTTATAAATTTTTATATGAAACTATAATTTTAAAATTTTAAAAGTGTCTTGCATGTTTTAAAGCTGTTTTTAACGCTTCTTTATATATTTAATAACATAGCATTCCGAATCTTCAAAATATCGCTGTATCAAAATTTAGCAAATTATTAAAGAAAACTAAAATTTAATACACGCGTTAAACGGAATTTTCTCTATAGAGGTTTGAATGAAGGAGACTTGTTCAAATAAATATAATGTTATATTGAAATTGATTCTCTCATTTAAACCGACTATACTTTAACAAGTATTTAACAAATACAGAATGATTAATGAAACATCAACCCAAAGATAAATTGCCCAAGTTTTGCCTCTCACCTATGTGACTTCCCATAGTTACGCGAACAATGAGAAGATATCGACATTTTCCCAAACCGACACTAGGATGTCTGCCAGATTTCATGATTAACGACCAGCATTTTACTTCTATTACAATATTAACAACATTCTGGTACACGTCAAATATCACAGTAGCTCTAACCAATTCTGGACAAAATAATAAACTCATATTTTTTGTAAAGCCTTGATATACAAATACTAGCAGAGACACCCGGCGTTGCCCGAGATAATTACATTTGTAGATTAAACAGAACAACCTCATGAAGTTAAATAATAAATTTGTTTTCAGTAATTCTACAATTTCCGTCTATAGACGAAGCAGTTGTTCAGATGTTTCCGATGCCCGGATAACTTTTTGTCATCTTTGCCCAATACTCATTCATTTCTTCGCTGGCATTTCAATAGATATGAATTATTGTTATAATCCTTCGAAAGATTATTATAGGACATAAACACCATATGGTTTTAGGTTTGAAGAGTTGAGTTCATGTATGCTTTGTTATCGGTTATGTCGTCAACTGTAGCTCAAACGAAGGGACTGCGTCCTCTGTCATCTTCCACTCTTTCTCAGTAGTCTGCTAACTGTCCATTATCTCCAGTTACTGATCATTATTAAATATTTCCAAGAAGATGTTAACTTCTAAGAAAAGCCCGGACACAGTAATTCTACGTATTGTTACAAATTCAATTTTGTTTTATAATTCTCAGAGGTGGGATGGAACCATCATTCTTAATGAACCTACCTATATGGCACACTTTGCCTGGGACTTTACTTACCCTCTTGTTGTTCTGTCTCAGATTAAAATGTTATCCATCTTCACCCCCGGGAGCATCACTGGATACTTTAGACCTATCTTTTAAAATTTCCCTTGCCCTTGACGTAGATGCTCTTATACCCTCCGGCTCTAGTGGAGCTTTCGTTATTCAAATGTTTCCAATGCCGAGATAGCTTTTTATCTTTCTGTTGCAAATTTCACTGATCAATACTCGTTTTTTCTCTTTTTTTTTGCCAAACACACAAATTTTCGCCAGTCGTCTGGACGTTTTTAGGGAGCTCAAGGGAGACCCGCGTGAATATTATTCGTTATATTCATGTATGACACGTCGTTACGAGTTGTTTGATATATTACGTGCCATTTGTTAGCACTGAATATTTTAAGGGGGTATCATAATGGTACCATTAGTACACACGCTATTGTACCTATTTAGGATATCTCACCTTAGAACTTTGTTCGTGCTCTGTCCACATATATCGATTGGGGTAAACTTAATGTGAAAATACATAATAAAAAAGACCAATGTGGATAATTGTAATGCAAAACGTAAAACTAATAAAAAAGTTGAATGACGAGAATCAACTTACGTTTTTGGAGTTAATCCAGAGATCTAAGTAAGGTACGTAGCATCCATAATTTGATCCAAGTAGATGTGAAACTGTTTAGAGTGATCCACAAGGCCAACTTTAGGGTACCAAGTCATCATGCTTCAGTGCGACTAATCCAACAATGCGGGAGCTATTCATTGAGAATCTTGAAAACATCCAAATGCACTGTAGAAATAACACAAATGTTTGATAAAGTCTCATAAGTTTAATTTCACTGATTTTTCCGAGTATATTTAAAAATAGTTTGTTATAAAAATACTTAACTAATAATACATACTGGTGTCCATAAATTTAGAGATTTGCAAAATGAACCTACCCGCATATCCGATCAGCACCAAACTTGGTAAGGCTGTTCTCTACGTCATGTAAACACAATCCAATCAATAAACACAAATATGACAGCACCGCTGCGGAATAACATAAAAAGTCCACGGACAATGAAACAAAACCTGCAGCAACCCTCTCTTTAGTTTTGTAAACTGTAGGCGATGCTAAGTATGCTGTGTTATCCCCCGCACATAAACACTAGCCGTCCAAAACCAAAAATACCGTGCTGGCTGGTCCAAAACCAGGGCATCCCATTTCTGGAACAATGACACTCGTAGGTCCCTACGGGCAGATAGAGCAAAGTAGCGATCTTGTTTGGGCGTGGGACCCTTGAACGACTCTGACTAAAATGTCTGTGGATATTTCCATCCTGCCCGAATCGTATCCACAGTCTTGAAATGACGCTAGGTGATAGTTCAGCGCTCGAGACACTGCAACCTGGGCCTGCTTCAGTAATCCAATTATCTGTCCTCTCAGTTCACTCTCTAAATGAATACGATGAGCCGTTAGCAATAATTGTCGAATGCTCAATTGCAAAAGAAAGTTAAAAACACGTTCTTTATGGCACGTGCACTATGACTTGTAGAGGAAGGTCAATGAGGTAAGTGTGTTCTGTCACCAGAGTATTTAATGTGTATTTAATGATGGAATGGTGTTTGCAGGATTTATAGAATGGCCTTACCAATTTTGATGCTGATCGGATGTGCGGAAGGGTCTCATTCCTCAAATCCCTTAATTTATGGACACTTGTATAATGTACACTTAAGTGCCAAAAGTATGGGATACCTATTCAATATCGTGTAGGGCCTCCTTTTGCCTAGCGAAATGCAGCAACAGGACCTGGCGTGGACTCTAAATGTCGGCGGAATCCTTTGGAGAGTTATTCAGCCATGTAGTCTCGATTACCGCCCATAATAAAGTGAGTGTTGCAGGTACAGGCTTCTGTGTAAGAATAGATCATTGTATATTATCCCAAATATGTTCGATGGAATTCACGTCTGGCGATCTAGGTGGCCAATTCATTCGTTGGAATTGTTCAAAATGTTCTTCAAACCAAATGCGAAGTGTTGGCCCGGTAACATGGCGCATTATCCTCCTGGAACATCCCATTATTGTTAGGGCACATAAAGGCCATGAAGGGCTGATAATGGTCACTAAGCAACTGGATTCCCAGTCAATGCTAGGCCCTGCCATGTAAACACGCCTCAGGCCATGATGGAGCCACCACCAGCTTGCACAGCGTCCTGGCAACTTATGTCCTGTATAAACTTTCCGATGTGGACCATGTTTAAAAATGAATGGATGGATTGGTTTTTCACGGTCCTTCTGTCAAGCTGGGCAATGGTCCTCAGGGTAACATTTTGGAACGACTGTAGCTCACTCCATCTGCTTCTACAGATAGTCGCTCACGCAGGCATGCCATAGAGGAGTATGGTCCGAATAATCGACTTGTACAGAAGTAACTTGTTTTCGATGCTGAGGGTGCTGTACTTAGTCCTCTTTGTTTTGCTTAGAGCATAAGTCACTTGACGATTCCACGAGAGTCTTGAGTCGATGATAACGCCAAGATATTTGTAGTTGTCTACCCAGTCCAGTTTCTTATTGAATAGAACAAGAGACTCTGGGGGACGCTTAAACTTTCTGTTGAAGTACATAGCCTTGTACTTTCCGACATTAAGGTTCAGCTTCCAGCAGTTAAACCGGTCTTCGAACATCTTCAAGGCGTACTGCAGACGAGTGATAACGTGAGCCAGCTTATGTGTCCACGTCATAATGGCAGTATCATAAGCAAAAAAAAAAGAGATTACAATTTTTGGGTTTCGGAAAATCATGCACAAGATAATTAAATAGCACGGGCCCAAGGACAGAACCTTGAGGGACACCGGCCTTTACAACACGGGGCGTGGATAGATTTTCGCCAACTTTTGCTTGGTAGGACCTGTCGGTGAGAAAGGATTTCACCATCAAAATCAAATCGGGAGGAAACCCGTCTCTGATCATCTTGTAGACAAGGCCCCCATGCCACACCTGGTCAAAAGCTTTACTGACATCGAGAAATACCACCCCGCAGTAACTGGAAAGGTTCAGGGGGGGTGCTCAGGTCTTCAACGAGCCTCCGTATCTGCATCTGACAAGAGTGCGCGGCACGAAAGTCAAACTGATCTTTCAGAAGTAGATCATTGGCGAGACAGTGGTCTTGGAATCTGACCAGGATCGTTTTCTCCAAACCATAGAATCGAGAGGAGCAGGCCAATAGGTCGGTAACTCGAGGGAATTGCTGGAATTCGCCCCTGCTTGGGAATACTCAACACTATAGATTGTTTCCAAGACGCAGAGAAGTAAGAAAATTTTCAGCAGTCGCTAATGATATTGGCGAGATAGTCAATAAAGTTCTTTGGGAGATTTATAAGGGCGTTATTGCTCAACTTTTCTCTTTCTGGAGCCTTCTTCTTTTTCAGTTTACTTATGATGGTGGCGATCTCTCCGGCCTCAATCTTGTTCTTCGTTAAGTGTTGCGGGACTTCATCAAAGTTGATAAGATCATCTTCCACATGCTGGGATATGATTTGGCTCTCTGGATTATTGTAATAGGAGTAACAAACTGCATTTCTAGTGAATCTCCAATGACTTGGGCCTTGTCTGGAGATTGCACATAGTCACCTTGTGGTGTACGGAGTGGAGGAAGCGTATCATTTTTTTTCTTCTGTAAAGCTCTGACCATACTCCAAATGTAATTGTCGCGAGCCGACAAGCTTTTGAGTTTGTCATTCCATCTAGCGTCGCGAAGCTCCTTTATCTCTTCTTGGACTCTTCGCACTAGCCTGATGTACTTGGTTTTGAGCCATATCCTGATGTACTTGGATAACGTTGCCATATCCTACGGGTCCTGTTTCTTTCAGCTATTCGGCGTTGGATTCCAAGAGTGAGTTGCATTCGATGAGGAGGTTTATTTTCTGATGGAAAATCACTAGCTTCTATGGCACTTTTAATACGTCTGGTGATGTCTTCAGCACGTTGATCGATGTCCTCCTTACAGTACGCAACGTCGGGACGGCAGCCATAGTCCTTGAGAATACCTTTGAAGAGCTTCCAGTCTTGAAGATGTTTGAGTTCTTCAATGAAAGTGATGTCAACTTTGTTCAACGCTACAGGCTTGTGGTCAGAAGAAAGGTCGTCATTCGTGAAGATATTTGAATGGTCGGTTTGAAGAGACCCTTCATCAGCGAGATGTCCAAAACGTCACTAGTAGGGGAGTGCTCGCAGTAGCAGGTGTCCTTCACAAGTCCAGCAGCAATAACATCTTGGGTTTGCAGATATTTATAGAGAATGACGCCATTTTCATTGAGCGTTTTCGAATTTCGCATTTAAGTCACCAGCCAGGACGACTGGAGTGTCAGCACTGAAGACTTCATCAAGCTCGCTAACATCAAGAGAATGTTTAGGTGAATTATAGAGCGCCACGAACTTCACTTCACCAAAGGTGAAGTGAACATGACAGGGAATTTATAGTAACAGGAACAACGAATTCAAATGTGAATTCATTTGACTTCCGCATTAATTGGCGGATTCACAAATAAGAAAAAGAAGAAAAAGAAAAAGAAGAAGAAAAAAGAGCGTCAACACCACCCTCTACTAGATCCGCCCCTCCCAGTTTATTTTATTTTTTATTTATAAGGTTTTATATTTTCTTATATGTGAACCCACTAATCAATGCGGACCTCCAATTTGGACTCACATGATTAGTGGACCCGTCATTCTATTATACATTCACTTCATGTTCACCTTTGTAGCTGTTTGCCTCTGATGATGGTGCAATCCCGAAATGCGTAAGGCTTAATAAATAGCTTACCGTATCACTCTACCTGACCATCGTTTTCCTTTAACTATTTGATGTTTATAAACAATAAGGTTTCCCGCATACGATATTAAATTGTGTGGTACTGAATTTGTCGCACTCTGTTTGTTATTTTTTGTCAAGAAAATTTGATTTAGGAGAGAGTTGAGTAAGTTGGGTCGCGTCATAAGTTGGGATAAACCGATTTAAAAAACAATTAAAATCATCTTGATGCCTTTTGTTATTAGTTTTTAGCACTTTGTCGAAGGAGGCAGTCATTGTGTTATCGACAAGGCCGAAGCTGCAGCCGAATTCCCACAAAACTTCGGTAAGTTTTTATTCACTGCAAAGTAAAAAGTGTCACCAATATGTCGTGCTAACTATCGAAAGATAGAAAGATCGTAGATCAACCGTGAATAGTTTGATTGGTATATCAATGGGTTATTTTCTTAGCAACATGTGGTTCGTGACGCCATTAGATTTTCTATAGTGCTGGATAATTTTCAAAGTTACCATTTTACTAAGCCGGAACAGCTTCAATTTCCAATGATGGGACACTGTTTAGTCAAGGAGCAAACAAGGAACATCAAAAAGAGAAGAAATGAACAAAGTTTGGTACAAAGTTGCCGCAACAGAATGGTTTTCATGACCACAGGCACTTGCGATTGAATCCAATGTATCCAGTGCAAAGAATGGGTACATGAAACCAGAATAACCTCGGATAACGTTAGTTTTACTTGTTTCGCGTGTAGCATCTAAAAGCCAAATATTCATATCAAAAATCAAAATAAAAGTTAAGTGGTTTGTCTCATTGTAAACTGTGGTTTAGTAAGTCCCGTCTTAGTTTCCTGTTTCCAATTATGAAAACTAACTATAAATAGCTTACGATTCGTTTAATATTTAGCATCCATAATTTTTCCTGTAAAGTATTAAAAGCTTTTTTATGATTTTTAAATAATTGCGTCTTTTTTTTAATCCCGTGTGGTTATATAAAAATATGTAAATATGAAAATGTCCCAAATTATGCAACTCTCCCCTAGTTTGCAAATCTGTTTCAAATTTTATTTTTTAGGTTATTTTATAGGTACTTCCATCCTCAGAAGCAGTTGTGAAAGCAGCGGAGGCGATTCTGAACGATCTATCCAAAAATGGTTTCCAGCATATCTTTGAAGCGTGGCAGAATCGTGTATCCAACGGGGACTACTCTGAGAAAAAGCATCACAAAAAAGAAGATGAATAAAGGTTCTTAGAAAAAATTATGATCATTCTTTATTGAACATTCCTCGTAATAAAGCAAAAGTCTAAATTTTAGAATTACAAGAATTTAAGATGAAACCAGTTAAAAAGATGAAAATCCCATGACGCGGTGGAAAACAAACGGTTCGTTATGGAGAACAACGTTAACTCCTTTCTTTTACTCGGCATGATTCTCCTATCCTCGCGGGAACTCGGTAGCGGGCGCTAAAGTTAGCTGCATTGCGCACTGTCAACAAAGTGAAAGTAGACAACAAATTAAAGAGTGCTCAAGCAGTTCCCGTAAAATACACCAACCCTTGTTCAAAACAACAAATCTTGCTAAATAAAGTTGAATTCAAATGAATATTATGAGACTCCAGTCGCAATAGGCTTTTTAAGGATTTATACTGACACAGTTGGTAATAGAAACTTGGAAATTAACTTTCTAAATGTTCATTAATTAAAGCAGATCAGAAATAATTAAAATATGAAAAGGTTTAAACAGATAGAGATGATAAGTGAACATAACATACTTCGAATTAAATAATTTACTGAAATAATAGAATACTTCTATATTGGATTTATTTCTCTACTGTCTTATTTTCACTTTGTTTACTTCAACCGTATGAAAATTTTAAATGTCTCCTTTGATTAACTGAAGCTTGTTAGTTTACACCTTCATTTTCGAGAAACGAGAACACAAGAGAGACAGTTGACAGAGAGTGTGAAATCACGTGAAAAGGGAGAATGTTGGACTTTGAATCCTTTGGCTCGTCTTCTGATTTCGAAGACTGCGACGTCATGTTGTCACAGACTATCGGAAATTAAACTTTCTTTATTATACGAAGACTTGGGATTACAGAAGGTACTCTATTCTGAGGCGCGCAGATGCTTGTGATCTAATAGGTCCGTTACGTGGGTTGAAAGTATATTCATAAAACATAGTTTTCAAAAGTTACAATAATGTAGAGGAATCCTGAAACAAGAGTCTTTGATCCCAGAGAAAAGTTATCCCCTTAGCTCCATCCGAGCCGGCGGGCATACTACTACGAATCCAAATCCCAGCCGACGTATAAGATATCCAATTCATGAAGTTACTACAACGATTAAAAACTCACTTTTCCTACAGCTTAATACTGTCGAAAGTTCTGAGATCATGTTTCCCCCCCTTTTATCCGCATTTTAAATCCCCATTTTTATTTAATCAAAAAATTGATTTTCTCTAATGTAATATTTAGAAAATCGAAAAGGACTCTACCGACTTTCGTTACTCAACATTTCCTAAAGAAATATAACATTCACGTATAACACATATCACATATAACAAGGTGACCCAAAAGTCAGGAAAAAATTTTAAAACTCAACAATTCGCAAGAATGCAGATAAAAAGATTCTGTTTGCACAGAAACGATTGAAATGAAGTCGAATATTTTTCCAGGAAAAAAATAATGTTAGAATTATTCGGTTTTTGCTCAACAGATGACGTTGCTAGGGTACAGACATCAGTTTATGCACATTTTCAGACTGTAAGATGCCGGATTAACCATCGGCCTACAAATGTTCTATGTGCCACCCGTCATTCAGCAACACAGAACAGCGGACCGTCTTCACAGAATCGTCTTCATGCTGCTCTTTTTTACACCGTCTGAAAATGTGCATAAACTGATGTCTGTTAAAGCTCCGTATATACAGGGTGTATCAGGTTCGATGGTCATAAAGTACCTAGTGTGATCCTTTGTATGATTACAAACTTAAAGTTCCTTATCGAAAATGTCGAATACTCAAAATTTAAATTGCGTCGTTACGTCATTTATGAACTTTCCGCACCAGCAGTTTATTAAATTCAAAGGGGCGATTACAATTAAATCGGCGGCAATTGTTGAGATTAAATGACGTTTTCGACAGGTTTTCAGCAAACTTTGCGTGATGTTTAGACTCTTAACATTTGAGTTTTGAAGATTTTGCATAAGGAACTTTAAGTTTGTAATCATGCAAAGGATCACGCTAGGTACTTTATGACCATCGAACCTGATACACGCTGTATAGAACTTTAATGTCTGTAACCTGACAATGCCATCTGTTGGTCGAAAACCGAACAATTCTAGCATTAATTTTTTTCCTGGAAAAAAAATACGACTTCAAACAGAATCATTTTATCTGCAGCTGTGTGCGAATTATTGAGTTTTAAATTTTTCTTGACTTTTGGATCATCCTGTACATGTTGTCATTAGAAAAAGTTGATAGTTTTATGGACCGCGTGACTGCTAGCCCACAACTCCGATCGCAGTGGGACAATTTGGCATAAATTACACAGAAAGGTAGATGTTGCCTAGAAGAATCTGCATTCCAAATTTCACTCCTTTACATACCTGTATGCCATATACACTATCTACTCAAAAGTAATTGGACACTTTCGACTTTAGACTAGAGCCTACGTTTTTTGACGGGTAATAAAAGCACACGGGTACACGGTTCCCGTGTACCGTGTACCTGTGACTTAAGGATCCGTGTTCTTAATACACGTGTAAATATGAATGAGTGTCATCCGTGTATTTTTATACACGTGTCCGTTCAAGACATTTAAGCTAAAATCACGTTGCAAACGATATGTTTGTTTTCTGAAAAACAGGAGTCTAATAAAACTATACACTTTTTTATAAAAAAGTATTTATTTTTTAAACAGTTATCCTGTAATTTTTTTTCTGTTTTAAGTTAACTTTGTACATTAAAACATTGCTTTTTTGAACAAATTTGATATGATGATTTTTCCATTTTTTTTTTACTATTGATTGAACTGTAGGAATTTTCATGTAGGTGCATTTACCTATCGAGTCAGTCCTAGGCCTTTATTATGAAACTCAATAATTTCTTCCCTCTTTTGAATGCTATAATGGTATTCTGTTAAATAATTTTTAAATGAAACCATGCACTTATTTATTTATTTATTTATTTATTTATTGCAAGCAACAGGCTTAGAAATGCCCAATGACAGTTTACAGGAAAACAAATACAAGAATAATAATTAAAACATCAAAACAAAGGGAGAAACAAAGATTTTACAATAAGCTTCAATAATAGCAAAAAGTTTAGATGTTCATAAATTATAACTTTAAATTCATTATAATTAAAAAAGTTAATATCAATTAAATTTGAGAATATGTTGCCTAATTTACATAATCGATTGCTTGTATACATTTCTTAGTCAGTGGTAAATAAAATATATCAGTGTTTCTTGAGTATAGTCGGGAATGCGTAGTTTTATGAAATTGAGAAATCTAACAGAATAGGTTATATCTTATACAGGGTGTTTTTGAATTGAGTACAGATTTTTTGGGAGATGAGAGAAGAGGTCCTTAGAAGTATTTTTGTCATATGAACATGGGGTCCCCGCAGCTCCGTTTACTTACATAACTGCATTGAACAATCAAATGACACCGGGACGCAGTGTGCGTTGGTAGGCCTAGATTATTTTATTTTTAACAATTAACACAAGCAATCTACTGTATGACTTTTACAGTAGTTGTTCGAAATGACCGCCATTTGCTTCATAGCACAATTCGCAACGCCTTATGATGGATTGATGTACGCGTGGAAACAGTTGATTTGCACGGTCGCTGATGTCACCTGCTGCCGCGACAACACGAGCCGCCAATTCTTCTTCGGTATCTACGGGTTCGGAGTACACCATTGATTTTATGCTTCCCCATAAAAAAAAATCCATCGGTGTGAGAACTGGCGATCTCGGTGGCCAAGCAACTGGTCCGCCACGACCAATCCAACGACCAGGATATGTCTCATTTAGGTAATCTCTAACTGCTCTTGTGTAATGCGAAGGTGTGCCGTCCTGTTGAAACCACATCAAATGTCTGGTCATTAGTGGAACATCTTCAAGAAGACCAGGGAGCTCCTCCTTCAGGAAACCAAGACGGCATGGTAGGAGATCATGCCAGCCCAAATATTCAACGAAAAACGATGCTGAATACTGTTAACATGTGTTGCACATGGGTTGACATGAGACCACAGATGACTATTGTAGCTATTGAACACATTCCCTCTCGCGTAAACGTTGCCTCATCTGTCCACAAAACCATGGAAGGAAAGTCTGGAATCCTATTCTGTTGCTGCATAAACCATTCCGCGAAAGCACGCCGGGGACCATGATCATTGGGACATAATTCCTGCACCTTTCGAAGCTTGAACGGATGTTGCTGGTTGTCATGTAAAATGTTCCATGCAGTGGTATGACTAGTATTCAAAGCAGCTCCGACCGCACGAGTACTTGTCGATGGATTTCGGTTAAACCTTTCCAAAACTTCATCCTCTAATTCAGGGGAGCGTAACCACCGACGACGTCTACGCTGATGATTATCATGAGGGAATGCGCCTGTTTCTCTTAGACGACGATCTACTGCACAAAATGTTATCTGTTGGGATAACGTTCAGCATACAAACGCCTTGCACCATCCTTGGTACCAGCAGCACCGAGACACAGATGCATGTCTGCATAATCATTCCATGTAAAACGATTCATACTGTTTGTTTAACCTTACACATGTAAAAAGTACATCAAGTGAACTTTATAAAACAAATCTTTACCTACTGCTTTCCCAGAATGCGATTAGTTCATTTACATATGGACTAATCGTATTTTACAAAGGGATTGGATACCATGGAATCTCCTTGACGAAGTTTGTCCTAAGACTTTTCAACAAACAAGCACGTGCACCTTGAAATTACTTTAAAAGTTATTACAGTAGATTGCTTGTGTTAATTGTTAAAAATAAAATAATCTAGGCCTACGAACGCACACTGCGTCCCGGTGTCATTTGATTGTAAGTAAACGGAGCTGCGGGGACCCCATGTTCATATGACAAAAAATACTTCTAAGGACCTCTTCTATCATCTCCCAAAAAATCTGTACTCAATTCAAAGACACCCTGTATATAAAATGCTAAATCCTCCTGCTCCGTGCCCGTTTCCATAGTGACGAGCAACAATACAACCTTCATTGTTTTCAACAAATGAAGAAATACTGATTGTTGATATATAAAAATCGCAGCCGACAAAAATAACTATTAAAGATATTGTTAGGCTACGGTTCAAAAATATATTGTTAAAGATATAAAGATATACGTACATCTATTGACATTTAAAAATAGCATACTAAAATAAATAAATAAATCAAATAAAAAAGTAAGTAAGTAATTTAGCTATTCTAAATTACGAAATTCATTACAAGTGTACGATTCTTATTTTTTAATTTTAATAAAAATTTCAAATTAAATTATGAAACTGATTAACAATTCAAGTCACAACTAGGTAACATTAGTTTTTTTACATTTTATGATATTCGTTATATGTGCATAGTAATAATTTTTCAGTTGAATAAATTAAAAAAAGGAAAAGTCATAGAATACAAAAAAAAAATTCAATCGATTAAAATCAAACGCAAATAACATTATTTTTTCTCATTTTATAATATACATTAAATATGTATAAGTAATTTTTTTAGTTATGAAATATAAGCCTCCACAACAGTCTGCCGAGGAAATTGAGCAATGAGGGAGGTAAAAAGGAAACCGATGAACCATTTTCACTGAAGAGTAAGGTTTACATACAACAGTTGAGATGTGTTTTTGTGTTAGGTTATAACTGACAAATTGACAGTAGTGACTTTATCACATTGTATCAGGACACATTGTGTTATTATCGCCTTCATACTTAGAGTGACTTTTTTAGTATTGGCAAAACTGTCAATTATCGCAGTCCTTTCAATTATCACAGTTCTGTCACAGACCAATTTTTTTTTGAAAATAAGATCGAACTTACAATTTACGCTGTTGCAGTAACAGTCGTACGCCGGGCTTTGGAATAAAATCAAAAGCAAGCTGTGTTTGACGCGAACTGTGGTGATGCGTTTTAACAAACTTGAGCTAGGAAAGAAAGCCAAGCCGTCTTTTTTCAAATCCATCTTTCTCCCCATTCTCATCTATGGTCGTGAGTCTTGGGTAATGTTTGAAAGAGTGCCGAAATGAGATCCTGGGAGGTTGGCAGGTGTTCCCTACTGGATAGTGATCAGCATCACTATCAGGCAGTCTTTAGGTGTTGAACTGCTACTTCTTCGCATTGAGAGGGCTCAGTTCCTTCGAGATGGCCACATGTACGGATGCCGCAACTGTCTTCCTAGATACTTGCTATTTTCCAAGTCGGTGGTCACATAAGAGACCAAGAAGTCGGCCTAGAACTAGGTGTCTAGATTACATAGGGCATTCGAGTCGCTTGGGTATTGCCATTTGGTATTACGGAAAATCTCGAGCACTGCCCCCCGCGCCTTAACGGCTGAGGAGGTTTGTAAACTGAAAGTAAGAAAACATTTTCAGCTTCGCTTTCTTACTGACAGTGACTTATTTACTATTGGCAGTCCTGTAAATTATCACAGTCCTATCACAGATGAAATGTTATAATTAAAATCGAATTTACAGATTCACCTGTTGTGGCACCGCCGTATGACGGGCTTTTTTTACTAGTGATTATATAATTTGAATAAGCAGCAGGCGTCGAGATAAATACGTCTGTTAAGTAACGTTTCTCAACGAAAGTGATCTCTGAGGTAAGAGTTTGTAGCATATAAATTATCATTAATGAATTTAAGATATGATAAGTGAAGAAGGGGGCGTAGAAAATCAGTTTGAACTTTCTTAAGACGCCGCTGTAAAGTAACATTGTACGGAGACCAGATAGTCGAAGCATACTCTAAGGCGGGTCTTACTAGGGAGTTAAATAAGAAAATAGAAAATTCTGTGCTATTGAAACGAGTATAGTTTCGAACAATGAAATAAGAGATCCTATAGTCTTTAAAGATAATGTGGTTTATATGGTCGGTGAAAGATACGTTGTGCTTAAAAAGACCCCTAGATCCTTTGTGGTACAGTAGTTTGTTTATCAAGAGAAGAACCATTAAGGGTGTACGAGAAGCTATGAAGAGAATGATTTCAGTGAATAAATGACCGAGTGACACTTTTCATTAGTATAATTTTATTTTCGATACACCAAGAGCTAATAGAATATAGATCTAGTTGCAAATCAAAGCAGTCAAGAGGAGTACGAATAATTCTGCTCACTTTGATGTCATCTGCGAACAAAAACAAAGAGGATGATTTTACTACATCTTGCATGTCATTAATGAACAGCAGAAATAATAATGGTCCCAAGATTGAATCCTGGGGAGGCTGGAAGCTTTTGAAGGTAGTGCCATTTATGACAACATAATTTGTTCGATCAGTAAGGTATGAGCATAACCGTTTGACAAGCGAGTGATGCAATCCAAATTGTGAAAGTTTTTTAATAAGGAGAAAATGGTCCACCTTGTCAAACGCCTTCTCAAAATCGATGTATATTAGGTCAACCCGACAGTTTTGGGCAATCCCATCACCATTGAGATGTATACATTTCATGAGATTCGATTAAGTTGATCTATCGTTCATGAACCCATACTGGTAGGGAGAAATATGGGGCGAGACAGTTGGAGTTGGATAGATTCTTTGAAAGACTGCATATTCAAAAATTTTTGTTGGAAATGGGGCGGTAATTTTTGATATTGTTTGAATCACCTTTGTTTTTGTACAAAGGAACAACTTTGGTATTTTTCCATAATTGAGGAAAAGTGCCGGTTTTGATTGAAAAATTGAAGATGTGTTTTAAGTGCAGATGAGAAAAGCATTGCAGGCTTTATAGACGTAAGAGGGAATGCCATCGGAACCGATGGAGGTTGTGTTATAATATGAGATGTATTCGGTTGTTTTTACTTACTGAGCAGAGATAAAATTTTGTGAATTGGCATTCAATTTCTTCAGTTCTTAATGAAAGTGTGTGATATATGATCACCAATTGGTTAGTACAAAACACCCCACTGAGCTTAAATGGTTTATTCTTCTTATGCAAATATAAATTTACAAAATTCTACATGAGATCATGGTAGAATTTTAAGTATATTTATCAATGAAGCGAACCAAATTATTTTATAACTTATGATTTTAGAAAATAAGACATATTACTCTGGTCATTCAATTGTTATAATTAGCAATTGTACATAGTGTAAGTGTATTGTTTTTTTTTCTTGAATATTATATTTTTATTGTGTATTTCTTTCTGACATATATGATTCAACAATTTCAACGCTTGAGTATCCGTGGAACTAAAATACACGGGTACCCGTATACACGTTTAGCTACACGGTACACTGATACACGGATACACGGGTACCCGTGATACTGTAAATACACGGGTCAATACACGGACTTATTAAATACACGTGTACCCGTGTATTTTGGTACACGTGAAATAGGGAGCTATACTTTAGACGTTTTGTCGAATATCTAGAAAAATACTTGACGAATTATCCTGAAACTTCAGAGGTGTAAAGAATATATTACACCTCATATATTTCATCGAAAGTTTTGTTCCGAAGGCAAATTGAACAAAAAAAATAATGTTAGGGATCACCATTTAAATAATAATGCTTGAAATGCGTTGTAACTTTTGTATCTCTTTCCGAAGAGAGGAAGTCGTGACGATTTTGATTCCTAGGGTTGTATCGTCCCGTAGCGAAGCTGCAGAAATAACGAGCCATTGCATGAACTTTAAGGTTTGCTACATTTTTGTTCTAGCACATTTTCTTCTTTTGAATCGGTGTGGCTCACGTTTTCTACTTTTTATTTTTTTTTTGGCGCCCATGAGATGACGTAATGAAAAGGTGAATAGCAATCGATTCTTCAAGAATGAATATACTCTTACTTTCTGTTAAGTATTGTTGCCATGGGCACGTGAGGATCGCTTTGTCGCAGCTAAAGATCCTTCTTCGATTGTTTGCAAGATTTTATTCAAATATTTTTCAGACATCTTCCAGTGTAAACTTTGTTATCATTAATACTCTGTTGCCGGCACCGCCATTTAGACAATAGTACTCGCGTGATATTTGTAAACAAACATAAATTTTTACTAATCGTGAACAGAGCAAATTCAAGATTACAGAACAATTTATTTAAAACATAGTTATCAAAATCTACGAATTAAAAAAATTGAAGAAATGGAATGGATGTTTAGTTTTACTAGAGACCATATCTAAATGAAATCATAATTTATCTCTTAGATAAAATACGAGGGGCGTTCAAATTTGACCTGGACTTTATTTATTGTAAATTTCATTTTTGTAAAAATCTAAACTTTCATTGCTGAGATGGAAACTACCGCCTGTCATGCAAATGCAGCACCACTCATCCGGTTGCCATGACAACCGATTGTTTGTTTAAGGGTAGCATCCCCCTCGAAAAGGCAAAATTGAAAACTTGAGAGAAAATGTTCATCACCCTTTTACGATATGATTTCTATGAACCTATATTTTAAATTACATTAACAAAAACATTAATTTTTAATTTTTTTGTATTAAAAAACAGCATTTTTGTGTTAAAAAAGCCCCAATTAGCATAAATTTCTTGTCAACTTTATGATGAAGTTATTAGTCCAATTGAGTTGAAATTTTTTTTTCTGGTTTCTATTTAATGTGTATTACATTTTGAACTAGAATTATTGAATTAGCTCTATCCATTCAGGTGGGGGGGAAAAATGAATATATCTGTACCATTTTTAGTCACGTTATCTTGCTTAATACATATTTCAAACTCAAACCAAAAAAGTATTAATTTTCACTTATCAATGATTCTAGTTCATTAAGTTCCTTGATTATGTATGAAAAAACTGAAAAAAAATGTTCATGATATTTTAATTCTTTAAAAAGATATTACGCCAAGACTGATGGTGATAATGTGAAAATAAGAAAGCTGAGAAAATTAGGTTTAAAGTTGAAATATCAATTTATTTTTGTTTTCATCAATTTTTAAAAACCACCAGCTACATATTTTCTTCTCATACCAGCTACATACCAGTCCTTATCTTCGATTTTCACTGATCTCATATCCACAATTAATAAAGTACTGAGGACAGGGAAATTGATTAATAAATGTCGAAACCAGTTCACAGTCAATAAATCTGAATCCACTAATATTAGTTTCAGAATTCAACTCACTCTTGCAAAAACTGTTGTGAATACCTGATGCGCTTAGCTTCCTGAAAGAAGTAATTTTTTCAGTAGCGTTTTCGTCTGTATCGGCGGCACCTTCTTCGTAAGATTTATTGTTCGTGAAGCGATTTCCATGAAATCGCCTCTTCTTTGGCCGATCGCTTCTTCTACCTGGCATTATTAATTATTTTATAGTTTATAAAATGATTAATAAACTAAAACTAAAGGTGATGTTTGGAACTGAAATTGATCACAAGGTAACAAAGATGACTGAATTACAGGAGAAAGACGCTAATGGAGGCAGCCATATTGCTAGTTCACGCACGTTTTGTAAACTGCTTTCTGATTGGTTGATACCACGCATAGCTATAACATGCAATGCTATCAACAGCCAATAAAATTACTTGCTTCATTGATTTAGAAACTTTGAAATAAAGTTATAGAGCTCCCTTTTCTTGACCTAGTACAGTTTAAAATTTTTAAAACGGATAATTAGAACTCAAGTTATAGCAGATTTAATTTTATGGATATATAATGAGCTCTTAAACAGAAATACTGACGCAAATAAATTAATTAATATCTTAATTTCTAATTAACGTTCGGCTATAAAAATTTCAGAATGGATACACAAAAACCTGAAATTGCTAAAAACGAAAACAAATTTTCATCAATTTTTCGTCAAAATTTTGATTTTTCGAGGGGGATGCTACCCTTAAACAAAATGGCGGACAGCGATGTGTCGACCAAAGTGGAACAACGAATAAATCATCAAGTTTCTCTACAAGAAAGGTGTGAAAGCATATGGATTTCATCAGAGACTTCAAAGAAAGTTCACCGAGTCATGTTCGTCTCGACCATCCGTCTTTCCTTGGTGCAAAAAGCTTAAAGGAGGGGGAGAATCAACCGGTAATGAACCTCCTTAGGCAATGCCAGCATCATCGCACGAACAAATGAGCTGATAAGGGACAACAGGCGGATTCATGTCCGAGAATTGGCTTCAATAATGAACATCAGCACTGCCAGTGTGGAGACTATCATTCACGATAAACTAAAATTCAACAAGATCTGTGCCAAATGGGTCCGTAAGCAACTCTCCGAGGATCACAAAACCACCCGGGTGGAAATCTGTTCCCTACTGCTGCAGCGACATGACAGGGAAGGTGACAACTTTCTAAGGCGTGTTGTGACCACGGACGAGACATGGATTCATCACCATACTCCTGAAAACAAGCGTGCGAGCACGGAGTGGCGATACACTGACTCACCTCAAGAAATTCAGGATGACACTTTCGGCAACGAAAGTGATGGCGACTGTATTCTGGGACATTAAGGAAACGCTCACTAATTAAAATGTATTCACGCCGATTTTCTGGAAGAACGTCGAACCATAAATGCACCCTACTATCTGTGACATTTTGAGGACGTCTTTAAAGCCTGGACTTCTAATGAAAAAGCGACCAGGACTTCTTACCAGTGGTGTTTGTTTTCTGCAAGACAGTGCCAGACCACACACAGCCAAACTGACAAAGGACACACTGATGGAACAGAAATGGGACATCTTATCACATCCTCCATACAGCCCAGGTCTCTCCCCTTGAGACTCTCGCCTTCACGGACCATTGAAAGAGTTCTTGGGAGGGCAGAGGTTCGACTCCAATGAGGAAGTGAAAAAGGCTGTCCTGACGTGGTTTCGAAAAATCAACCTTAAGATTTCTACAGAACCGGTATCCAGATGCGTCCAGAACGCTGGAAAAAAATGTGTAGAGAAGCAAGGAGAGTTCTCTGAGAAATAACTGGTGTGTGTGTTTTTTGTAGTTGCCTGATTTTATAAGAAATAAAGTCCAGGTCAAATTTGAGTGCCCCTCGTACTTCTCTGTCTACTAACGGGAGTTTGTAAAATTAAAACGAAAAGTAGGATAGCGAAATGAGAGACGATGCAGTTAACGAAAAAAGAAAAGAAAAAATCAAAGTGTAAGAATGCGTAACCTAAATAGTAACTCAGAGAGAGAAGGTCATACTATAGTTTCTACAGACATGTAACTAATACTGAAAGTTTCACTACCAAAAGCTAGGAGGAGAGACGGAACAAATTTTCAATTTTTCTAGCACAATTTTGTTATTAAAAAAGCATCATTTGACACATTAAAATTGTACATCAACATTTTCTATATTATTCAAAATCTTTCGGATAAAGGGAATTTATTATCACCCTGTTCATTCAATTTCCATTAGAATGGAAATGTAGATGAAGAAGTGCTTGATTAATTTTGAATCGTGCATAGAAGTTTATAATTTTCAAATTAATGATATGATATTTTCCATGTAATAAATGTACAGATGGGATGTACTAATTTTCGATGATTTTTAAAAAACACGAACGAGCAATAAGATTAAAAAATAATAACAATAACAATTTAGCAAATTACTGCATTGTAAACAACCACGCTCCTAATTGGCAACAACTAAAAATTATAGGGTGCCTAGCAAAAAGCCCCCTATAGCAAAATTATAGCAAAGGAAAAAAAATACAAAAAAAGATTATTAAAAGAAGCTGTCTTAATAAAATTAGACCCCAATAATTTAGCACAGACATCTATTAACATAAGTAACAATTGGCAAATGGTAAATTAAAATTAAAATACACAATGATCAAGACAAAACATAAATTACAATAGACATCTAACTAAACACAAACAATTAAGAAACATCTTCATCTTAACTTAAATTTTCTTATAAAACAACCGACGATGTGACTTGACTGTCCATGAAAACGTTTTTAAGATTAAATTATTACATTAAATTTTATTTTTCATTTCTTTTTCATTGTTATCATTTTCATCGCCTATACAGGAGTCCGATTGTGAGAGATTGTTGGAAGAGGCTCCAACGTTTGGCACCTACTAAAAATCGTCATCTTACCACCATTTTCAACTAAGACTGTGTTACCATCGAAAATAAACATCTGCGTGGAATTTCTTCTAGAAAAGCCTCCAATGTTTGGATCTACAAGAAGTCATCGTGAGTTTTAACATCCGAGTGGTCGCATTTACTTTCATCTCATTCCATCTGTACATTTTATTATCAGGAAAATATCATAGCCCATTACTTTAGAATAATTCTTTTTTCCATTTTTTAACACAATTTTCAAATGTTTTTAGATTAGGGTTGAGTTATATCATACGCTTTTGCTATATGACATCTCCTCTATATTGGTAACTAATAATAGCATTAACACTTGACTCTGCGATGTTTAACATATAAAAGGAAGATCATGATTACTGTCATTTATAGTCATTCATACGTTCCAATGGAGATATGTACGAAAAATAGTCAACGAGATTAACCCCCAAGCGTCGAATATTATATTGGGAGATATCAACTGTGATGCCCTTAGACCATCCCCGGACTTGACTCTCCTTACAACTTCGATGGAAGACTAGAATCTTCGACAGATTATCTCAGGTCCGACACGAGTCACTCCGAACACGGCCACTTTAATTGATCATGTCACTCCGAACACGGCCACTTTAATTTCCCGAGATTTAGCGTGGAGTAATACAACCCTGACAACGGTACCCCGCTGCGATCATAAAGCCATACATTTTGATGTAATATTTTACCAGTGTGAGACGGATTTTCCCAAAACAACGATAGTAACCATACCATCATATAGAAATTTGGACACGTTACTGTATAACGATGTCCTGGCTGATACTAATTGGGCCAAATACAACAGCATTAATGATCCCAACGAAAAATTAAGTGAATTCAGAAAAATTGTGATAGATACAACGAGGATAGCCGAGATGTTCATAACTCAAAGAACTTGCACTAGAAAAGTTAAATGTTGGTGGAATAGAGATCTTACCAAATTATGGCATAAGAAAGCTGCGGCCTACCACAATTACTTAAGAGAAAGAATATCATGACTTTACAGGGGTATAAAAAGGACAACAAGGACTTTAAACAACTTCTCCGCAAGTCCAAGAGATCCCAAGTTGAAAAACGACATAAAAATGCCAAAATAATATTAACGAGACAAAAATAAAGGTTCCATCGGAACGTCACAAGGATTATTTAAGATGGCTAAACAACCCATGCAATATACCTGTACCTAATATAATAGTCAAAAGTTATGATACAAATTTTATCCGAAAACTACAACCAAAGGTTCCAGGTAAATATATCATACAAGAGATAATCAAAAATATGAAAATCAAGGGCGTCAAATATGCTAATATCATACCCAGGAAATTATTTTCGACTATGAAATTATCAGGTATTGAAAAATTACAGGACTTAAGCAAAACCATTATCCAAGCAAGAAAATTTCCCGACATACGTACGAGGGTTGGGGCAAAAGTCATGGCAACTATTTTTTTTCTTGAAGATACCAGTCCGGTTGGAAAATGTGACATATACAGACGAAAGGGCAAGGTGTTAACTACATGTGTGGACAATGAATAGCATTGAAATATCGTAACACACTAATTCATTACGGTAGTATGCAGGGCAATATGGCCTTCACGGTGCAAAAGAATGACAACACAGTACACATAAAGTTGACATGACAAACCTGGGCCTAAAGACCCTCAAAGTAGTCCCCTGCTACTGTCACCACACGCTGCCAACGATTGGGAGGCGCTGAATATCAAGAGCCTCAGGCGCTGAATACCATCAGCCCGAACGTTGCTCATCACTGGTTGACACACGTCCTTGCTGAAACTTTCCTACCCACCGTGCTACTGTACGGTATGGTAGGGCATTATTCCCAAGGGCTTCCACTAATTCACTGTGACATTCCATCGCATTTCTCCCTCGGAGAACGGCTATTTTGATGTAAGCGCGCTGCTCAACACGGGTTACTTCCATCTCGCACGATACTCACCAACTGACTGATTTCACAGCCTTCGCTGCGCTACTACCAGCTATCACAGTGCCATCTGTTGTTCTGCATACACACTATGCCTGCAGAACTTCAACACGACACATATACGTTTGTGATCCGTTCACATATCTACAAGAAAAAAAATAGTTGCCATGACTTATGCCCCAACCCTCTTATTAAAAATAGCCAATATAATTCCGATTCATTAAAGTGGTGATCCTAATACTTTATAAAATTTTCGGCCCATCTGTATGCTTTCTCCTTTATGTAAGATCATCGAAAAAAGAATATTCGGTGACCTGATAAGTAATATATGGCCAAAAATACCTATACAACTTCAGGGAAGCAGACCTAATGCTAGAGAGAACTGGACGCCTTTGCACTTATACATACAAGCTGTTAATGCCCTGGACCAAGCCAAGATTTTCATTATGGTTCAAACGGATATATCAAAAGCGTTTGATACCATTACGCGTCATCAATTATTAGAAGATTTAAGGTCCTTCGATATTTCAGAACATTATCTTGACCTAATGAAAGATTACTTAACATCTAGAATCAACGTTATTGATGGTGATCCCCCTTTATACTATCCGTCTTTGTGCGGAGTCATACAAGGTTCGAGTATTGGACCTTTGCTGTTTGCCGTGGCTACGTCATCGCTATACTCCCATAATTTCAACCTCCAATTATGTAGTTATGTAGAAGACAATCTATGGTATGCTTCTTATGCAGCTAGAGACCAAGAGGAAATTAATGCAAATGTCCAACGTGATCTCAAGTGGATGCAAGAATGGTATTCTATTCGGGGAATTAAACTTAATGCTTCAAAAACCAAAGTGCTCATCATGTCTCGGACGTCGATAACAAAAGATACCCTAACTTTTTTAGGATTTACGTTCGATAATAGACCATATTTCCATACCCAATGTGATAAGATATTAGCTGGTTTGAGAAGACAGCGCTACCTGATTAAAATACTTCGCTCCATCTTTTCATATCACGAATTAAAGCTGGTGATTCAATCTAAAATACTTCCCTTCCTAGAGTATACAGTTATACTCTGGGCAGGAGTATCGCATCATAGTTTCCAACGGCTGAAAGTTGCCTTTAATGACGTTTTGAGAACCGCCTTTAGGGCCACAAAAATGGAATCTATATCCATACTCTGTCAGAAATGGAATCTTCCTACGTTTGAGATGATACGTGCTAAGAGCCTCCTTAATGAATTATCCGGGGCTTTACGAAACAACCTCCATCCCGCTTCTTTCGTTCAAAATTGGCTATTAAAAACTGACAAGTATCGCTCAACTAGAAAATACAAAATTGAAATAACTCGGAAGACATCGACTTTTCTCACTAAATTCTTCCCATATACATTATCTATGTGGAATACTTTACCGCTTAACCTATGATAGAATGTACCGCGATAGAATGCTTTTTTTTCAGGGGGAAAATCCTGAGATCACGCACTTCCTTCGGAAGGGAAGTAAAGCCGTTGGTCCCGTGTAGTCGTTTACCGTCTGCACGTTAAAGAACCCTTGCGAGGTAAAATTTGCGGCCCTTATAACGCCGTCCTGAAATGGCCATAACAGTTGAAAAAGACGTTAATACCAAATAAACCAAACCAAACCGATAGAATGCAAATCCCCGAAATGTTCAGTTACGTGTCTCCACTTTAAAAGACAAATTAAGGAGTATTATATGCTTCAACAAAGCGACTAAAGGTGAATGTAACCCGGTTTATATTATAATCCAACTTGACGTTCATTCGTTTTTATGTGCTTAGCCATCATTTGTTTCCCTTTCCCCCTTTTTCCCTATCTATTCCTTTGGAATGCTGACAAAATAATAATAATAATAATAATAATAATAATAATAATAATAATAATAATAATAATATCAAATATTTTCAACAGTGTATGGCTTAAATATGGATTCTATAATTTTCTTTATAACTACTGACAGCTAAGGCGATTGCAAATATGATCTTCAATAACTAGTACGCTGAAGATACTTTGCATAGAAAATTTCATTGAATCTTTTTCTCAATAAGCTGTTATACTATTTTAATCACAATATAACCATGCCTTCCTGAATGACTGATATTTATTCAAAACTTTAAACGAATTTTATGCTTTTCTCTTTAAGAATAAGAATCAATAAATTGTTTATTTAACGTATCTCTTCCTAGTGTTCAGCTTTCTCTCTGTTCATTTCATTCCATATGCTCATTTATGATGATAAGAGCATCATTTTCACTTTTTTCATCTATTTTCTCCCTTCTAGCTTAACACATTTGTCTTTAGATTGCCTTATTTCATCTTCGCATCCATCAATAACGTCCCGTATTGCTCCTCTGGTACTCATTCATTCTCGTTTTCGCGACTTAAAATTACCAAATCACGTGGTCTCCATCATTTCTCTCTCCATATTCTGTATTATATCCATATAAGTTTTACCAACTTTTACATTTATAATGAACATTGAAACCTTCACAAATTATCCTGTTTCCTTTGAGCCTGCTCTTTTTTTTACGACACGTATAATTTTTATCCATATTTCCTTTATTAAGAAATTTTTACAGTCAATGATAGTATTCTGTATAGCACCGGTGCCCCTCCCCCCCGCGCTACGGCTCTGAATGCAATATACATGTATTCATCTACTTGTATTTCAGTTCCATGCTCGTTTTTTATTTTAAGATTTTTTATGAATGCCGAGGTCTTACGAGATTTTATTAAATATAAAAATTTTCTATCTAAAGAAAACGACGTTGAACCTGCATATTTATTAAGTGCGGAAGAAGTAAAAATAAATAAATAAATAATAATAATAATAATAATAATAATAATAATAATAATAATAATAATAAAATAAAAAAAAGATGAAGAAAACTGCAGTGTGTTTGATAAAGGTGACACAAATTTAGAAACATGTATAAAAATATTAATTTAACAAACAACATCCACATTAATATACTTGAAAAACAGTCTTTGTATTATTTAGCAGGCTCAATAATAACAATAGCTCAGATGAATAAAAGATACAGGAATCTGACATCGGTTGGAATTCAATCTTTAAAAAAATTTACGGAATTGAAATCGCATATTAATTTTGAAAGAAAAGGTAAAATTGCCTGTTTGTCATTGTTTCTGAAATTGTCTCCAAATTAATTTACGAACTTGAAAAATGAATAAGAGTGATATCTGGTGAAAGAAGTATAAAAGTCACTGCAAACAATATTCCTTAATCATCTCATGGCTCCGTTTACCCATATTGTCATAACGTTTATGAGAAAATTATAAATGTTTATTTTATGAAAGATTTTTCTTCTTAATCCGGAAAAAAAAATTTCATAACTATACTGGCATTAGAAGCGCTGTCCATAAATTATAATTTTTAATAAAAATTTTAAGCAAATAAGTTATTATTCCATTAAATTTATAAATCACTTTTTGTCTTCCTTAGATCTGTTAAAAAAATATACAAACGAGATTTAATTATTATATAATTCAGTATTAATTGAATTAATTCATATTTAAAAAAAAAGGATAATTGAGTTAATTTAATAATTGTGATATTTTAATGATTTCCATAAGGGAAAAATTAGCAACTAAATAGATGGAATGTATTGTTTTTTTACTTTGACATGCCTAGCGTTAATATCGATAATATCTAACTTTATTCTATTATGCTAAGCATATCAGTCTACAAAACAATACGTTCAATCTCTCTAGTTTTAATTTTTAGTTGCTAATTTTTCCCTTATGGAAATCATTAAAATATCACAGTAAGACATAACTCTATTTTCAATTCTATAACTTATGTATTAAGTTAATAAATTTATCTGGCATTGATATGCTTTCTGTATTTATTTCTCTCTTATACAAACTGTAATTCGAGTCGGTATATCATGGATTTCCTATAGCGCAGTATTAGGAAGATTGCTTTTTGCCACAACAATGGCGCCGAGGCAGGAGTTGTCGCTACTCTCTACATCTAGTGCTCTAGCTGCAAATGGTAGTTATAGGTTGATTTAAATGCCAAATCAATCCGCCAGATAGCATCCCCTACGGTTTATGAATTTTATTCTAGTTTATTTACAAAAGTTTAGTGAAGATGAAAGTTAAAGACTTGAAAGAAAAGCTTCAGTTAATAGGAGCGAAAACTGACGGAAATAAACAAGTATTGACTAACAGTGAGCAAATTTTATAATGAATTACGATTTACGAAAGTGACGATGCTAAATATTGGGCTAGGCTACGACATCTCATTTAACCTCACAGAATTTTTCGATCTGTAGGAAATCCATGAAACTTGAGATTTTGTTTTTAACACTAGCTGCATTCAAAAACTCCGTGCTAGTCGCGTTAAGCGTGTCGTGTTAAGCTATAGCACGATCCGTGCTGAGTTAATTTTTGAATGTGCTCGTGTTGTCTGTGCTGTCGGGTAGGATATTGGTGATCATATTTCTATCAATAATAAGCACGAAATTGTCCCTACCGTAGGTGATGTAACAATGTATGATTTTGAGCAGGCTTTCTCTCTAGGCGGTATTGTTTTGTCTGCCTGAAACAACAATGGAAATCAGCTAAATGAACAGGTCGTTAGCATCCAGTAAGTCGTGTCCTAATTATCGTGGTTACAATTTTCTCACCAGATGGAGAGAGTGGAGCTATTAGCGATAGGCACTTTACTTTCGACCTGAAAACGGAAAAACATTGATTGTTAACATCCAAGATGGAGACAATGAAGGTTGGATTGTTGCTAGACCCCCGATGGTCAGGTGACTTTTCCGCTTCCAGGCCTTGTTATCTCGTAGGCCTCGGGTCGACATATGATGATGTAACAATGTATGACGTTTCAGTTGTTTGGCTTTCTTTTTAGGAGGTGTTGGCTGTACACGAACACGGACGAAAATACCCTGTGCTCCGTGCTAGGCGTTTTGCAACACGGGACACGGTTCATGCAGGAAGTGACATCAGATTTTTAGCAGCACGACACGCTTAACACGACTAACACGGAGTTTTTGAATGTAGCTATTGTTGTTCGAACACTGTGGAACTGAACAATTTACATGCATGTTCTTATACAGTATTCTTAACATTGCCGAGATTTTCTCCTCATTTCGACCATAGCGTCAAAGCCTCAGATTCATAAAGCGTGGGCACTGCCATCTATACTTAAATCAACCTATTTTGAAAACACTGTTTTATAGTTTTTTCCCCGTCTGCAACGCGAACTTTCTAATTAATTTTGAAACTTGGTGCGAATAAATTCCCTGGTTTCCTAAGCAGAACCCAGCAATCCGTATATTTCTATCGCCTTCCGTTTTTCGTTAATTGATTTTTTGGGGTACACGGTATTCAATTTAAGAGCTGACTAGAATGTTCATCTTTGTACTTTGTTTTTGTTTCTTAAATCGATTTATTAAAATTATTGAATAATATCAATTACTATTCATTGCACCTTAATCTGCTTTTCAAAACTTGAAAGCCAGACAATGGGTATCAGCGCACAGTTCAGCATAGCGTTCTGTGCAGGACCTGCATAGCCGTCGCTCCAGGCGAGTCCTTGGGATTAAGGCACGCCATCGCCAACTGCACTTATACTGGGTCAGGCACCACAGCCTTTGATCTATATAGGATGTCCCAAAAGGTCGTTTACAATTATACGTGCTCGTCCGTCAGATCATGACCAACAAGTTTATCATAGGAAGTTGTGTCCGAAAACGTACCCACCGCTAAAGAGCGGTGTTTGCAGGCGTATTAGAGAACGTATTAGATCATGTCAGACGAGGGCATTGCAGGAGCAGGATGCATCGGTTCAGTAATGAAGAATTGGTCGATATGCATTACGTTTATGGGGCCGTGGATGGAAATGGACAATGATTCTTAAGTTTTTGTTAATAAAGTCATGTTAACGATTTTGCGTGCCTCTTTTTTTGCGTGTCGGTCACGTTGCTGTAGCACCCCACGGTATGTAAAACTTGTTCGTCTTGGTCTGACAGATCAGCACATAATGTTTGCAAATGACCTCTTGGGACATTGTAGAGGATTGGAAGAAAGTTGTCTGGTCGCATTTTCTGGTCCATCACGTGGATAGTCGAGTGCGGATATGCTGATTTCCAACAGAAACTGTGACACCCTAATGCACAGTTGGACGGATATGATCTCCCAATGTATGCAAACTGGAAGACTAGTTAATAAGCGCTTGGTACCAGACACTTTTGGCACTTTATCGAGTCCATACCTTACTGCGTGTCCGTCGTTTTGCCGAAAGTTGGCCCTATGTCGTATTAAACAGGTGATCATAATGTAAAAGCGGAAATGTAATTTCATTATTTTTTATATAATAGGCTTCTTTTTTGATGCGTTTTCTATAGTTTTTCTCTTTATCGAGGACTGTTGCAGTAGTCCATTCTGGGGTATGGACATTAGCATGGCAATGCCTAACCAAAGCATTTGTTTGATTATTTAAACTAACTGCCCTATTGTGTTCCGCTAATCTAATTTTTGATAACCTGGAAGATTGTCCTATGTAATTGCGTTTACATTTATTACAATTAATTTTTAGAATAATCTATAGATTACATTACACAGTATTTTTCCATCATTTTATTATTTTCATCTTCTGTTTTATCTTCTTGTCTGCTTTATTTCCTCGATGCATATTAACTAAATTATTTTTAATTGTATGTCTAATTTTCATTTTTGTATTTTTAAAAAGTTTTCTTATTTTAAAGAAACCTTTCATAATATGTTGAAATTCTAATATTCTCATTTTCATTTTTTTTATTTATATAAAAATTAGTCTATTAATGTTTTTGGATATTGATTACAAATTAACTTATTTTTTAATGACTATTAGGTATATTATGAGGAGAACACAACATTTTAGCGTTTTGAATCAGATTATTAATTGTAGTAAATTTGATTCTTAAAGAAATGGCCGATAATAGTGAGGCAATGCATTGCCTTGCGTAGGTTTTTCATAAACGTAAAAAATAAATTGTTTATCTTTAAATTTAATTTTTATGTCCAGAAACTGTAAAATAACATTTCGTGGGTTATTAATAGTACATGTTAATATCCTATGTTGTACAATATAGTCAAGAATACGTTGTTTAGCAAGCTTATCTGAAACCATTAAGATATAATCTACGTATCTTAACTATAACACTATGTGCTTTGAGGATAACATTTTTATAGAACAAGTTTTTCTTCAACGTTTTTTTTTAAATGTAAAAATGACTTAATTGTATTTATCAATATTGTACCTATTGTTTTTAGCATATATCGTCGATTCAAAGTAAACAAGAAATTAATCTCCCCGAGGAGTAGAGGAAAGTAGCGGAAACACTGAGATTTATTCTTTCCCCTTTTATCCGCATTTTAACCCCACTTTCTTTTATCTAAAACTTGGTTTTCTTTAACATAATATGTAGAAAATTGAAAAGAATTCTACCTTATTTCGTTTCACACTATTTCCGATCGAATGACGTATCACATGCTGTACGTTGCCATTAGAAAACGCTAGTACTTTTCGGTGAATCACCCTCTTAATGTGATAATAGGAAATGTCCTATTCGCGGCGACATGCGCAAGGCATTCTTCTGTATCTCAGCTAGCATAATTTCAAACGTGCCTTCACCATTGTTGACAGACGTAGTTTCATGCAGGCAGTGTTTAGATTGCGTTTATCACTGATAATGGACCAGAGAATCAATATGAAATTCTGTTTTGAATTGGGTTAAACCTCAAAGGAAACCCACGATATGTTAAAGACAGTGTACGGTGAAGACGCTACGACTCGAAAATGTGCGTAGGAGTGGTTTAGGCGTTTCCGTGAAGAACGAGAAACAGATTCCAGAACTTTATCACCCTCTATCACCATCGGACTTCTTGCTGTTTCCTCGTTTGAAATCAACAATGAAAGGACATAGAATTTCTCGACGTTCCGGATGTTCAAACAGTTGTGAGGAGTGAACTTCAAGAAACACAGAAAGAAGATTTTTTCACACGCCTTTCAATAGTCGTACGAACTATGTCAAAAGTACATTGTGGTCACAGGGGCTTACTTAAAGGATATTAAAACACCATCTCTGAAATACCCGTCTGTTTGTTTTTCCAAGTCTTTCGCCGAAATCTTCAGACTCACCTTGTAGTAAAGTTGATCTTGCCTTGAGGAATCTGAAAGCCAAACTTCACTCCTAGATATCAATATAGATCAGATAGTCCCCTCTAACTCCCACCCAGTTAACTCCCATCGCAGTAGACCAATCAAAACCAGATTAAATAGTGAAGTAGGACATGGCCACGGTAAGTTACATTCCCAATTTTAATATCCTATGTAAAAAGAATGTAGAAAATATGAAGGGGACAAACGGACATTGTAAAACCATTAAGTAGCTCCATTCTTCCATTAGTTAATACGTAATTAGTGAAGTATTGTTGAGCCACATCAATGTTGATTAAGTTCATTGTTGCCACCCACATAGAGAGAGAGATAGAGAGCTACCATTTTTTTTTTACCAATAGATGAAATTCTCATATAATTCTGTAACGATGATATAATTACGACGATGTGGAATCTTTGAATTTTTCATTCCACTACACGGTACAAGTAATGGGACAATAACAGTAATTTTGGATTTCACTAATTGGTTTGTCGGTCCACGCTGTCTTATATTTAGTTCTTAGTGCTCTTATTCTTTTGAAAATTCTTTTTTTTTTTTGGGGAGGGGACTGCTGTCGGAGAGAGCTTAGCAAAAGCAAATGTTTGATGCGCTGTTTTATTTCGAATCCGAGGAGAGACGATGCCATGTCATTTGTCAACAAACGGCCGACCATGTTCGCTGTTTTGAGCCATCGTCGTTTCTTGACGTGACATTTATATTCAAATTTCTCCGACCAGCCATTCGATTACAGATGAACTTTAATTAAGTTCTTCATCGAGTAAAATAAAAATCAAGAAAGCGCATAGATTTAAATATTTACACTCTGTGTCTAAGTCATTGACCGGACAAATAAACCATCATTTCTATCATAAAATCAACTCAAAAGGAACCATGATAATTGCAGAGAGTACATCTAATAATTTATAAAAGAATATTTATCTGTATGAAGCCATTTAATTACTTATTTGAAGTCTATTAGAAATTAATGCCATCTTCACCGATAATTTTATGTGTATAGTTCAAATTTTCAACTAAAATCTTCGTAAATGCTTTTTACTCATCATTAATCGTTGATTTCCTCTTCCATCCGCCTTCAAAATCGTGATTGGTGGATTAACAATGGAGGTTTCGGACGATTGTATCCTAGACCGTGCTTGAAATTAAAATCTAATACTATTGTTATATAAACAATTGTCAACAGAACATTATGTAAAACCGTCCTTGTAAAAGCAGTTTCTTGGAATAAGAGGACATCTCAAATTTTCTGATAAAACCATTTTCTGATTTAAGTTGGCTTGCTAGTTAATTTATATTTTTTCACAGTTCCATTTTTTTGCAATAAATTGGCAGTACATTTAATTATGCTCTAATATCCTTTGGAATAAAGTCAGTGAGTTATTAATAATTAAATAAATTAGCATCTTGTCCTCGCAATATGAACAGTTTATAGGGACTAAACAGCTCAATCTATTAGATCCATTCGTGGAGAAACCATGAAATTTCATAATCTCTTACTTTTAATAATTCATAAAATTACTTCTCAGAGAAACTGATTAAAATTGTTATCAATATCCTTAATTTGAATCTCGTTTTTTCAGCTTCGGAAGTAACCAATTTACTTGCAGGAAATTAAAGAATATTACGGGAAAAAAGATCCGCAGAATCTCATTACTGTGATAGAATTAGATGGAAAATGCTCGTAACAGTAAATACTTTAAAGCTATACAAAATTTCGTTGAGGGAAACTCGGGAGTTTAATTTTAAATTTACGTATAAAAAGGAGTCTCATTAAAACTATATTACCGGAACATGCTTTGGTAATGCAAAATAAAAAATTAATTAAACATCTAAAATATTAAAAAAGTATGTAATTAAAAAATTCAATTAGAAAAATTTAATAACAGAAGCAAAATTTACTGATAATGCTATTTTTATATATTTAGAAGAGAATAGAAAAATATAAAGTTTTAACTTCCATAGACTATTCTTCTTCTTCTTCTTTTTCTATTTCCTAGTTGGTTGTTCCCGTTCTGCGACTACGTATGTAACTAAACTATCGATCTACGACGAGGTCTTTCTATGTCTCTTTTTGTTCTAGGTTTGTAATTATGTAGTGTCTGTTGCAAGCGATATTCTGACATTCTAAAAACATACTTTCTCTATTTATGTTGGTATTTTTTTTTAAACTTCTAAAAAACTTTATGAATAATTTTAAAGATGCCAACCTTGAAGTGTTGAAAGATGAGCAAGCTCTTTTGTTTGCCTGATTTTTCATGTTTATTTTATTTTATTTTTTTCTTTTTTTTATTTTCTTTCTCCTTTGTCATATTAATTATTTCTTATTTTTCCTAATGTTTTTTGTCATATTATTTGTACATGTACTTTTTTTTTTCCTTTTTCTCTTTTCTCTTTACTTTGGTATTTTCTGTGTTGTTTCATTAACCCTGTTTTTGGGCTTCGGCTTGTTGGCGGACAACATTGGGCTTTTTTCCTCTGGTTCATCTTGTGGGATACTTCCCGTTGTTGTGATATATTATATTATTATCCTTAATGTTAATTTTGTTAATGATATCACTGGGCAAATTTAAGATTTTTCTTGTTCACGAAATGAAAGTGGGTGATTTTGGTAGTGTTTTTTCTGCTGATTACGAATATAATTTTGAAATTTCTCTAGCTCGCTGTCACAAATGCTGGGCGATGAAGGAATTAGCAGCGCGCAGGAAATAAATAAAAGCAATACGATAGAGAGAAATGAGAAATATCGAGAGAGAAAGCAGACGATACAAGCTAAAGGAGTAGGGAAAGAGGAAGTAGAGAAAGCGAAAGTTAAAGAGGGGAAATCGGTTAGTAAAAGGAAAGCCAATAAGCGAGAGAGAAAAGAGCGAGATGGCAGAAAGAGTGGTGAAATGATTTCATTGGATGTAGAAAAAGGAAAGAGAGGCGGAGAAAAGAAACGCGGGATTGAAGAAGGAGAGAGAGGGATTGGAAGACAGAGGAGGGAAGATGCTTGCGGAGTAATGGATATGGACATAGGAGCTATTTCAGAGAAAAGACGGCGTGGGTAACGCGAGTTAAAAATATTCCCGCAACAAAACTTCTCGGGCGTTCTGAATCTTGGCGTCAGCCGCGGCAAAAGCGTTTATGACGGAAGGAGGTAGGTGAAACCCTGATAATAGTTTAAACACCTCGGAAAATTTCCGTTCCTATGTGCCCGGATTTTGTCGTGGGTCCTTGACGTGCACAAAGCCACAAGGAGAAGCAAAGCGGGGTGTTATCCCGTCTACTGTCTATTTGGAGAACAAATTAATACGAAATAGCACATTAAGTTCCTGTAAAGATAAACTAGTATCCTCACTAGTATTCTCCATGAAAATATGTAGAGGCGAGCTTGTGTCTCAAGTTAACCAGGAGGAATATCCTGTGCAAGATATCCAAGCATTTCATAAGAAAATTTTATGCCAACGTAGAAGGTTCGCAGGAGATACCGAGTAATGTGGAATTAAGCAATGGAGCCTAATTAAGCGAGGAAGTTTATGGAAGTGGAGCCATGGAATTGAATAGTAGTTACCTAATAGTTAGCGGCCAATTAGGAGCAAATTCTCAGCTAAGTATTTTCAATAACTACAGACAGCGTGACAAGGATTACCCCACTCATTGTACTAACTTTAGCAAAGCGCTGAGCACTATTGCCGAAAGCGATCGTGGAGCGAAATACGTATGGAATTAAATAGTAGTAAGAACACATTTGTTTAGCCTAAAATATAAAGATCATTTTGGTCCAAATTTTATTAGATAGACAAGGCAAAGGGGTGCGATAGGCTTAAATCTTTGATATTGTGATGGTCCCACCCTCCAGGTAATACACCTGAGTGCATCTATTAAGAACAACACTGGAGGATGAGGCAATCAAAGGTTCAGGACCAGTGAACGAACTACGAGGGCTTAGTTTTGCGTGTTGATTCTGACATATTTTTATTCAAAATTTCTTTTGAGACTTACAATAACGTATATCATAAAGACTTATACTGATCTTACTAAACAAAAAGGGGCCCCCTTAAACACTATTACTTTAATATTACTCTGCATTAGGTTTCAAAAACTACTTATCACAAAAGCGGGTTCGTGTCCACTCCGATACCCGATGTGGACTCTGAGGGCGAATACCAACTAGCTGCTGAATACGAGTCAACATGGGGGCGGACTCATGCTCCACACAGCGACGTCAAGCTCGATTCCACTGCTCGCATCCTCTGAATCAAGTATTCCTTCCACTGCGCTTCAGTTCACGCAGTGTACTTCTTTTGATCATTCAGCCAAGGGAGAGGTACTGGAACCCTTCTTAGCAGGATCGAGCAACCTAAAGCGCTGACGTCACTGACGAGCTCCAAGCACGCGTCAGTATTACTTCGCCACTCGTGTTTTACAAATCACGGTGCGACAACTGGGCGCGAGAGTACCGCTCCACCTCACTTCCGCTGCTTCGGTGTTCACCTCAGATTCCCCAGAAGTGCATGCATAAACATAACTCTACTCAATTAGTTACAAGAATTTTTGCACAGTACAATTCGCTGCTTCATCTTACAGTGACGGAGAAAGAGTTCAAAGTACTCTTAACGGTGAGTATATGAATATTAAATTGTTTATTCCGACATTTAAAGTCAGCCAGAGCGACGCAAAGTAATTGTTCTTTTTTTTTATTAGGATTCAATTTACGTGAGATCCGGTGGGAGGTGCCGTGTCTACGTTCTAAATCCCAATGCTGTAGCTCGACCGCTAATTAATTCGAAAAAATATCACTCACCAAGTGTTCCGCCGCACAAATATCACAAGCCCTGCCGCATTTACGCACTCCTAAGACTGTACATCGGTCGAAGTCATCACCATCCCGTTCCATAACTTTATTATCGGCGAGGCTCCATCACGCCTAAACTTCGCTTGCTTCGAAATCTCTTACAACGACATTATCTAGTCAAATTAATCATCTCAAACAGTTTCAATAAATTAATCAAACAAAAATCAAACTTATTCATTGTATACATCTAATTAAATTCACTTATCTAGTCATTTTGTTTCGTTCCAAACATTCCTAGATATTCAACTTCCCACATATCATATATTTTACATTGCCCGTCCATCATCGTTGGGGAAGTCGTTCCACACTCGCATCACGAGAATAACAACAACAACAATACAACAACAAAACACGCGCAACCCAACAGAAAAACTCCATACACACGCATTTATTCTCAGAAAAACACACAACAATACTATAACGGAGGCTGCGATGATCTTCTAGGAAAACACATTAACAATTTCGGACGCCAACAAAGCACACACACGAAACATTCACACTTCTCGCAACAATAAACCACATAACAGCTACAACAATACGGATACACAAAACAACAAATGACTATGCAAAACAACCAAAAAATGTTTTAATAGCACTTCATTTCCTCAACAGCATCCCGTTAACGACCTCAATCAATTTTCAATTCACTTAATACATACCGGATAATCTCATTACCATGAATAATGCAAAATTCTAAACGTACATGTAAGATCTCTTTTAAATACTTTATAACTACCCCCCTTCCGCCGGACACACGTGACTACCAGCACACCTGGTACGTCACAATATCAATTTTGCTAATATTCTGTTTTGTTTGTGTCAATAGGTTCCCGACGTTGTTCGCTACTATTCTCCACATCATACCATTTACGGGTTCCGGCAATCCTCCCACCAAACGGGTTGCAAGACGCGTTGAGCGTCCAACACAGAATATTTTCAGTTTAAAGTTTAATTGTTTGAATTATTCCTTGATAATTTAATGTTAATGAGTTGTATTGCTATATTAAGAACAAATCCTAGAAAACATTTTGAATTTGTGAAAATTGTTTAATCACATAATAATTAATAATTTTGAAGAGTAAGTCTGTATTCCGAAATAGAAACAGATTAAAAGTATTTTTTTCAATGCCAAGCTCTGCCACTCTTAATAAATTACCTCACAATAAATTATCACTCACACAGCTTATGAGATATGGCGAATTGAAATTCGGTATTGGCCGGCACAAATGGTAAATTTGTGGAGATTTGAAGTTTGTTGGGCTTCTTTTAGCATGCAGAGCGGGTACACCAAGCACTACTGTTTTATTTGGGAGTAGGATAGCCGGGCAAAAGATTTCCACTGCAGCACAAAGGACTGGATATATCGCCAATATAGAACTCCTGGGAAAATGCATGTCGAAAATAAACATCTAGCCGAAATTGAGAAATTCCTGCTGCCTCCATTTCATATCAAACTGGTTTTAATGAAAAATTTGTAAACACAATGGATAGGTAGGGCGCGGGATTCCAGCATCTGAAAACAGAAATTTCCCCGCATCAGCGACACGAAAATAAAGGAAGGCATTGTTGTCGGTCCTCAATTCAGTGAGATAATGGGCATAACGGGTTTGAAACTGCACTGAACCCAGTGGAATTAACAGCTTGGAAAGCTCTGAATAAGGAACCCAAGTACGCCAAACTCGTCTATAAGCTTTTGCAAGCATTTTATGAATTGGGATGAAAGATTCACTTGTTGCCTTCCTACCTGGACTTTTTTATCTGCCAGCCTTGGTGACCTTAGTGATGAACATGCAGAACGGTTCCATCAAGATATTTCTACCATGGAGAAGTGGTACGAGGGAAAATGGACCCCTAACATGCTTGCTACCGCTGGACCCTCCTTCGGGACCTTCTAGATGCCACATACAAAATAAAGTCCTGGGCAAAACGGATTTAATATACTATACGTTTTAATGTTTGCCGCATTTCAAAACATATTTGAAATTACTTAACAGGGCATTAGTGTTTGAGAATGTTCTATGTAATATGCGAAAGAGGCGTAGAAATTGGAAATTTGTCGAATTCTAAAAATTGGTGCGCGATGAAAAAATTTCGTTTCCATTTTTGTAATCGGCATTAAAACTACTATAAGACCATCTAAGTGGGTTCCGTAAGCATTTTGATTGTTGACCGTGTGTAATAAGAGTTTTATTAAATTTTATGAGTTACTGAGCGGGCTTTTATCTTTTTGGCGTAAGGTCCATCATTCACTGCTGTACAATAGAGCGAGTTTGGATATTACATCATGGATCCGAATTTGCATATCCTTTCTCATTTGGTTTCCGAAATTTCTTCTTAAAATTCCACTTAAATTTGCTATTCATTAAATTTTCCCGATCCACTTTTCGATAATCATCTAAAGGTATGGATAATATACAAAATCCTGTACATACCCTATTGTGTAGTTAATAGCATTTCCGCATTCATTGTTGTTTTCCACAACAATCATTTTGTTGTTGCTAAGTAATAAAAATCAAATCGCCAATGTATCAGAATACTAATAAAAAAAAAGAAAATGTTCTGTAAAACTTGTTAAATAAGTCTAGTCCTTTTTCCTTTTTCAACTAAAATAACTCTGCGACCACGACAAGGTTATGGGCCCAGCACGCCACCACTGCGGAACAGAGCATTCTAAAGAAATCAATTTGACGGATGCGTTTAAAACTATACTCGAAACTTAGGCCTACACCTGAAAAAAGCTAGCCAGCGTAAGTAGATTACGTTTTTCGTTTCTACCAGACGTTGTTTATAAGTGATATCGGCAAGTTTGTTCGGGTTAAACGAAATGGCCAATAGTGGAGAATCAATTACGTCCATGGGTCTAGAGAAATTACATGAGGGGAATTACCAGTCTTGGAGTTATAATATGAAAATATTATTGTATGACCGAGGTCTGTGGAACTTCATTGACCGGACAGCAGCACCTCTCTCACAAGGAGCTAGTTCCGAAATGACAGAAAAATATTCGTTGCGGAAGAATCGTGCATTGTCAACTATAGCTATGGGAGTGTCCACCAGCCTACAGCATCTGATACGTGAAGCAAAGTCAGGGAAAGAAGACTGGGACATATTAAAAGAAACGTTCGAACCTAGTCACGGATCCGAATTCTTAGTTTCAAACGGGAGTTCATCAATACTAGATTTCATAGTGAAGAGACCATGGTAGCGTACATCGGACGACTTAAGCATACATCATTGTGCTTCTCAGCTGAATGAAGCAGGATCGCCCGTGGCTGATACAGACCTGGCATATAGTATGATTGCTGGATTTCCCGAAACTTACGATATGGTAGTTACTCAGTTTAACACCATGGAAGGAAATCAGTTCAACGCAAAAGCCGTTGCTCAAGTACTAATGACTGAATATGAGAGAAGAGCATCGAGACATATTTCAGAAGAATCCCGAACACAAGCATTTGCAGTTGGGGTACAGGAAATGGGACATAAATTAACATCACAGGAGCAGGCATCCAAACTCAAATTTAAGGGCAAGTGTTACTTTTGCAGAAAATATGGTCATATGAAACGAGATTGTTGGAAAAGAATAAAAGATGAAGAACAAACCGGAACATCAAGTAAGGCAATAAAGGACACAAAAGATGCTTTCTTGATGGTATTGAACATAGAAACATTGGCTGAAAGTTGGATTATTGACAGCGGTGCTACGAATCAATTTACCTATAAAAGTGATTGGCTGCAGAATTTCCGCGCATCTGCTTGTGCAAGTGCTACAACCGCCCAAGGTAGATGGCGATAAAAGGTATGGGTGAAGTAATTATTGAAACATACGTAAACAAGGAAAGAATCCAAATCATACTCAAGAACGTGTATTACGTGCCATAACTTAGAAGAAACCTGATTTCTGTGCGAATGATGGACAGGAAACATTACAAAATTTGCAAAGGAATCAGGAAACAAAATTTGCGAATGATGGACAGGAAACATTACGACGGAAGGATGCAAATCATCAATGCTGAGAAAAAACTCGTAGGAGCATGCATTGCGCAAAACGATTTGTATGTACTACAAGCAAGAGTTGTTTTTCCAAAATCATCCGAGGCACATATTGCAAGTCAACAACCATTACTCGATTTATGGCATAAGAGGCTTTGCCATATCCATCATAAAGATGTAAAAGCAATGAGCAGCAAAAACTATGTATGAGGTCTAGATACTCTTAACTCAAGTCCCAGTTTCTGTGAAGACTGTGCGATAGGAAAATCTACTAAAGAACCACATCGTCCTATTGGGAAAATCAGTACTACGAAGATTCTAGAACTTGTTCATACAGATATTTGGGGACCAAGTCCCGTGAATTCAACTGGTGGAGGAAAGTATTTCCTTTCTTTCATTGATATTTTTTCAAGAGCAACAGTGTATATACTGAAGAGTAAGGATGAAGTTTCTCATTACCTAAAGAAGTATATTAGCCTGGTTGAACGCCAAACCGGAGAACGCCTGAAGAGACTACGGTCTGATAACGGCCTGGAATTTTGCAACCAGACGGTAAATAAGTTATGTGAAGAACTCGGTATAATTCATTAATTGACTAATATTTACTCTCCTCAAATGAATGGAATAGCCGAGAGATTTAACTACACTATTATGCAGTTAGTAAGAACAAATCTTATTGCAGCTGGTTTGCCAAAGCATCTTTGGGCCGAGACGGTCATGGCCGTTACTTATGTTAAGAACAGAACACCGCATCGTGCGATTCAAGGAATGATACCCCAAGAAAAATGGAGTGCCTTTAAACCGAACGTCGCACCCTCCAAGATGTTTGGTTGCACAGCATTCGTTAACATACCTAAGAAGAAATTATCCAAGTTGGATCCTAAAGCTAAACGATGTGTGATGGTCGGATACGCATTCAGCACCAGGGGGTATAGGTTATGGATACCTGGAACTACTCAAGTGATAGAGTCAAAACACGTACGCTTTAATGAAGATTTATATTTCTTCCGATCAGAAAAGAACGATGGCATTGATCGCTTGCAAAATACTCTTGAGATAACTGAAGATACTGACGAAGATGGAAACAATACCGAATCGGAAGATCTAAATCTGGTGCCTCAAGAAAAGGGACCGCACGATGATAACAATCACCAAGACGACAGGGAGAATCCCAATGATGAAATTCAACTTCCCAGCAGTCCTAAAATAAGAAAGTTACCGAAGAAATGGAACCTCAATCCTTGGGGAAGAGCGGGAAAACCAAAAAACCAAAACGTTAATCCTGAAATTAATCTTACAGAATTGGTCATCACTGAAACGATCGAAGAATCAAGAAATTCCGCCCAAGCTGAAAAATGGGAAGAGGCCATGGAAAAGGAAATTACAGCTCTGAAGAGCCGAGGCACATGGTGATTGACAAAGCTGCCACCTAATCAACATACTATTACATGTAAATGGGTATTCACGGTGAAAACGGACCCAGAGGGAAATATTCTTCGTTATAAAGCTCGACTTGTGGCTCGAGGGTATTCTCAGAAAAAAGGAACGGAATACGAAGAAACTTATTCACCAGTGGTAGATTTTTCACTTATTAGAACAATGCTAGCAATTGCTGCAATGTTTCGTAGGGAAACCAGACATTTGGACATCGTAAACGCGTATCTTTATGGGGAACGTAAAGAAACTATTTACATGACACAATCCCCCGGATGGAAAGAAGTCGGAAAAGAAGATCATGTCTTACGACTTTGCAAATCTCTATATGGCCTCAAAAAAGCCGGACTCGAGTGGTATACTGAGCTTGACAAAACACTGAAAGAACTTCATTTTAGAAGTATATCCGGAAGTTATTGTGTTTATCAGTATAAACAAAGAATCATCGTACTAATTTATGTGGACGATATAGTCATTTTTGGGAAAGCCAAAGGAGATATTGAAGAAGTCATTCAGAAAATCTCTTCAAGATATGAAGTAAGAGATTTGGGGGAGATCACGTACATACTGAATATCCAAGTGGTCAAGGATGACAACGGAAATATAGGAATTCATCAAAATAATTTCATTAATCGGCTGCTAAGCAAATACCACTTTTCAGATGCTAGAACCGCAAGTGTACCAGTTGATCCAGGGGTGAAGCTGATAAAAGAAGACCCAACGAATGATAGTGATGATTACTTTCAACAGCACTATCATGAAATAATTGGAAGTCTGCTGTACCTAGCTACAAGGACAGGACTGGATATATTGGTATCAGTAATCCAGCTGGCACAATTTGTTGTGAATCCAAGTAAGACACATAGTCAATGTTTGAAGCATATGATGAGATATCTGAATACCACTCAGAAAAAAATACTGTGGTATGAATCAAAAGAATCAGAACTGATGACTTATGCCGATTGGGCTGGAAACTTAATTGATCGACATTCATATAGTGGGACAATCATCACTGTAGGAAAAACACCTGTAATTTGGCAAGCTTCCAGGTAAAAATGCGTATCACTCTACGTCGCCCTTTCACAAGCCGTCAGAGAGGTAATGTGGATTACGAAAATATTGGCAGGACTGCATCTTCATAACGTAAGCCGTCGACCGATGATCATCAAATATCATAACCGTTCGGCGATAGACTTTTGCAAAACTAAGAAAGAAAATACTCGATCAAGGCACATCGATACTCGTTATCATTTTGTGAGAGAACTGGTAGAGCAGAAGATAGTCACAATAGAATTCGTACCCTCCAGCGAGAATAAGGCGGATTTGATGACAAAACGTTTGAAGAAAAACGAACATGAACGTTTTATCAAAGCTATTAATCTTTATTAACAACTAAGCTTATCGGTAATATATTGAATAAGTTAATGGGGGAGAATGTTGGATTAAACATTATTCAATAGCATTGTAGTTTATAGCATTTCCGCATTCATTGTTGTTTTCCTCAACAATCATTTTGCTATTGCTAAGTAATAAAAATCAAATCGCCAATGTATCAGAATACTAATAAAAAAAGGAAATGCTCTGTAAAGCTTGTTAAATAAGTCTAGTCCTTTTTCCTTTTTCAACTAAAATAATTCTACGACCACGACATATTGTTTTATCATTAATTGAAATTTTGACTCGTAACAACTATTTACCAGATACTGCCATTGATTTAGTTTTATATTATCTTCATGTTATATTCCGGTATAATATTCTGTAACGCAAATCTGCTCGTTGTAAATCATCTTCACTTTCTGCAAATAGAACTTGATCATCTGCGAATAACCCTGTATTTAGTTCAGTGTTGTTGCTTATTTTTATGGTTGGGGTTTGGTAGATTTCCAAATTTTAATTGCCTTGTCCAAATACAATGTAAAGTAGAGACACCATAACTCTAAGACCTTGACTTATTTCAATAGCCTCTTTAATTTTGTTATAATCCAATTTAGCTTCTACTATTGCCGTTTCGTATAGATTTTTTACAGCATTTAAGAAATTTTGAGGCATTTCCTAAAATTCTAGAACTTCCCTTTGTTGACACTACCGTACGCCATTTTCATAATCTAGGAACAGTACGTGGTTTGTTTAAAAATTAATAAGACTGTTCCAGTAAAAGTCCTTACTTACTTACTTAAATACTTTTCAAACCCGCTTATCCGTTAGGGTCGCGGGGGCAGCAGCCCTATGAAGGATTTCCAGCGATTGCGATCTTCCGCCATCAGCCGCATGTCCTCATTGGTAATACCCAAACGACTCGAACCCAGATTCTCCATGTATTCTAGCCACCTGGTTCTAGGCCGACCCCTTGGTCTCTTACCCACTGGCTTGGAAAATAACAACTACCTCGGAAGATCATTTTGCGACATCCGTATCATGTGGCCATACCAGCGCAACTGAGATCTCTCAATGCAGAGAAGTAGCGGCTCAACACCTAAAGACGCCTGCTCGGCTGGCCAACCGGGTATAGTACCGCGCTGGAAAAGAATAACCGCGGGTTCGAATCCAGTCGCTGGCTAGCGTAAGCTGTGAGGCCATTTAGCCAGACTTGATCAGAGATTTGATTCCTCTGTGTAAAAGTCCTTATATGATTGTTATTTACAAATCAATCTTTAAAACTTCAAAATAGTTCCCTTGAGAGCCCACGCAGCGTCGGAGACGTTGCTCCCACTCCTCATAGCAGTGCTAAAATTCGTGATGTGTAATCACTTTCAATTGATCCATCTCGGCCTTCTGAATCGCTTCCACAGAGGCAAAATGTCGTCCTTTGAGGTAACATTTCCACGTCCCAACTTGGGAAAGAGGAAAAAGTTACATAGCGCAAGATCTGGGGAGTAGAGGGGCTGACGTACCACTGAAATGCCTTTTTGGGCTAGAATTGCTTGACAGAGAGTCTTGTGTGACAAAGTGCATTGTCGTGAGAAGTTTCAGGAATGCTTGGTTTGGCTCGAAGAACTCTTTTCCTCAGTTCTTAGTTCGAAGTTCGAAGTTTTTCACTTTCGAGTCATCCAGTTTCTTGATACATTAAAGAAACATTCTTCACGTGAACGTTTCGTATTAATAATCTAGTGACAGTAAGAAGTTGGAAATTACACTGAAGATCAAGGAGATGTTTGTCTAAACTACCACTAGAGGGAGACATTTCCTGAGTTGCCAGATAGTACGCAAGAACAGACCTCTTATATAAAGAGGTAGATTAAAGTCTTGCCTGTTTTCTAAGAGTTGTTTCATGGTAAATATAGTATATGTACAGGAACGACCTTTCCGAAAAACACACTGTACTTATTCAATTACCATTTTGTTAATTTTCTTATTTTTAGGGTTCCGTACGTCCGAATGAAAAACGGAACCCTTATAGGATCACTCCTGTGTCTGTCTGTCCCGGTGTCACAGCCAATTTACTCCGAATCTACAAGACCGAATAAGTTGAAATTTGGTACACATATGTATTTCTGAAACCCAAACACGGACGTGTAACGTAAATAAGTGAATTTTGAATATGAAGGTCACTTTTGGGGGGCAAATTAGAAAATTAAAAAAAAAAACTTTTGCAAACTGTATCGTGTGATATATCAAATGAAAGGGCTTAATGAGAGGGTCTGAAATATATTTCTTTTATAATTTTTAAATAAATAGTTTTAAAATTATTTAAGAAACAAAATGAAAATTGACCATCCCCCCCATTCCCGAATCTACTGGACCGATTAAGTTGAAATTTGGTATACATATGTATTTCTGTGACCCAAACACGGACGTGTAACGTAAATAAATAAATTTTGAATATTAGAGTCACTTTTGGGGGGCAAATTAGAAAATTAAAAAAAAAAGTTTTGCAAACTGTATCGTGTGATATATCAAATGAAAGGGCTTGTTGTGGGGGTCTCAAATAAATTTTTTTATAATTTTAAAATAAATAGTTTTAAAGTTATTTAAGAAAAAAAAATGGAAATTGACCATTCCCCCCACCTTATCTCCGAAACTACTGAGCCTAAAATTTCGAAAAAAATACAGAAAACAGTTCTTTGCTTATAGATTACTGGAAAACCTATAAGAAGTCTATGGTCTTAAAATAACATGGTAAATCTCTCAATATTGTGCTATCGATCAGTATCTTCAGCTATTCCTGAAACTGAAACTGAAACTGTTTTGTTCAAATTAAAAATTAGAAATTAAAAAATATATATATAATGAATGTAAATACATTAGGAATACAAAACAAATGTAAAATAAATGAGTTGTTTTTCAATAATCATCCTGAATGTAAAATGCTAACTTCTCCTGCTCCTTGTCCGTGTCCATAATTGCCATAGTCTTTTAATCCCCTGGTCTGTGCACAGCACGTTCTATAGATATTCATGGTCATCGAGCTCCATTGTTAAAATGAAGCTAAAGTTTCTAGCTCCCGGTAGGGCAGGAACTCTATTGAAAAGTGGCGCTGCATGTATAATCTGCCCAACTGCGCCTGCAGCGCCACCCTATCGGCAGAGAGAAACTTTACTTTCGTATTCAGTTTCAATGAAAATCTCTATCGCAGGTTGCGGTCGGAAATAGTGCGATCTATGCGGCACCTGGCGCGATCTGTTTTCCTTAGCTTCTCGAAACAATGGAAAATGGCCGAAGCTCGATGACCATGAATATCTATAGACCGTGGTACCAAGGCCTCCTAGATACTACTAGGCCTGAACATGACGTCAAAAATGTATTGTTAAAGCACTAAGATTGTGACGTTGAACTAACTTCAGTAATAGCACCACCAGTTTGACATAAAAATGTTTTATCTTTTCCATGTTCAGGCCTGGTAGTTTCTAGAAGGCCATGGTGGTGCACAGGCATTGAATTCCATTGTTTTAGTCCAACAATTGGATTGCTGTTTTTACTGAAGATTTGTTTTTTGCCCCCTCTCTTGAATGAATTTGGCTACAGCTCAAACTTAACAATGCATTCTAACGATCGCACTACGTAACAAAACTGTCAGGTAATGTTACATATTTGTTGCTGAACACGTAATAGTAGCTGACAGTTTTGTTCTATACAAAAGCCTTGCTCCGAATTCTATTGTTGTAACTTGAAGCAAATTGGGAAGCTCCATGCCCAGAACTATCATGGCCGAAAGTGAGTGAAGTTGATGCAAAACACATGGCTAAACACACGAGAGTAGCTGATTAATAATTCTTTCACACGCTTTTTACAGAGTGATAAGTTTATCTTTTCGTTTACTTTGTATTTGAAGTATTTTATTATATTTTATAAACAATTTTTCGATCATGGTTTCAATTTCAATTTCGTTTCAATTGTCTTTCAGTTACGTATTTTCATTTTAGTTACTTATTTTTGATTTATTTTTGTGGAAAATGATTCCTGAACCTTTTTCTTGTCTATTTGTACAGTTGTACGCAGTTTAACTTTGAGGAATTCCTCAGGCCCAAAATCTTCAAAAACAAAGCAGCCAGACAGCTAATTACTCCACGGCTCACTCTTGCCCAGAACTGTCATGGCTCAATTTGCTTCACTTTTTGCCGCTGTTAACAATAGGATTCGGAGTCTATCTTTGGCTAAGGTCAAACACTCTCACCGGTGAGAAGAGTTAGCATTTGGTCGGTCAGAAATCCCAGTGAGAAAACTTTGACCTCATTTTAACGCGGTCAGAAACGCCAGTTAGTACTGCCGTAATAGTAAAAAATCTCTTTTACTATTATGGTGCTGCTATGCCTAACCGGTTAGTCTAATTGTCCTCGTCGAGAAAACAGACGGTTAGCCCAGTGAGAAATTGCGTCATCATTCTCTCACCGGTGAAGATTTTTGACCACAGTCTTTAATATACGTCATTAGTCTTTAGATATTCATGGTCATCGAGTTTCATTGTTAAAATGAAGCTAAATTTTCTAACTCCCGGTAGGGTGGGAACTCTATTGAAAAGTGGCACTGCATGTACAATCGGCCCAAAGACACCTGCAGCGCCGTCCTATCGACAGACAGAAACTTTACTTTCATTTTCAGTTTCAATGCGATCTATGCGGCACCAGGCGCGATCTGTTTTCCTTAGCTTCTCGAAACAATGGAAAATATCCGATGCTCGTTGACCATGAATATCTATAAACCGTGATTATCTCAAAAACCGTAAGGGATAGAGAAAAATACCCAATTGCAAACTTGTTCAGCATAAAAAAACAAAGAAAACAAAAAAAATCATCCAAATCGGACCAACCAATCGCCCACAATCACCTGTTCTCTTCATTAAATACAGCAATCCAATTGTTGGACTAAAACAATGGAAATCGGTGCCTGTGCATAGACAACACCACCCAGACAGAAGGCCTGCGCACAGAAACGTCATACATTGTTACATCACAAGAAAGTGGCTATTGTTAATCGTATTTCTACCAATAATAAGCCCTAAATTTGGCCGTTTAATGATGACGTAACAATGTATACAGTTTCTGTGGCGCAGGCCTTCTCTCTAGGTGGTATTGGTACAGACCAGGGAATTATAAGACTATGATAGTGCCGAGCAATCCAACCTTTATTGTTTCCAACAAATGAAAAAACATTGTTAAATTTCGAGAAAATACTGATGTCATAGTTTTTTTACCGTAGCCAACGAGAAAGACAGGCCTGGGCCAACACCTTCTAGACACAAGGCCTTGGCACGGAAGACTCTAACGTCAAACAGTAGGCAGCAAGGCCAGCTTTAAATACAGGCCAGGGCAGTCGAAAACAATGTAAAAGGTGATTTTCAACTGCCCCGGCCTGTATTTATTGTTGGCTGTGCTGCCTACTGTATGACGTCAGAGTCATCCGTGTCGAGGCCTTGTGTCTAGAAGGTGTTGCCTGGGAGTTGCCTGTGTCATCCGTGTTGCCACTCAAAAGTCACCTGACTATAGTAGTCTGAGCAACAATCCAACTTTTATTGTCTCCATCTCGGATTTTAACAATCGGTGTTTTTTTCGTTTGTTGGAAACAATGAAGTTTGGATTGTTGCTCAGACTACTGTGGTCAGGTAACTTTTGAGTGCCCAGGCCTGTCTTTCTTGTGGGCTACGTTTTTTACTCGCAGCCAATGTTAGCTACGTTTTTTTAATATATCTATTATCATTAAAAAGAATTCGCGCTAGATTAAATACAGTAGGAAAATCAAATTAAAATCCTAAATAAGTAATTTTACCTATTTTAAGTTATTAAATTAAATTTAATTTTCATTTAAATTTTAATAAAAATCAGTTGCGAATGTTAATTAAAAAATCGTTACTGTATTCGCAAAGTCGAACGGTCGGTCAATTCTTCAGGTTTTATTTTTAGATAGTCTAAGGGGTGGGCATTGTGAATGCCTCCAATTCAAAGCACCGAAAAGATTATTATAGCAGTAGGCTTCACTATTAATTTTAAGGACAAATCAAAAAATGAAATATCAGAATACCTTCTATCACTCGGTCTTACTCTACGTATTCAAGAATATACAACAAGACAGAATTCAGCAATAGACAATATATTCAGAAATTTCCCTGTACATTCCTGTACCATACATACTTTCTTTTACAAATTTGGGTCAGATTTAAAAAAAAACATGGTAGATAACATATTCATCGTACGGAACCCTCTCCACGCGAGTTCGACTCGCACTTGTCCATTTATTTTCTTTCAAAATGGGTTACATAAATATTTGATGCTGTTGCCAATAAACATTACTTCTTCCATTTTTATGGATTGGAATCATTACTGCTATTTTCCAATCGTTTGATGCCGAAATTTCATGAAGTAGTTGCACAAGCAGGGTATAAACTCCATTACCCCTATATTTCCACAGTTCCATAGTCACGTTATCTCTGCCATCAGCTTTTCTGTTCTTCATGTTTTTCGAGCTTCTTTTATATTGTAAAGAAATAGCTTTATATTTTTCTGTAAATGAAGCTACAGTATGTTTTTCATTTTCATATAATAATTGCTAATAGTGTTATTTCCACTTATTATCTGATATTCCTGTAATAGCAATCGTGTCAAACCATCTTCCCGTAGTCTTTTTAAAGCTTTAAACTCATACCGTTGTGATGCTGGTACATCTTTTTCCAGATTTTTTACTTCCCAACTTTCAACCTTTCCTTGTTAATCCCATTGCTCTTCTATATTCATACTCAAAATAGTCCTAATTTTTGTTAGTGAGTGACCATTTCAAATATGCAGTCCTTTTTTCTCTGATAGCTGTCTGCATTTCTTCATTTCAAATTTTTTTCATTTCCTGCGTGTGAGTCCGTATGTTCCTAAAATCTTTGAATGGCTTTTTCACAGAATCACATATAGTAATAAAGTCTGTTTTTATGTATCCTACTCTTGGCTTCAGTTTTTTTACTAATCTAAATTCATAAAGCTTTCTTTTATTTCCTGTTCCCGGAGTTGGTTTTTTAAATTTTCATTCTTCAATTTTCTATTTTATCTTATTCCAGAGATATTGCTTTGGTACTTAAATTATTTTTTTTAGAATAAAACGAGCCATTTCTAGTTGTACTCTTCTGTACATCCGTGTGTCTATATGTGGCCATATTTTCTTATTAGCTACAAAATAATCAATAATGGGTTTTAGCTAATCAGCGGTTAGACGATGTAAATTTACGAATCTCTTTGTGTTGAAAAAAAGCTACTTGTGATTCTCAGTTTGTTGTGGGAGTAACAGAGTATTTTTAATATTTAAAAAGCTTGCCGACAAGCACTTTTGTAAGATAAATAATGGTATTCTTATCATTACTCAAGCAGGCTTAATATTTAGTTGGAAATTAAAGTACCTCTCCCTCTCTCAGTATTGATCTACTATCACCCAATTCTTTACTCTCTCCCTTCTACAATTTCCAGCTCGACTATTGATTTTTGAACCATTCTCACCGAGGAGTGATTTCCTTCCATTTACAGCCCGTCTCTCCGTGTATAGGCTTAATCCTACCACGCAGCACTTCAGGAAGAAAAAGGGGGAGCATTGATAACCCCTTTTATAAAAACTCATCTCCATCAGGCGCCGACCTTTTTCCGCTCCTATCACCGGTCCTTTGAGGGTCAATATGAGCTCATCCTTTCCCCCAATTCGCTCTCATAAAAGCGCGGGCTTTTCCTCCGTGTGCTACAAGAACCCTTATGGAAGCTTTGCCAAGAACTCATCAACTTTCAACACACAAACCCTAATCCTCTACGTACAAGCATCATTTGCATATGAGATGCCATGAAATAAATCCGTGTTCTGTTTAAATAGGTGCAAGAGTAGATTTACTAAGTGACGTCCATGAATGAATGGGATGGACTTTAATGGGGAGGATTAGCACAGATTCGCTTTTATTATCAGCTTTTCTTTAGCAGTCATGTGGAATCAATATGCAAAAGTTGTTCATGTAATTCCATTGTACTTTACTGGCAACTAATAAGAAATTTAACGCAAATTTTTCTGGGATTTTATAATATCTTTTATTTAATAATATTTTTATAAGATTTAATTTATTTAAATATATGAAAGATAAATATTTACAAATTTAAGATTTGATATTGCTTTAAATTTATTAAATATTTAAGATTTGCTTGTTTCTGCTAAAATTTAAAGCTGGAAAAGAGGAACGTTAAAGTTTAAAATGCATGCCATACGGAGAAGTTTTCTGAGGCTAAAACAAATATTTTTTACATGCAAAGTAAAGCATTAGCGAACTCGTGGTTTCTTAGATAAGCGACAGGAATATCTTTTCTCTTACTCGGAAAATACATTAAGTTCAACTTATCGGAAGAGTAAAAATTGCTTAAAGTTGCTCTAAAATTTATTCAAACGCTGTAAATATCGGCGTGTAAACATTATGATATAATGATAATTCTAAAGAGATACTGTAAATTTTCAAAAACTTAATTTTGATTTTGGAATTTAAAACGAATACATTAAGTTAACATGCTTAGATGTTTCGTCAAAAATTGTATAATCAGGCTTATCTACAAAAGTTTTTCCTGCTTAAAAGTAATAATGAACATGGTATTTTTATAAAAAATTGTAGATTTTTGTCATTTTCAGATTATAAGTAAATTGTGAAATACATGTATTAGCTTATATCCCTTTCAAAGATTTTTAAGAATATTAATAAACACTATCTATTACAATTCATTGCGCTCTCGAGTAATGGGGCACAGAACACATGTATCGCAGAAAATTTAAAGCTATTATATTGTGAAATTCATAAAGGAGGAACTTTCAAATGAAGTAATTTTCATCTCACCAAAAGTGAACCAATAGTCAACTTCTAAAATACAAATCTGACAGAGTACTTTCAATGGAAGAATTATTGGACTTTAATGTGAGGGGTTTTTATGTGTATTCATTTCCAAAATAAACCGACGCCGTTTTCCAATATGGAAATTAACCTTGTAAAAACTTTTCTGTTTTTTGCATTTTCTTTAAAAACCAAACCCACCAGCCGGCCAGGTGGCTGAGAGGGCCAGGGCGTTGGCTTGCTAGTTCTCAAGTCCGCCTGGTCGTGGGTTCGAATATCGCCGTGGGCATGGATGTTTGTGTTTGTCCTGGGCTTGCGTAAAAGGCGCAAAATGACCTTAGTAATCGACGCCAAAATTTCTAATAAACCAACCAACCACACCACACTTTTACTGCCTTTATCTCCTAAACGGTTGAATCAATTTTAAGAAAACCAAGAATAAAACATTTTTCAAATCTTGTGTGCAATTTGAAAATACTATTAAAAATAGAGGTTTCCATTGGACATTTCAAAGTTGACTTCTATATTCGAAAATGGCGTCGGTTTTTTTTTCTAAGGAAAAACCCCTCACATAAAAGTACAATAATTCGTTCATTGAAAGTACTCTGTCAGATTTGTACTTTAGAATTGGCTATTGGTTCCCTTTAGGTGAGACAACACCCTGTATAATTACAAGTTGAGTGATTATTCACGCAAAAATAACTGAAAAAGCATGGAATGACGTTGGCCAGAAAGTCACTTTATCAGGTGTATTTACATTTTTTTAATGAATAATGATAGACAATATTTCATTTTAGACAATATTACATTTAAATAAGTTTTTATTTTATTTGCAGCAACTAATGGTCCTCAGTTGATATTTCTTTCAATATAAGAATGGATCCAATACTTTCTCTTTTTTTTTTTTATTTTGTTTCACCTTTTTTCTTTGACAGTTAGTAATAAAATATAATATCCTCATCACTTGAGTCAATATACATCGTGAGGCTCAAATTAACCGAGTGACTAAAATAGCAGATATTAGAGTAGCATTGTGCATGAAATTTTTTTCAGAAACTAATTAGTTTAGTTTGTTCTGAGTAGCGTTGGGTGAGAAGGGGTTAAGAGTTTTTGAACATAATCAGTATTAGAATTCACTCTAACCATTACAAAGTTGCAGTTTTATCAGGAATAAATATAAATTTCCGAAGCCTTAGTCTGAGGACATTTTATCTTTAACTGTTTCACTCGATTTTTTAAAGCTATTCAATCATATGAAGGATTAGAACCAATTTTGTAACATTACTTAAATCAGAGGAGACAAAAAAATTCCTGTATATAGAGGAACTAGTTTTCAAAGCGGTTTTGGATTATTATAAGTATTAAATAAAAGACAGCATGTGTAAAAGGATAAGTGTCACAAGTTGGAGGCCATCAGACTCAATATTCATCAACACTAATTTCAATAGTGACAGCCGATTACCAAATAAGGGAGACGATTTCGAGATAAAAGAGAAGCGTAATCGAGGCTCCTGAGTAGGGTTGGGCAATTTGCGATAACGATGATCGGTAAATATAATCGATTAACAAAAACAACCAATTAGTTCAATCGATTAATCATCTGATCGATTAAATCGATTAATCGATGAAGCGAATCACGTGATCTTATCTTTGTCAAGAAAGATCTTCGTCAATATTAAATGTGTTTAAATTAGAGACGATTACCATAGGTAAGCGTCTCTGGTTTAAATTAATCAATCTAATCAATTAATCACGATTATTCGATTAGCCCTATATTTAAAACAACATTTATCGATATTGATCGATTTGCTTCCATTAATCGAGTTAATGGATTAATCGCCCAATCCTACTCCTGAGCATTCGATTGGAAAAGTTCTGACGGGTCCATTAGGAGGAAGGGCAGGCGAGCTTCAGAAAGGAGAGAAGTGAAGGTGGCGGGTAACGAAGGATTTGATGCCAATCAGCAACACGTTGTATCAGAGCCGAGCCAATGATAATGTGCAATCTCATTTAAAGGCCTCAAATAACTTTCCGCCCATTATACAACGTTATAAAAGGCGCCGACGAGAACTTCTCTCTTCTCTCTCAAGCCAGTTTTAATGGACTAGATAAATTTGATGAGGATAAAATATTTTGTAACTGTGGATAATTGTAATGAAGAAAGTAAAAAAAAACATCTCTTGTCCACACAGAAAAAATTTACTACAACGATTACGGGATATTTGTAGTGAAGAAAGAAAAAAAGCGTCTTAAATTTGATATTGGCTGTGAACTTTCCTCTCCGATTAACCCTTTGATTTCTTTCGAAGCAATTTACTCGTCTTTCGGAAAATCCACGCCTGAACCTGACCTTGCCTTTGAAGGGAATGTAAGCGGCCCAATTCATTTCAGCGCGGGCGGACAAGAAATTTACGGTAACAGTTTTATTTATGCTCTTTTTTTTATATCGTGCCCAAACTGAATAAGGTGAGCTTATCTTACCTCACTTACAAGGGAACCGCAGATAGCCTTTTTTTTTGCGAGCAAGCACACCGTGGAAGCGATAGCGCTGCGCGGCAGTGAAGCGCCCCGGAAGTGCGCAGAGTTCAAAAAACATGGCGGAAAGAGGGCAAGCAACCTTGTTAGCGGTGATCGACAAAGAATTGCAGTTAGAGCACTGTTATTAAGCATAAAACCTTAATTTTGCTGTACAATTATTCGTCTCGAAATAATTTATAAGATGAGGTAGGCATCCATGAATACTATTTTTATTTAAAATTATAAAGCACCGCGATACATACCCCCTCACCAACGCATCGTATTATTCGACGTTGCAATGAAGCCAGCTCCGTGTTTGGTTACCGAATTATTTAATAAAATGAAATAATAAGTTAAGGAAATGGTTATTAATTACTCTAGACATTTTTTACTGGAAGGCAATTAGCTAATTGTAATAATCTATTTTAAAAACTAAGTTTGTTTAGAAATTTGAGAAACCATTCAATTGCCATCTGCTGCTGTCTATTTCTTCTGAATTGGATTCGTGCTGTGAGCAGTGGAAGAAAGAAGTTCCGTTAAGTGCATTAATACACCGCTTTAACAGTGGAGTCCTTGTATGAATATGTGTGCTCAAATTTTTTCGTTTTCGTGGTTTATTTTGAAATAAACAAAAATCCGCACTCTCTTATTTTGCAAGCATCTATTGTAGCTTCTTCAATTGAGTAACATATTTCAATTTGGTGGAAATCTGTGACATATATGTTCGAGGGATTCCCTTGTTAGTGACATTTTATGTATTAAAAATGTACGCTATTATATGCTGTTTGAAGAGGCTCGTGAACTTAACTGTAATGATGACTTAGTCGGAATCTTCCCATCTGGTTTAAGAGCCTATTTATGAGAAGACTTAGGACGCTTTTTATCTAAAATTCAATAGAAGAAATTTATCTTGATCTTCAATTTAAGCTTAATTCTCGAAGAATCTTTTATACTAAGTTTATGTGTTCGTCGACCGTGTGTACGACATCGAAGGAAAACACAACAGATTCTTTCCTTTCCACGTGTGTCGGATATGTCCTCTGTCCTTCCAGAGCTTCGTTTTCAATTCGGTCTTCAGATTCAAAATTTCAACGATTTCGCTCAAAGGCACCACTCTGTTCGCAGCAGGCTTGTAAGATTAAAAAAGCGTCGGAACCCACAACATCCCGCTTCCCAAATACGCTTCCACGTTATTATATTTTATGTATTAAATGATGGTCGATTTTTATGTTGTGTTTTTGCTTTTCCCTCACAAAGCCAATGATGATCCAGCATTGCACTCATTTTAGTTAAATTTAAATTTTTATTAAAAATCATTATACACTGATTGGAAGAAAGTAATTGGGCACTTTCGATTTTAGACGTTTTGTCGAATATCTAGAAAAATGCTTGACGAATTATCCTGAAATTTCAGGGGTGTAAAATGATGTTACACCTCATACATTTCAGGGAAGGTTTTCTCCCGAAGGCAAATAGGGGACCAGCAAAGAAGTGAACCAAAAAAATAATGTTTGGAATCACCCTGTAAAAAATAATACTTTAAATGTACAGTAGCTGTAGCATATGCTTAAGAGGCTTGTTTTACTTTTCTGTGTTCATTTGTATGAGAATAGCACGTATATTCATGGAGATATAAAGGTTTCTTTAAAAAGGTCGAAATGTTTTAGTAAGTTTTTTGTTTATAACACGCAGGATTTTCAACCCATTGCAATGCCATTTACAGCAAAACTTGACAAACTACAGTACAGACAACACCCTGCAATCAGAATAGAAAAAATATTAAATATTTGATGAAATATGAGCATTTTTACTAAATAATGTTTAACTGCGCATGCGTTACCAAATTGTCTTTTGCATAATTTATTAGCCAAATGTATAGAGCTACTCTTATAAAAAGCCCAAGCAAATATCTTGAAAATTCAGAAAGATATCGTCGATAGAATGAGTTGAATTTCAGTTGCTCTCAAAAATAAACAAAACGATAAGGGGTTTTCTCCAAATTTTTATTTTTGGATCGGACACCAGTATCAACTTCTTCTCATTACGCTGACATGAAAAAATATTGACTTCATATTGACTTCATATCAGCGTAAGAAGAATAAGTTGATACTGGTGTCCGATGCAAAAATAATAGTTTGGAGAAAGCCCCTTATCGTTTTGTTTATTTTTGAGAGCAACTGAAATTCAACTCATTCTATCGGCGATATCTTTCTCAATTTGCACGATATTTGCTTGGGCTCTTTATAAGAGTAGCTAAATAAATTATGCAAAAGACAATTTGGTAACGCATGCGCATGCGCAGTTAAACATTATTTAGTAAAAATGCTCATATTTCATCAAATATTTAATATCTTTCTATTCTGATTGCAGGGTGTTGTCTGCACTGTAGATTGTCAAATTTCCTGTAAATGGCATTGCATTGGGTTGAAAATCCTGCGTGTTATAAACAAAAAACTTACGAAAACATTTCGACCTTTTTAAAGAAACCTTTATATCTCCATGAATATACGTGCTATTCTCATACAAATGAACACAGAAAAGTAAAACCAGGCTCTTAAGCATATGATATAGCTACAATGCATTTCAAGCATTATTTTGTACAGGGAGATTCCAAACATTATTTTTTTGGTTCACTTCTTTGCTGGTCCCCTATTTGCCTTCGGGAGAAGACCTTCGCTGAAATATATGAGCTATAACATCCTTTTTACACCCCTGAAATGTCATGATAATTCGTCAAGTATTTTTCTAGATATTCGACAAAACGTCTAAAATCGAAAGTGTCCAATTACTTTCTTCCAATCAGTGTATTTATTGATCTAAGTACTGTCTTTTACTTTCATCCGTGACAATAAGCAACAGGGGAAATATTTTAAGCACTTCCTGGCAACCACTCTTTAAGAATTGATAAGATGAGCTTAAGACTGCAGAGATACAGTAGTAAAAATCGATGAGCAACTAAGAATCTGCATTTTATACGAACACATCCATATATCAACATCTTATATGCGTTGCTACTAAGAAAACGCGTGGATGAAAAGAAGAAACGAAACATGAAAAGGAAATAGAAGGCTGGAGGCAATCTTACGAGTTAAAGAGAACGTTATTCTTCTATACCCTCTCTTTACCCAAGAATACATATTTTAAAATAGATCCTAGATATGATACATAAAATGAATATGAGATGTCGCGATTCGATTTAAAATTGCTTATGATGCTCCATTAAAGTGGTAACAAGAGAAACTTGCGTCCATCGTCACAAAGGCCTCTGCACATTGTCGGGCCGGGGTTGGCAAATGTGCTTGGATTTTAGCCAAATGATGCTGAATTTGGTGGTTAAACTCAATAAACAGGACACATGAGTACTGTTGATGAAGATGAACCAAGCTCCATTAGCCGTTTCCTACTCTCGATCACTTAATCCGACTGCTATTTTGGAGACACGCGTTAGTCACAGTAAAGCTTGTATGAATTTCTATCGGACATTCTTTTAAAATGCTTTGAATTATTAGCCATATTGTTTCAACTTAATCCATCGTTTTTTTCAAGGACAAGAAGGGCAGGTTGGAGAATATCTTGAAATTTATCATCTTGAAGAATCTTTATATGTGGACATTTCCAACAAACACTATTTGCTCCTGAATTTCATGATATTTCGTTTAAGGTTATACCAAGATTGCCTTAATGCTAATTACTGAAAATACGAATTACAAACTCATTATCGAACTTGCTGCAATGAACATATTATTTCTTAAATAACAAAATAGGGCAGAAATTGTGGATAATACAGTAGGTAGAAAATAATGACAGTAGAAAACACTATTCCACGAAAGAAACTTTTATGACACTGTTTACAGCATATCATAGGAAAGTGAATTAGATCATAAATACAAACGTTTTTACCTAATAATATAATTGGCTAGTGGCATCCAAACCGCAACCGCGGTAGGACCCTCAATACTTTTCCAAAGCTGATTGGAAGGTTTATTTGTAACTATTTTCGCAGACACTATTTTCATCTAGAAGGATGAAATGCCAAATTTTGAGTTCATAATATATGAAATGTGTTCTTTCATACGCTTGTTGATGCTCTACGCGAATGTCCCAAATAGTATTGCTTATGTTTTACTTCATGGTATTGCCGCTCTTAAGGCTATCGTGTAGTTAAATTCTTTGCAAAACCTTTAAAGGCCAGGATTAAGTTTTGGATTAAACGGGATGACGAGGGAGGACCTTCTTCCGTTCTTTTTTCTTTTTGAGAGTGGTGATGGTTTCATTTTCCTTGGTTGAGATGGTGTTTCTGTATCATCTTTGTTAGTTTTTCAACTACTTTTACTTTGGGCTTGTGCTTATATTGTATCAAATTCCATTCTTCTCTCTTCTTCTGGGAGGGGAAGCAGAACGCTGTCTCCGATTTAATGGTAGAATGCGGCTAGCTTATGTGAATGACAATGTATTGAGTCTTACTTTATATAGGCTGGTGCGAATTTAGGCTTCTGGTGGGTTCTAAATGTCATCTTATCAGAAGTACGAGTTATAACGAGGCCAATTTTTGATCAACCTCTACCTCAGTCGTTATCTCGACTTTAATTAGAGTAATTAAAAGATTAGTCGGTTGCCTTAACCTGGTGTCGTCGTGTATAGAGAAAGGAGGAATGAAACGTTTTAGTTAAATCAAGATTTGATTTAATTCCATCAATTGAAAAAAAATATCACTTATTAAATCTATTTTTCCATTTAATATAATCTAAATATAGAATTAGTTAAAAGTTCATGGATCTGTGTCCTCAATCGGGGTCCTGTCGACGAAAGTGGGATGTGCGCCTCGATGCTCACTTATTGATGCCAACTATATCGTCGAGGTTCGGCGGATTCCGTCACCGCTACAAAGGGAGGCGGCGACCCAATCGGGTTCCAAGGAGCTTGGCCCAACACTGTCAATAAATAATCAAAAATGGCGATTAGCTTAACCAGCTAACGAGGCGAATAGGAAGGACATAAGGAATTCTAAATTCTTAATGAAGATAGTGCAGACTAGACGAACGAGAAATTAAATTGTTCACTTAGCAATTCTTTTAAGTCTATCTTAACTATTGTAATTTTAATATAACAGTCTTAGCAGAATACCCCGTAACGGCTACGCAATAGCCGAGCGCGGCTCGCGGCTAGAGATCTCCGCCCGGCACGCGCTCGCGAAGCAATCGTCGTCTGCTGGCGGGTTGGTTGGGGCGCTCGTTGTCGCTACGCTGTCATCCTCCGGAGTCTGGCAGAGGAGAAACGTTGTGTCCAGTGGCGGGGCCTTCGTCTCTTGGATATTGGCCGGGCACCTATCGGATATGTTTCTCGCTCTACTCCTTCTCCACGAGTATCAGTCGCATTCTCGCTGGCGGGCGGGCTGCCGTCGTGGCCGTCTTTCCCGTCGTCCGTCGCTGAACCATCCAAAGCTGAGGAATTCCAGTCCGTCACTGCTTTTGGAACCTTTTCCAACTGCTTAGAAACGTCTCGTTCTCTCGACCTTTCTTCTCCCTCTCGCTGTGCCTCTTCTTTCGGGGTTTTCACAGACAAGGGCTGGAACCGATCAGTAACAGCGTGTCGTTTTAGCGGGGGTGCTCTCTCGTATTCACCATGGCGCAGGGACGAATTCTAAAAAGTTCTTTTCTGATAATTTATGTAAAAGTCACTAGCCCGAGCATGGGGCAAACCACGGCACCTTCGGTCCTTCTGTCCGGGCTTCTTTACGACCTGCCTGGTCGACGAACCGGTCTTCTCCGTAATTACGTGGCGGACCTCTCTTTTACGTCGGCGGAAACCTCTCCTTCTCCGCGGGCGGGTATTCCTTATCATATGGGAATTCTTCGGTCCATCTGCATTCCGAATTCTGCTTTCATAATATGGTCTTTCGTGTCCTCGTACTTTTCTACATTCTTCCTCGGAGCACGAATCCTTCCGACCGTTCACTTCAGAATTCGTCCCCTTCTGCCTCCTTCTTCCTATCTCCCCTTCTCTTCCAATCACCTGCTCTTTTCCAATTTTCTTTCCACAACGACGCTCCAATCTCTCTCTCTTCGCCTCTTTGGCTCTTCCATTCTCGTTTTTCTAGGGGGCGGGTAGCTATTTAACCTATTCCTCCCACGCATACTTCTTTTGCTTTCTTTCGCTTCTATTTTCGCTTCTCGTGTTCGATCGCCGGATTTATTTAAAGACGCTCCTTCTCCAATTCGGCGATCTGACAGTCGTACTGTACATGTGGGCAGAGTGAGTTCAAATTGCACAGAAAATGTTTTATACAAAAATCATCATCACATACCGTTTCCAAATGGATGGAAAGATAGTAACGGATCTAAGGGCAACATTTTCTAATTTCCTTAGGTAGAGTTCGGCCAAAACAAGACTTACACAGCTGCCCGTAGAGGTGTAATTGGACATTTTATAGAAGGATCCCTTGAAGGTAAATATATTATTAAGTAGCGGAAGAATGGAGCAACTTATTGGTTTTACAATGTCCGTCCGTCCCCTTCATAATTTCTGCATTTATTGAGGCAGAAATTTGAAATTCGAACTGTACACGATCCAGACAGCCTGCTCAGTGTACTTTCCATGTTAGGGTAGCCCCATTGAGACAGGGGAGAAGTTCACGAATGACGGGCGGCAGGATAAAGAACTGGATACTCGGATCGGTGCAGCAAGCTGCGTCAGACGTGAGCTGTGGCGATCCCTGGTAACGAAACGTGACCTGGGAAACAAAGCCAAACTCTCCGTTTTCAAATCTACCTTTTTCATCATTCTCACTTATGGTCATGAGTCTTGGGCAATGACCGAAAGAGTGCGATTGCGGATACGAGCGGCTGAAACGAGATTTCTGAGAGGTGTGGCAGATGTTTCCCTACTAGATAGAGTATATAGCAGCACAATAAGGGAGTCTTTAAGTGTTGAGCTGCTGCTTCTCCGCATTGAGAGATCGCTGGTATGGTCATGTGATACAGATGCCGCAAACTGTCTTCCTAGGCAGTTGTTATTTTCCAAGCCGGTGGGTAAGAGACCAAGGGGTCAGCCTAGAACCAGGTGGCTAGATTACATGGAGAATCTGGGTTCGAGTCGCTTGGGTATTACCATGGAGAACATGCGCCTGATGGCGGAAGATCGCGATCGCTGGAGAACCTCCATAGGGCTGCTGCCCCACGACCTTAACGGATAAGCGGATTTGAAAAGTAAGTTAGTAACTGTACCTTCACTATTTAGTTTGGTTTTGATTGGTCCACTGGGGTCGGAACAAACGGAGTGGGTGTTATAGGCAGAATCTATATTACTATGAAGTTTGGGCCAAATTGTCCCAGTGCTGTCGACATTTTGGGGGTGGCAGAATTGTCCCAGTTTGGTCTTTAGAATATGGCAACATATTGCATGTGATATACTGTGTGATCTAAAAGTTGCGGACATAGAAATATTAATAATAAAAACCAGATGACATTAAGTAATACTATTTAATACTTTTGTTATAAATACTATATCCGACATCTAATATCAAATAATATTAAATAACCCATGTACTATAAAACTTGGGACAAAATGAAAAATGCAAATAAAATAAGATTGAGTAAATATATATTAGCAAACTTAAAAATAATAAATGCGTCTGAAATGACCGAAGTAAAATATGTACAATTTATAAATGCCGATCTCTTTTTTGGTCGTATATAAATTTTTAATGAAATTGCAACATGCACCATAATAGATGGGACGGAAGGAAAAGATCGCACCGGAATCATGGAAGTGACATGAATATTCTCGAAACTTCTGGAGAACATTAAGGTTATAACTTTTCCCTCTTTATAGTATTTTTCATAAAAGAAGACCAACGAAACGAACCAATCAGAATTGGCTGCTTATCGCTTAGTTATCTCGTTCATTGCTACAAGCTCTCGCGCTTCAGAGCTGCACACATTTCAATAAATTTTCCTTTACATAGAGTAGATTAAATATTTGCATACTCTTTCTAATTTGTTTACTTAAAAATATCACCACGTGGAAGTTTACGAACAATTAGAATTAGCATTAAAACATTAAGAACTAGCTCTCTCTAACGTCAAGAGAGAGTAATGAATCAACCCGAACAAAGGTCAACGAACTTCTTTTATGAAAAATACTATAAATGCCAACTGCAATGTGCGGCCACTCATTTACGCGACAACATAGGTCGAGGCAAGGCAGTGGATCAAGATATCCGCAATAGAATAATCCAATAATTTATAAGCAACGAGTATTAGCATGAAATATGCAGGAATCTTGGACTTTCATCATCTACGGTTCATAGCATTAATAGGTACAGGGCAACTGGAAATACCACTGTTTGTAAAGGGAAAGGACAAAGACCAATTCTGACTGCTTGTGTTCTTCGGGTTTTCAGACGTCACTACATTAAAAATAGGCATTCAACCGTGACAGAAAATGCAGAATGGGCTCGAGGATTCTATCAAAATCCTTTATCGTTGAATACCGTTTGCCGCTATATCACGAAATAAAGTTGAAGCTCTATTATCCAAAACGAAAGGTGTTTGTAAACAACTGCAGAAACATAGGTACCTGGCATGCACCCATCTGAAATGGACGGAGGCCCAGTGGCGACGTGTTTTGTGGTCCGATGAATCTACATTTACGGTTGCTGTTGGCGAAAATCGTCAGCGTGTACTTAGGACCAAAGAGGAAAAGGACAATCCTACCTGTTGCTGACTTCCTGTACAGAATCTAGCTTCAAAAATGGTCTGGGCTGCACGAGTGTCAATGGATTGCGAAACTTGCACATCTGCAACAGTACCGTTAATGCACAAGCATGTAATGGAATTTTAGAACATATGTTACCGTCTTGGCGATGTCTTTTTGGAACCCGTCCCTTTCTATTTCAACAAGATAATGCTAAACCACCCACTGCTCGCATTACAGGACAGTGGCTACACAATAGACGAATTCGGGTGTTAAAATGGCCTGTCTGCAGTCCCGATTTGTCCCCAATAGAGAATATATGGCGAATTATCAAGAGACCTGAACAGTTCTGGCAGGGTTTGGGTAAGTTATGTTAACGGCGACCCTGAACAGTTCAACAGCAGAAAACTTTCGTACAGCAGGAATGGCAACAAATTCCTGTTGCAACGGTACAGAAATTGGTATCATCTGTTTCTCGATGGCTACAAAGTGTCATCAGAAGAAAGGGAGACGTCACCCAATGGTAATTCGTCCACTGTCCCAACATTTTTGGAGTGTGTTGGAACCGCCAGTTTGCAAAAAAACAACTAATATTTATCACTATTAGTTAAATTTTTGGTTCCAAAATATTTAATACCTCCCCAATAAACTATCTTCTTTTGAAATAAAATGAATCAATACATCAATATATCAATATTTTTGCTGTGTATCGCATGTTTTCACCCCATCCCAACTTTTGTGGAATTGAGATGGGCTATGTTGAGTCTGAAGTGGAAATGAAATTTGTATATTTTTACAACATCTGCTCAAAATATAAAAGCTTTAAAGTAGCTGATGAATCTTTTCAAATAAAGAGATCGTTGGGGATCTATGAAAACGATCTAGTTCAAGCACAATCAGAGAAAGGGTTCAAATATTAAGCGAGCAATTTTGCAAATTTCTTATTTTTTTTTTTTACTTTTCACTGCTTTATAAACACCACTCCTCAAATCTCTACCTAGAAAATAAAAACGAGTCTGGATATAATACAAAATACAGGGTGAACAAAATACAGTTTTTAAACACTTAAATTCCCGTAGACACTCCTTACAGGACGTTAGTTTTCTTATTCTTCACAACTTCCATAACAAAAAAGAAAGAAAGCAATTCAAGTCCTTTTCTCATTTGGAAATTCAATTCCCTATAATGGCATTAACCTTCACAAAGGCACCATTCTTTCATTACCTTTTTTTTCTCCACTCCCCTCTCCCTCCAACCATTCCCTAATTTATCACGGGACTTTCTACAGTTTCTTTCAGTGTCTTTGGCTTTCCTTCCCTACATTTTTGTTCCCATACATCCTCTATAGGCCCTTGTATATAAGACGCCTTCTAAGCCCCTATTATCACTTTCTCTCTATCCAAAAGGTCAGTTTTTCTTTCAGAGTCTTACCAAGCTGTTTTCATTCCTTTATAATAAATTAATTATAAATTTAAAGAAAAATTTTGTGTACCGTAATCATGATTATGACAGTACTATGATTATGCATCTATTTGATTTTCTTTATTCAATTTATTTTTTAAATCTACTTAATTTCATTAACAATTTATTTAACTACATAACAAAGAAAAAATAAATAGTATTAGTTTTATAATATCTTTTAAATTAAATTAAATAAACAACCCAAACTACAAATTTGTTAATTGCTTTCACAAAACTCCCACAGATACAATTTGGAGTGCCCGAACACATTAATGTTGGTTTGCAAGTTATTCTACAAATATATCATCAAAAATGTAAACTAAATGTATTACTGTATTTTTAACGCTAATAAAGAAATGTATATTACAATTGGTTTCAGATAAGCATTAAATATTCAGTATTAAAAAATTATTTTCTTCTATGCCAATGTATAAGCATAAGCAAGTTTCCCTACTTCCCCTTCTATGATTATGCTTCGACTAAGAAGATCAGGGTACAGTCTTTTTCGGTAGTTACGATGCTTGCCTAAATGATTCACGTTTGTAAGGGGGATAGTAATAAATAAATAAATAAATAAATAAATAAATAAATAAATAAATACAAATCATTATTATTTCTTTTTTTATTAAAATCTTTGGAGAGATGTAAGAAATTATTATAAAACAAATAAGAGGATATAACTTACTCGTGAGCATCAAAATAATGGAATATTAACTGCACTGCGTCAAAATAATGGAATATTCCGATTTACAAAGTCTGGAATGGGATATCCCATTTGGTTTTCCAAGCTGGAATACTTTTGTTACTTTATACTATCATTCACATACTTCCTCGGCTGCTAAAGAATTTCAATTCACTATCTATTGAGAAATGTTGCCCAAAAAGGATCTGTCATTAATCCAGCGTAAGCTGATATTCCAATTGCAGAAATCAGGTCGCAAACAAAGTGATATTGCTGAAACAGTACATTGTTCATAAAGTGCTGTTTCCAAAGTTTTGAAAAAATCAAATTCCGGCTATGGATTTTAAACAAGTTGGGACAAACGTGGACGCAAACGTGCAACGACGACACTTGAAGATAAATGGGTGTGCAAAATTGTACCTAATAATAGATTCCAATCATCAAAAGTTATTAACACATTGTGCGTAAGGATGGAACTGATGTATCCCTAAGTACAACACTCCGACGTTTATCTGAATTTGGAATGAACAACTGTGTTCCAAAAAAGACACCTATGTTGAACAAAACTCAATTCAAAGCACGACTCATGTGCAAAATTCATGCCAATTGCTCCTGAGAACTTCAGCAATGTCATCTTCAGCAATGATTCTGTCTACGTTCGTTGACCAAGGAGTCCGAGTATGGCGAACTAACGAAGAGGCACACTATCCCCGCACAATGAACAAAAAAAAAGTCAAGTTTCCAAGCAGCATCTTCGTATGGTACTGCATGAGCTCCATGGGTTCGGGAGAGCTTGTAATCCTCAGAGGAACGATGAAACTGGATGCGTTTCTTGTCTCATCATCCGAAAATTTATATGGAGACAGACTTTTTCTTTCAGCAAGATAACGTCCTAGTTCACACATCCAGAACTAAGAACTAAGATCTGGCTACAGAAACAGAATATTCACACAAAGCCCTGGCCTCCTAACTTCCCAGACCTGAACTTCATCGAAGGTCTATGGAAAATCATAAAACGCAAACTGGCAAACAATAATCACTCACAATTCAAGAACTGAAACAGAAGGTTTGGTCGAGCACTGATGTTGATAACTGATTCATTCTCTTCCAAATCGAATTCGTGCTTTCGTTGATGCCAATGGTGTCCCTACCAAGTATTGGTGTTAGTTTTATAGTTTTGCTCTTTGTTACATTCTTTTTTTATTATTTGTAATAATATTCCATTATTTTGACGCAGTGCTGTCGATATTCCATTATTTTGAAGTGATGAAAAATCTCATAACTTGGTTGATTTTTGATGAATTGTTTTACTTTTTGTATAGAATTAAACTTTATCCATTATACGTTTAGAAATAAAATTTTTGTTTCATTTGACCAATTTAATCACACTTAATATGAGACTATTTTACAACACTGATTTTACAACCCATTTGAATATTCCATTTTTTGAAGCGCACGAGTATTTGACGTGCAGCTGTTGAAGCTTTTGCTGAAAAAGTGAAGGTACTTTCCCTAATGAGCTAATAACTCTAAGGATTTTTCATGTGTTCTTATTCATATTCAAATACAGATATTGCAAAATTTCAACATACAAACAGCCTAAGCAACGCCGGGCATATTAGCTAGTAACTTTATAATAGACAACATGCATATTACAGGGTAATTATAAAGTCACTATACATTTTGGTGAAAACATTAACGAATTTCATTTCTTTGCACACCCAAACACACCCAAAGTGAATGTGTGGATGAGGGTTACAGGGTCAAAGGTCTATGGACCCTCATATTTGCCTAGAGGAATATCATTGCTACTGTGTACCTCGACATGTTGGAGCAATTCCTGGAGCCACAGTTGCGAGATGATGGGATTTAGGATACTGTTGTGTTCCAACAGGATGGGGTACAACCCCATTTTGCCAACATCGTTTGGACTACCTGAATCGCGCATTCCTAGGCAGACGGCTTGGTTAGGGCGCGCCAAAGCTATGGGCTCCTCAGTCTCCAGATTTGACCTCCATAGATTTCTTGCGTGGGGTTTTATCAAGTCCAAGGTGTACCAGATCAAGATTACGCACCATTGCACAGCTGAGACAACGTATTATAACCGTGGAGGAGGACACTATCTTGCGCAATGTTTTCCGGGTCACGGTGGAACGCTGGGAGCTGTGCCAGGATGTGCAAGGGGGACACATTGAAATGTAGTAAAAATGTGTCCTAGTATGATATCTGGTTGATGCATACTGTAATTGCTGCAATAAAACGTATTTTTCATCAAAATGTATAGTGACTTTATAATCACCCTGTATTTTGAGTTTGCAATTTTTTACGTACTCACTTGCCCACTGTGTACACATAGTCTGCCTCAAATATTCATATTACTACTCTAATAACTGTTGTGCATCGTTGTACGAAACAAGGAATTTGTACTGCTTTGTGCTTTAACGTGAACGTGAAGCAATAAAACAGATGTGATTATGGATAGAACCAAAGGTATTTCCATTGTTTATTTAAACCAACTGTAAGTAAAAGTGAAATATTCAAATTTAAAATTACATCTGCGTCGCAGCTAAATCTCCTTGGAATACTTACAAGATTTTTCTCTCCTGACGCTTATGGTAATTTTGATTAAAAAGGAATGAATGGCTCTAGCAGTGAAAAGAACATAGGCTCAGTAATTTAAAACATTTAGACGTACGAACATTTCATTTTCCACTTAGCGCGTGTTGGAAAAATTCGTGTGAACGCTGCAATCGAATACGTAAATTTACATGCAGTTTTCCCCATTGCTTTATATAAAATATTACTGTAATATTAAACAACAATGTTTTATTTTCTTCTTTTCAGCATATTTGAAAATCGTTTTTCGAGTTATATTCTTGTTTCTTGTTTAAAAATCAAGTTACATGAATTTTAAAAGTGTTGCTTTAATAGCGTCATTTTAAACCGAACACCAGTAAAAAAAAAAGTTTGGTAATTAACATTTATTACCTTAATTTATCATTTTTTTAAATTTTAGTACCCTTCTTGTAAAGGAAGCGCCCCACACAGCAGAGTGCTTCGGTAATTTCCGTAAATTTTCCGGGGCTATCGTAACAGACACTGCGGCGATCGTTACCTAAATAAATGTTTGTAAAATTGTAAGTCAATACTTCGTTTCACTTTCATGCAAATAATCGGAATAGTTTCAGATACCTTAAATTATTCATGTTTTCCAGGATGTTCAATATTGATGAAAAGGAAATTAATAAAACAATCAAACGGTACAAATATAAGCAATAATGTAGAGTTTAATATGCCGACGCTTTACACCATCGGCATTTCCTAACAACTCGTGATGACAGTTTAAACCGAATCCTGTCGTCATATTAAATTCTACCTTCTTGCTTATATTTGAACTGTTTGATATTTTATTAGCTTATTATTCATCAATATATTCTAACTTTGAAGCTGTGGTTTGAACTTTTGAAATGCATACACGAAAGGAATGTCCGATATTACTATTTATTTAAATATAAGCCTATTTAATTTTAAAGTTCGTCAGTTTATTTTATACGAAGTTAAAATTAGTTAGAGAATACAGTTTAATACAGGGTGGTGCAAATAAAAATAGCCTCGCATGAATTGCAGAGAAACCAAGCTAACGCCGTAATCAATGATTGGGCTGTCCCATTATTAGCACAGCAGGTTAATAGCGAGAGACGCGGTTGAGTTTTTTTTATGATCAGTGCACGGTTTTAAAGCAAATAAAGTGAAAAGTTTGGTAACATTTCTTGGAACTTTGGAATACCTTTAGTTTTAACATTTATTTATTTGTTTATTTGTTATTTTTAATGGGACTTTAATTTTTATTATTTTGTTTTATTTTATTTTCTGTTTGTCTTCTGCAACAACAAACCAAGGTTGAAGTGATTACAGGAGATGCTGAAAGCGACCACCATTCTCCTCTTGACAGTTTTGATGTCTGGTCAATAAGTTGTTAAATACAGAAAGCAGTTGAGACTGCGAGATAGCCTCAATCTTAGAAACATTGTTTTGCTTCAGTTCTTCAAGTGTGCGAGGATTGTTCCGATAAACTTTGGATTTTAGAGAACCCCACAAAAAGAAATCACAAACTGAGAGGTCTGGTGATCTTAGAGGTCAGCTTGGACCAACTCCGTCCTGACCTTTGCTAACAACTCTCTCAGGTTCAAACACTTCATGAATGCGGTCCAGTGTACGACGTGCGGTATGGGCTGTTGCTCCATCTTGTTGAAAGTAGCCGTTGTTACGTACCGTTTTTTTTTTTTTTTTGGTTTAGGCATTATTGTGTTTATTAAGGATTTTTGGGACCCGTTTAATTTGCCCTTGTTTTGGATCATTATTAAGTGTTGTGTTTATTTTGATCACTGAAGTCAAGTGCACGTTAAGTCCCCCTCTCCTTCATTACGCGTTTCTAGCATTCCGGATTACCGATATTCCTGGTTTTATACCGCGAGGGGTTTTTGTAAGACTGGTGTGTTCGTCGGTTGTCTCGGACACGGGCTAAGCTTTTTAGACACTTATTAATTCATTATTACGGAGGTTACTGTGTTCCCCCTCCTCACTTTTTTAATATTAAAGGGTTCACGTGACGCCGCTCTGTTCGCGTTGTTTGTGGGTTTTTGGTATCTCATTTGGGCGATACTTATTCTATTTGACTTTTCCTCGCGCTAAAATTTTCTCTCTCTTAGGTAATTTATTTATTTAATAGTCGCGATTGCTGTTCCTCACGGAGCGAGTTGTTACTAGCGCTATTTTCTTATCATTTTTTTATTTATCTCTGGATGATTTTTGCGCTTGACGGTTTGGTTGATATTTAGTTCCCCGGTGAGTTAATTATTTTAAGTGTCTTGTTTTTAGCTTGTTCTCCGACGAGACAGTTTTTTTGACGCTGTATGTGCGTTCACCGATCGAATTTTTTCCGGTATTTATTAATGTGTCTTAGTTATTTCTCCCTCTGATTCTCCCGATCGTGAGAAGAGTTTAAAAACGCTTATAAATCTCCTTTAAGTCATAATGAAGATTATGATCTAGGTCTCTCTTTTTGATAAAAGATAGGTAGGGATTTACGGTTTTTTTTTTTGCTTTGGTTACTGAATTACAAAGAAAAAGGGAATAAATATTTAAATTTTTCTTAGACTTCTCGGAAAGCTAAAAAATAATTTTTTATTGTTTCTAAATATTTTTACTACTAGGATATGTTTACGCTTTCCTTTTACCAATGTTATTGTTGGATGTGCGTGCGCGCTTTCTGTTCGCTTTGTTTTGCGTGTGTTATTGTTTAGCCCGTTTCGTTGTATTCGGTAGCTCGTTTTCTTAGAGCGTCACGCAGTATTTTTTCCTAGAGCTCGGGTGTAGTACCGCGTGTCCTCACGATATTTAAATTTTTTGATTTTTGTAATTTTTTTGGATAGAAAAATTTTTGAGCGGGTCAGAAGGAAGAGAGGTAGCAGTCGGATCATGACTTTCTCCTTGGACAGTCGAGATGACTTCTCCGATGATGATTGACTTCCCAGACTAAGACTGAAACTACGTCTACATTTTATCATGAACGAATGGTCCATGTTAGTATATTTTCTTGACTTATATTAGTCGCCTCTTCTGACCATGGAATCAAGACTTGCAACAACATTGTTTTATTTCTCTTTGCGTGGATGACGTTGTTTGCACCATGTGTTCATTTGGAAACATGCACTAGCCCATCGTCTTCCTATTACAGATGTGGTTGCGTTTTCTTTTTTTTTTTACCTTAATTGGTCTTCGCCAAGGTGTTTTGAATTCATGTTCTGCATCGGAAATCTGGAAGTGGATCTTCTCTTGTGCTGGACATTCTACTTTTGTTCCGGGAATGTCTTTTTTTCGAAGTGATTTTGTGAAATGTCTCATTTTTTTAAAATGTTGAACTATTATTTTTGTTTTATTTAATATAATGGACACTCTTAGAATGCTTCTAGAGTCACTGCTTTATCTCTGTTTGTTTTTTTTATTTTGATTTTGCCATTTTAATCATTTCCCTCTGATTATTTGAAAAATATTTTTTTTATCTTGTTTTGAATTCTTCTTTATAATAATTTTTTTTTGTTTTTTTTCCAGGACCTTGCTCATGTTGTTGTCTAAGTTCTTCCTTCTCCTACGACCTTTTGTTATTCGTAAGCTCCTTCATTGTCCGTCCTTTCCCATTGTTTTTCTGTTATAGTTCGTTATATGTGATAGATCCGTTGTTCTTTGTTTTAGATTATAATCTTGTATCCCGTCTTTAGGTACTGTCTGGAGGAGGTCCCGGGATTATTTCTTGTCATGTCTTTTAGTTTAAAAAATTTTTTTTTTTCGATGTATCCGTATAAAATCTTTTTGGACTATTATTTTTTCGTCAATTATTTTTTTTTTTTATTCGATGTTTCAAAAAAAAATTTTTTTTTATTTCCTGTTCATATTTTTCTGTTATGACTATGTTTAATTGTCTTGCCTGATTCCAGCTTAGATGCTTCTTTTCAACCTTGCTTGACTTTTCCTGTTCTGCTGGCTTCTTCTACCCCTTCTTGAGCTTAGTCTTCATCACTCGTCTGTCTCCAGGTTCTCGCCGGTTCGCCCCACGTCGTTGCCCTGCTCTTGGCTGGTTTGTCGTTGGATTGCCCGTAGTTGTTGCGCCTTTACGTTTGCAAGACTTTTACTTATCTTTTCACCTGTACTATGAACATAGTCTATTTTTATTACACAGTTGTCCTTTTATTTTTCTTGATGTAATAAAGGAAAATATTTATTTGGATTTTTTTTCCAATTCTCCTTTTTTAAACTCTTCTCTGAGTTATTATTTTTCTGGGGATTTGTAACCCGGGTGTTTATTAAGTTTGTTTAAACGTAGTAGTGGGTTTTGTATTAATTTCTGCGCGGTGCACATACTTTTTCAAACCCGCTTATCCGTTAGGGTCGCGGGGGCAGCAGCCCTATGGAGGATCTCCAGCGATCGCGATCTTCCGCCATCAGGCGCATGTCCTCCCTGGTAATATCCAAGCGACTCGAACCCAGATTCTCCATGTAGTCTAGCCACCTGGTTCTAGGCCGACCCCTTGGTCTCTTACCCACCGGCTTGGAAAATAACAACTGCCTAGGAAGACTAGTTTGTGGCATCCGTATCACGTGGCCATACCAGCGCAACTGAGATCTCTCAATGCGGAGAAGTAGCGGCTCAAGACCTAAAGATTCCCTTATTGTGCTGCTGTACACTCTATCTAGTAGGGTATCACCTGCCACACCTCTCAGAAATCTCATTTCGGCCGCTTGTACCCGCGATCGCACTCTTTCGGTCATTACCCAAGCCTCATGACCATAGGTGAGAATGGGGACAAAGATAGATTTGAAGACGGAGAGCTTGGCTTTGTTACCAAGCTCTCGTTTCGTTACTATGGATCGCCACAGTTCACGTCTGACACAGCTTGCTGCACCGATCCGAGCATCCAATTCTTTCTCCTGCCGTCCATCACTCGTGAATGCAATCCCGAGATACTTGAATTTCTCTACCTGTCTCAATGAGGCTCCCCTAACATGGAGAGCGCACTGAGCAGGCTGTCTTGAAAGGACCAGAACCTCGGTTTTAGCCACACTGATCTTCATCCCAGCTTCTTCACATTTGGCTGCAAACCGGTCTAGTGCATGCTGAAGGTTCGTGCGAGAAGACCCAAGCAGGACAAGATCGTCCGCAAAGAGCAACCTCTCCACCAGGTAGTCGCCCACACAAACACGCTCATCGCCTCGGCTGCCCCTGTCTATCCAGTCCATAAAGATAATGAACAAGATGGGCGACAGTACGCACTCTTGGCGGAGCCCAACACCCACGGTGAACGGTCTTGACTTAATGCCATTTATCCGGACACACATCTCAGAGCTTTCATACAGAGACATGATAGGAACCAGTAATTGCCCATCCACTCCATACTTTTGCAACACTTGCCAGAGCTTCTCCCGAGGAACTCTGTCATATGCTTTTTTTCTTTTTTAATGTGCGCGGTGCACATTACTTGCGGAATCATTTATTATCTCCTCAAGTAAGTGCTGTAGGGTGTGTTTCCGGGGTTAACCTTTGTTTACCTGTAACTGATTTTTCTTAGTTAAGGGAGGGTTTTTGATTTGTCGTTTGCTTTGTTGGGTCTGGCTGTACGTGCGGGTAAACGCAGTTCGCCTTTACTAGCACGTTACACCGTACGTTAGTTCCTCCTCAGTTAATTGATTGACGAATGGGTTAAAGATGTTTGCGATGTAACGTGCTGTGTTCACCGTTTCATGGAAGAAGATTGGACCAAGAATGCGTCGAGGAGAGACTGCACACCATACGCCAACTTTCTGGTCGTGCAAAGGAGTTTGATGATATTCGTGAGGATTAGTGGTCGACTAGTGCCGGATGTTCTGAGAGTTGACAGCCAGAGAGATGGAACCAGGTTTCATCAGAAATGAAAAACAGCTGCATGTCCAGTCCATTCATTGTGATTTCTTGAAATAGCCAGTTACAAAACTAAAGACGTTGAGGACAATCCGCTGGTTTCAGTTCATGGACTACGGATACTTTGTATCGTCGCATCTTCAAATCGTCATGCAGAATGCGTCCACACGATCTTCTTGAAATTCCGGTCTGCTGAGACAAACGGCGCGTTGATTTGCTTGGACTCTGTAGCATCATCGTTTGGAGATTTTGGACATTTTGTGTATTTCTCTCTCGTTTTGGGGTGGTTCTACGCTTGTTTAAAACAGAACCTGTGTCCCGTCACTTTTTTTATTAAAAGTTGCTGGAATTTTCTCATCTTCAAAGTTTTGAGCAAACAGGTCACTACACTGCTTCCAGGAGTTGGTTTTTGCATAATTCTCAACTATGAAGATTCTCTGCTGTACCGAAAGCACCATTTTTTCAGATGAGAATCGTTCAAATGATGCGCTTCTCGGTATATATCTGCAGCGCTGATAATGGGACAGCCCAATCATTGCTTATGGCGCGCCGTTAGGTTGGTTTCTCTGCAATTCATGCGAGGCTAATTGCACCACTCTGTAGAATGTATGAAGAGTTTAACTTTCATTAAAAATCATGAATAGAATAGCACATGAGGTCTTAGCATAAGGTAGTACATATATATATATATATATAAAAGTGAAAAACATTCGGGGTTGGGAGTGAGCCAAAGGTAATCATTTGATGTCGAATACCTTAGGTTGTAAAGCCATTAAATTGACGAAAAGGAATGTCAAAACTGGGAATAATGGGTTAGTTTCATCGGAGACCGTTTCTGCTTATAAACGACCGGCAATATTTCTTGTAGGCGGACATTATTTCTCATGCACTCATGAAATCTGCTACTGTTTATTCTTTGATGTTCTTTAATTATATAAATCTTTAAGATGATAATTTCAGCGAAATAATTAATAAGAATAAAAAATTTGAATGTTCTTTATTTTTTCTGATCGGAAATTAGTTTCGTTAAGAACGTGTTAAAATGAAAGCGCTTCGTTTATTCGACTGGATGCCATAATTATCAGTAGTTTACTCAAATTCTATTCTTCAAAGATCCGTTGCAAATAGAGTGTTTACAATTATCATCTATAAGCAACTGAAGTTTTTTATTCGAAATGTTTTCGTTTTGGGTCTATCTGCTTAGAATATTTTTGTAAGTTATCGTGAACATGAATTCGAATAAAATGAACTTAATTAAGCTACTCTTCAGAACTGTATCTAATGATTCCAGTACAACGAAATTTTATTATAATGAGGTCACTGCAGTCCGCTATAGCGATGTTATCTTGTATTCCATTAGCTTTTGTTAGGCAGAAAAAGTAGACCGAGGAAAAAATAGTTCGTATTTCAGATCAAATAATAAAAATTTATACTCTCTCAGGGCATACTTATAATTTTTATTACCACTAGAGCACAGACGAAGGCTACATCCTCGTGGAAAGTACAGTATTGAGATTTAGACGAAACATGCAGCATTAGCTATCCGCCACCAGTGATCAACCGTTAATTTTAAGGAAAAGTATTGTAGCTTAAAATATATTAAACCATTTTGCATACAATATGTGAGGCATACTGAAAGTCGTGAGCAACATTTTTTTTCATTAATCACAATCATTTAATACAGAATAACCTTGCATATCATCGCAATCGTCAGATATTCGTGAATACGTGCTGGCACTGTGACGTCAACACCTTTTCTCACTGACCACAGCAAGGAGTTGAAAAATAGCCGACATCGATGTTTTGTTAAAGGAATCCCTGCTGCTGATATTCACCAGAGGCTTCAGCGTGCTTATGGACATGTGTGTTTGGGTGCTAGCAGCGTTCGAAGATAGGTGAAACATTTTAAAGACGGAAACACGAGCCTTCAAGATCACATACTTAGTGGGCGCCCTCGAATTGCCTCCACTGAGTGCAACATTACACACCTTAAAGAAGACAGACGTGTCACTGTCAGTGAAATTGCAGCAAGACCTGCAATAGGACACAGTTAGGAAATGATTCGTGACTTAGGCTACAGACGTGTCACTGTGCAGTGCAGGAAATGAATCGTGAGTTAGGCTATCAAAAAGTTTGTGCCCGCTGGGTCCCCCGGTTACTCACCGAAGATCACAAAGTTCAAAGACAAACCACCACTTAGAACTTTCTTCGGAGACATGCAAATGAAGGAGATGATTTCTTGATGCGTATTGTTATGGAGGATGACAGCTGGTCTCACCATTACGAGCCAGAAACGAAACGACAAAGCATGGAATGGCACCATTTGAATTCGCCGGCAAAAAAAAAGCAAAGACAGTGACGTCTATTGGGAAAGTTATGGACACCGTCTTCTGGGTTGCAGAGAGTGTCATCCTGATAGAATTTCTTGAACCTGGGCAAACCTTAAATGCTGCCCCTTATATTAAAACGCTTCACAAGCTTCGCCGTGCATTGCGGGATAAACGTTCTGGAAAGAACATTATACTCTAACACGATAACGCAGGTCCTCACAGTGCTCGATTCAAAAGCGAGAACATTCAAAACTTTGGATGGGAAGCTCTGCAGCATACTTCCTACAGTCCAGACTTGGCACCCTCCGACTATCAACTTTTTCGTTATGTGAATGGGCAGATGAGAGGCCAGCGCTATGCGACAGACGAGGACGTAAAGTGAGCAGTGCGTCAGTGGCTTCGGCGAGCTGGAACGGACTTCTACCGTCAAGGAATTCTCAAATTTTCACAACGGTGGAAAAAATGTGTAGAAAGTTATGGAGATTATGTTGAGAAATAGACAAAAGTTTATAGTTTGAAATGATGTATTCTGTGTATCGCATTTATTAATCTTTTTTTTAATGTTGCTTATTAGTTTCAGTATGCCCTACGTATATAAAAATACAGGGTGGCCCCAAAATAAGTACACCACATTGAGAGCATAATGCGGAAGTGTTTCCAATTAAATAATACCCAAATTAGTTTAAAGAGTTTTATATTTTAGAGAATAATATCATTGCTTACATCAGGCAACCGAGGCACATTGGAAAAGTAACAATCCAATATTATGGCTCGCTGCCACACACAGCATCTTTGTAAAACATTGTTTGCTTTCTATTTTTAGCACATTTTCATAAAAAAGTGCTGATGTGACCGGTTTGTCCAGCCGTCCGTCCGTCCATCTGTCCGTCTGTAGAGACAATTCCAACAATTCATTGCGTTGCAATAGTGTCCGAGTATTCGCTACTTTCAGTTTAAGTGGCGCCGCCCTGGTGGCATTACTTGAACTGAGCTAAGTAGGATTCACAGTAGTTTAAATACTGCTTTTATAACATAGAACACCAATCCCAGGTAACATTCTCGTTTAATTGTTATTAGAACGAATTTTTATCCTAAACAATCATCTATTTTTTAGTTTAAAAATGGAAGGATCCTACTTTCGCAGCCATTTTTTCAAAAAAAAACAGCGCCCTCTTTATTCACTGAAAGTAGCGAATTGAATTGCTGGAAGAGACGAATTATTCCCTGCATTGAATAAGCACATCGGTTCGGCTCTGCGCTTGCTCTAAACTTTAATGAGATGGTGCGCGTGGAGGATGCACGTAACTGACGATTATTGAAAGGGGAGATCGGTCTCTAAATCAAAACAATTTTTTTATTAGCAGGGAACTTATTTTTATTACGAAAACTTGAAAACGAATTAACTTTTTCACACTCTGTTTTGACCAATCCATATGGGACAGAGCACGAACAAGTTCGAACGTGAGATAGCCGGAATAGATACCTGCTCTAATGGCACGTGTTCTAATGGTATCATAATGACAACTCCTTAAAAATTTCCTGTAACCAGATATGGCATGTAATATATCAAATAAATCGTCACGACGTCTCATGAACGAATATATAAGAGAAAATAGTGATAGCAGATATTGGACTAATGGCACGTGTACGTGCAAAGATGTCTCATGAATGAATATCACGCGTAAATAATGATAGTGGGAAAAGCTTAGTAGTACTTGTTTTAATGGTACCATATGGTACCGTTGGAAGTTTCAATGCTAAGATATGGCATGTAATATATCAAATAACTCATAATGTGTCATGAGTGAATATAACGAGTAAATAATGACAGTGGGAATTGGTTTAGTAGCGCGTGTCCTAATGATAACCATATTGTACGATATGGTACATTGAAACTATCAATGCCAAGATACAGTATGTAATATTTCAAACAACTCGTAACAACGCACCATGAGTGAATATAACGAGTAATTAATGATAGCGAGAATTGATTTAGTAGCACGTGTCCTAATGGTACCATATGGTACCGTTGGAACTTTCAATGCTAAGATATGGCATGTAATATATCAAACAACTCGTAACAAGGTGCATGAGTGAATATAACGAGTAATTAATTGTAGTCGGATTTGTTTTGTAGTGCATGTTCAATGGTACTATGTGTTTCCTTTGGATATTATCAATGCTAAGATATGGCGTGTAATATATCCTTATGAGTTGTTAGCCCGATTGTTATCCATAGCTTATTGGCATCAAGAGCATATTGCTATTTAGGCTTAATAGTATCTAAAACTAATTACTATGAGACGTATTGCTAATTTGTAGTAGTCAATGGCTTGCTTCAATGTTAGATGATAACGTAGAAACAAGTAATAATTGAATATGAAAAAATAATAGATGCCTACACATAACGCTTTAGCAAATGAGGCTCACTTTCTTTAACATTATGTGAGAATGCCTACAAATTAAAGAACTATTATTTCTCCAAATATGTGAAGAATAACTTCACTCTCCATTTAACTTTTCAGTTCTTCAAGTTTAGATTGGCCGTCTCAATCACCTGATGCTAACCCCAAAGAATATGTATGGGCTTACATGAAGCATAAGCTTCGTAGGAAATGCACTTGGAGTTTGAATCAGCTGACTGGACAAAGTCGACAGATTCGCTTAAATTTTCTCTATACCATTAGTTTTCTTAAATGGTAATTTACAATTTATTTTTTCTCAATCTATATATTTTCTCTAAAGTGTTTAAAATGTAAGTTAATTCTATGTATCCATGTATGATGCTATAACACGAAAATGTGATCCCTTTACCCGCTTTGGCGGTAAAATCATTTTTGTTACTGAATACAGATTGATTGGACGAAATATTCCAATAGAGTGACCTCCTCGATCCCAGACCTTATGACTAACCTATCCCTGTGACTATTGGTTATGACGATTTCTAAAAAGCAGGATTTATCTTACCAGACCAACAACACTCTGTGACCTAAAAGAGTCCATCAGAAGAAAGATAGCTCAAGTCTCACAGCCAATGTTGCAGGGCCGTAGCCAGGATGTTATCTTTGGGGGGGGGGGGGAGTCGATTTTCAAAAATTCCGGACCTCTTTTTCAAAAATTCCACTGGGTCAGACCTTTTTTCAAAAATTCCAACGGAAACGGACCTTTTTCCATATTTGGGAGGCGGACTCCCCTCGACTCCCCCTTCCCCTGGCTACGGGCCTGTGTTGCACTCTGCGTTTACAATATCGTTAACCGCTTATAGAAGAGAAAGGTAGTTCTATCCAACAGGTTATCCAATGAAAAAAGTAAATCCCTTATTTGCATATTTTATGATTGGAAACATTTCCGCTTTATGCCAATATGAACATGTTAAAATAACTTACTAATATGTTCATTAATAAAACCCTTATCAGCTTTCAAAATGAGTAAGTTTTTTTGGGCACCCTCTATATTAAAAATGATGTATAAGCTGAAAGAATTAATAAATGAAACTGGGGCAATTTAACAAATACAAGCAATATTTCTGGTAAAACTGTATAATATTTTTCAAAGTATTTACCATCTGAAGCTACACACCTATTGCAGCGTTCAAACAAGTTTTGGAAACATGCTTTAAAGTTCTCTGTCTTAACCCTTCCAAGTTCGGCTGTAACGTTCTTTTTGATATCCTCTATATTCTCAAATCTGTGTCCTTTCAGGCTTGATTTCACCTTTGGGAAGAGGAAAAAGTCTGGTGGAGACAAATCTGGAGAATAGGGAGGGTGGTAATACTCCATAATTCCGTTACTGACAATTACTACTGTGTGCGACCTGGCATTATCGTGCAGTAAGAAACAACTCATTTTGCATGAAATTCTGGCCGTATTCTATTCATTATCTTAATCAGGCGCTGCAAAATCTCCCTCTAATACTCCTTGCTAACTGTTTGTAGTTTTTTCATTGCCAATACGTTGGGCACAATGCATAGCTGCTGAGGGCAGATATTTCACTTAATAAAATGCATTCTTTTCCTTGTTTCTGTTGTCTTTCTCTTTCCATCTAATTAAGCCAATATTTATGAAACAACCCAATATCTCTTGTGGGCAGGAATGAACTGCTCATATTTTTATTAAAAATATTAATCGTGTTTAATTATAGTAAAATGAAGTTCTCTCCCAATAATAGTAATAACATTCTTATCAAACAAAGAAAACCAAATATTTCTGCAAAAGCTTATTAGACTTAATATTTAACACCTAAAATAGCACTTAAAACTTTGTGAATGTGTTAAAGCGGAGATAATGTGAACTACTTTAATTTCCCCACCTCTTCATTGCACTCATTATAACTTAGTATACTCTTTTATAACGCTAGTAGGGGCAAATTAATTACGATGCTTGAACCCTTTGTCAATCACTGTAATTGTAGATGAATTTTCAACGAACGTGTTAACCTTTCCTAAAAGGCGATTAGGAGTTGTTTCTAAAGTTCACGCAGTGTTCATTAATTATAATAATAATAATAATAAAAAGTTAAAAAGAAATAGCCCTTCGAAATTTCGTGCAGTGTTTATTAAAAATCTATTTCATTCCGTTGTATAATGTGAACGCTAAATTTGATTTCACCGCCTCGATCGTAGAAATGGCAAAGCTTCCATTTGTATCAAAAGCAATTTCTGATGAAAAGCTCGATCCTCATTTTCTCCCCTATTGTTGTTAGGCGATTAACAATGTTAAGCTTCGTTAGCCTTTTGCGCCTTTATTGTTTTCAATTTCGAGAGCGAGGTTAATTTGCTCTCGTTGCGATTCTGCACTCAATTAAATAGATTTGTTCAGCATAACTTTTCCAGCCTTTCGCTTACATTTATTCTTCCACAAATGATTTTTTTCTCTCTCCAGGTTTTTCTTTTCTTTTTTTAAATTTATTTTGCCACATTTATTATGCGCTTCAATGGGAGATTTAACAATAGGCCCCTAATGAATGTATAACAAAGAAAAATGGAAAGATTCTTAAATCATTCGAAACGAACCTTCTTCTTATTCAGGCAGCTCATTGATTCAATTGATTTTATTATTTCAATACAATGCATTAGATTAAGTGCTAGAAAGGGGTAAATCTCTCAATTTAGAGTGAATTGGAATTGCAATAAGTTTTTGATGGGCTCGAAAAAACAACAAAGTACGTCTATTATTCGCTCGTTTACTCAGAAAAACATAACTTTTGCTCTCGAAATTGAAATAAAATAAATAGATAGCTCAGAATTATGTTTTTAAGAAGTAGTATTCGAATAAATGTTTTCCACTTTTCATGATTTTTTTATTATTGATATGAAATATTTTAATAACATCTAAACGATATAAATTAAAATTTACTTAAACTTTAACCACAAAAAAACATTCATCGGATATGCTTTTCATATCCTTTTTCATAGGCAATCCCGACGTTTTTCGTTGGATTTTTAAATTTACTTTCTTTTAGAACATAGACAGTTTGTAAAAGATATACCGAGTGCTAAATGAATACGATGTGAATGGAAATATTACTTGGGCTTATTCAGAAAAATTACTTGGGTTGTAATCAAAATTTTTTCTTTACCAGATTCTATATATCTTTCACTATTTTTGCACATACTTTCCACGTTTATTTAAACATTTGTCATAGCGCTCAATGAACGTCTGCATGCTCACCTCATAGAAGTCTGTCGCCGGTGAGGAAACCATGCAGTTTTCACTTCTTCATCGTCGTTGAAATGCAGGCTGCCGACGAACTCTTTTAGATAACAGAACAGGTCAGATCTTTTGGTTGGGAGCAACTTGACCACCCACCTAACAGTACGGACCTCGCGTCCAGTGACTAACACATGTTCCGGTGGTACAAGCTGACATTGACGTACTCAAAATCAGAATTATTGCAGCCATCCAAACTGCAACACCGGACTTGCTACAAAGAAGTGTTTGTACTATCTGTTCGATTCACTGGAGACAGCAGTGGATAGCGAGGGCCGGCCATACTTGGACGTGCAGCCAAAGAACCCGTGGCTTCAAATCGTCGTATCATTTTTGTCACAACTGCAGCATTCTTTATAGGCCCTTTACCATCTCGCATTCCATGCATGCGTCGATATGTCCGCAATGCCACATGGCACTTTTCTTATTCTAATAATAAACTTTAAGACTAATAAACTTAACTAACAATTGTAAGAGATCTTTCTCGATTAATGACATCATTTCTACGCCTACAATGAGACGGGAAACTACTACTATCTGCTTCAAAATAGCGTTTGCATGAGTGTTTTTCTTTATACCGTCTGAAAATGAGTCTGTAACCTGACAAACGCCATCTGTTGGTCAAAAATCAAACAATTCTAGCATTACTCTGTTGGTCAAAAATCCAACTTCATTCTCTCAATCATTTCTGTGCAAACAGAATTATTGAGTTTTAAAGTTTTTCCTTACTTTTGGATCACCCAGTATTTGTTAAAAACTTTTTGAAGTAAAGTTTCTTTCTGTCAGTGATGATGTTAAATACTTGCACGTCATACACTGGCGGAAAAAGAAATTCCAACACCACGAAGGACTTGTGCTAGGTGAATGAAACTTGGACAGTATATTCAGCTATGGTGTTTATTCAACTGATTCAAGTTTCAAGGTTACAACTTATAGGGGGCGCCACCAGCGCCACCCTGTACATGGTGAAAAGCACGGACTTTAGTACCCGCTGTAGTCGCCGCGCTGGTCTAGGCAGGCATGCACACGTGCATGCATACGGTCGCAGAGATGCCGAATGTCATTTTGTGGTATTGCATTCCATACTTGTTGTGCCTGGATGGTCCGATTAGCAATAGTTGTTGCTGGTTGTAGAAGAGCCCTGACACGACGTCCGACCATGTCCCAGACGTTCTCGATGGGCGACAGATCTGGTGACACCCTGAAGGGAACGTTGGGTTGCAGCGGCAGTGTGGGGTCGAGCGTTATCCTGTTGGAACAGCCCCCCCTGGCATACCAGCCATGAATGGCAGCAAAATGGGTTCAACAACCATCCGAATGTAAACATTTTTGTCATGGTGACTGGGATAACCACCAGTGGGTCCTGCTGTCGTAGGAAATCCCTCCCCATACAATAACGCCAGGGGAGGGGCCAGTATGCCGACGACGGATACAGCTCGGTAACAGACGGAATGTTCGCTGCAGATGCTGTCCGATTTGTCACAGCCATCCTACAGATGCGCCGGTCAACCCTGCCTCCAGTGGCCGGGGGTAGTCCAGATCCTGGTCTCCTGGTAATCCTGCCTTCCCTGGACCATTGCTGCCAACAGTTGTACACAGTGGCAATGTCTCGACCCATGCGTTCTGCAAAGTCCACCCTCTCGAAGGCCCACTACACGTCCTCGTTCGAATTGGGTTAGCTGCCCATATTCACGTCGCAGTCGCCTTCGAGGTATGTTTTACGTACTCTACAGTATCACACACGTCCACAAGTGTCTGAAGTGACACAGACGCGCGTCTGATCTCCTTTATATCTGTCATTGGAATGTCTCACTTGCACGTACAGGGTGGCGCTGGTGGCGCCCCCTATAAGTTGTAACCTTGAAACTTGAATCAATTGAATAAATACCATAGCTGAATATACTGTCCAAATTTCATTCACACAGCACAAGTCCTTCGTTGTGTTGGGATTTTTTTTCCACCAGTGTATGTATCAATTATGGATGAGATATTGTGGAGTTATCAATATGAGCGATCTGACCTATATGATGAAAGTGAAATTGAATGGATGCAACCAACGAATCGTGAAAAATAATTAGGAATCCTTTAAATAAAACTTGGTATTATTCAAATCTATTTTTCGCATTGTGCATTTCTTCATTCTATCTTGTTACTCTGGAATTATTTCCGACATCAGAGATTTCCGACTTTTCACAAAACGTGAAGGGAGAATTTTTTAAAAAATATATGGTATTTTGAATTTAATGCTGTTTCTGACAACAGTTCTCTCCAATCTAAGCAAATTGTACATTTTAGAAGTGTGGAATTCCTATATTTTTAATCGATTTTGAAGGCGATATGCCTGTTTACTTGGAGATCTATCGTGGTGACAGTTTGAGAACACATCACATGCTTTGCTTCGCTCGTACAAACCATTAATATGAAAACGTATGATTAGTTTTAAAGCATCGAGATCATTTCCGCAAAGAGAAATAAAGTTTGCATTTTTATATTATGGACATGAAAGAAAACCATTTTTTGTAGTTTACCCAAAATATGAAATCCTTTACATAGTTCCTAAGTTAAAAATGATTCAATTGCAAAAAAATATTAGATAAGAAAATCCATTAATAATAATGCTGTCTAAATAGTAAACATTTCTCCCCAGATATTCTTTATTTTCGTATGATTACTTGCGATGGATGTTATTTTCATTTAGAATTTGGAATTTCAATGGTAAATTAAATTGGATATCAAATTTAATTGATACACTTTATTTTTCATTTGCCCAATTACTGTATTCTCTTTATTTTTTATTGTTTGTTTTTATGTACTAAAATTGAAAAACAAATTTAGTTATTATTACATGTTAGTTAATTTACCTCAACTGTATTTCTATATTACACTCGTGTCCAAAAGTTAAGCATAATTGCAAAAATAACATTTCAACGTTCAATTTAGAAAACAAACAAACGTTGGTATGTAAATCAAATAGACGGTTAAACCAATGTCAATTCGCGATCGGATTATCTCAGAAATGCAAATTTATGCAAAGTGATCAAAGTGCAAAACAAACAAAAACACAAAAAAACAACAAAAAAACAGTAGAATAAAACATAGGATCACAATACACATTCTTGTAAACCACGCTAGGAGAACTTGTTAGGACCGAAAGGTACTTATGTTTTCACAATGTGCGTCCGTCCGTCCGTTGGTGCACTAGCTTTCGAACGCTTCCGAATTTTCGACTTCCGTTTTCGCAATTCGACAACTTAGGGAAATCGGAAAACTGAGTTCGTTGGTGGAAAAAATCGGTGAACTACTTCCGGTTCAAAAGGTCAAAAATAATATAGGGGACCACGCTTTTCACTATACAATTCCATCCTATCGGTCCTGGGCATTTCGGTTGCCTGACTTGTTATCGTTGATTTTGCGTTTAGTATGGATCACTGAGAGTAAATTGATCTTTTCATGAAAGTCAGAAAATCGGAAGACTCGAAGCAGACAGTCACAAACGGAAATCTCCAGAGGACTCAATGGTCCACATAGCGTGAGTTCCAGACTTTGAAGATGGTTCCAAGAAACTAATGTTACACGCCAAGGGCTACAATTACTCAGGTATTTGCAATTAACTGCAAGACGTCAGAGGACCCGACCTGTCAGACAGCTCTGTAATCAGTTTGCAGCCGCCTCAGGAACAAGATTTTCCAGAAAAACCGTTTACGGGAGGCTAAAGGAAGCTGTTCTTTACGCCAGACGTCTGGTAGCTTATAGCCCGCTCCCCCCCCCTGCGACCTGTAGGACTCGTTTAAACTGGAGTCGATAACATCTTAACTGGAATTTGGATCAGTGAAGCCATGTGCTGGAAGGAGATCGACTTTGAACGAAATAATGGCAACATGAATTCCGAACAGTATCAGGGCATATGATTTTTGAGTAGTGAAGGTGTGAAACCTACTGAAATGATGTGGTGGGCTGAATCTTGACTAATGTCCAACGATTCTGCAATTTCATCAATCGTTACTCGGCGATTTTCCAACACTAAGGCGTCAACTGTTGCAATATTCTCTGGCGTCACAACTCGTTGTGCCTGACCCGGGCGAAGGGCGTCTGAAACTGTTGTCACACAATTTGTGAACTTCACACTCCATTCATAAACTTGCCGCTCTGACAAGTTTGAAGTGGGGCGGCCATCTTTAAAATGCTGCTGTGACGTTGTTTGCTTGTCTCTATTTTCCTGCCACCTACCGGATATTTCTAAAACTCATTTTTAACGGATCTGCAGAATTAAAACATTGTAGGGCGAAATTTGGAATTCTATTTACAATTTTGCAGTTTTATTTGACTCACCTTTGTAGTTTATATATTGTAAATCTCGTTAAGAGATGGCCGTGCGGTCATCAACTTAGTTAACTGTACAATTTTTCATTCAGTTGCGAAATAATCAAAATAACCGTATTAACTAATTATATTTTCAAAATGAATCAAAACATGTTACAAATATAACAAGTTATTTTTAAATGGCATGCAAATAGTAATTTCATGTTTTTTCTAAAACAAATATCCGAAGAGAAAGGGTTTATTTTTTATGGTGAATTGGAGTGAAACGGTAAAACCAGCACATGCGCATTTCGACTTTAATTCATAGTTACCTGGATGCGGGTATAGTAAGAATTTCACTCTTTCAAAACATGTAATTCTTTAAACCGTAACTTTGAAATGATTATAACATTATTTAATTATTCCTAGTAGACTCTAATTTTCTGTTTATTTAAATTTAAGAAAATTACATGGAAAAGTCAGCTAAGGTAAAACGAAAAACGGAGAGCTATTTTCTTTCAGAACATTTTACTTTGTGGCTCCTTTCTATGCCCCCTCCCCACACAAAAAATGTGCAGTACTTAACTTAAAGAATCATCACATGCTTGCTTTAAAAGTTGTATTTAATCGCATCTGAATTCAGGGTAGGTTCTAAAAGTTTTTATAAGAAACTTTATTTTAAACGCTTTCATCAGTGTTTAGCAAAATTATAACTGGAGTAGTTTATTTTTATAACATCCTCTGAAAATGAGAGGTAACTTTTATTTATTAAAGTAGTTTCGCCTTTTTTCTTGGATTATAAGTCCACATTCGAAATTCTCCAACTGAAAAAAAATCAACAGTGGACTTGTCTAATATTTTTAAAACGCAACCCTTAGATATTTCTCCTGCTTCACTTTTAACTAAGCAAACAAAACTAAGTTAAAGCAGAGGAAAAGAAAATGGAAATCCAGACTAATAAAGAGAAAAAAAAAGAACTGAGAAAGAATGTTGCATAAGGGGAAAAAAGATATCTGAACTATTAAGCCAGAAGGAGAGTTGAGTGCATTATAAAAGGTGCACTTAGAGTACCTTTATTTAACCATCCATCTTTCAAGCCATGCTCCCTTCTGCAAATTTTTCTTTTTTGGGCTTCCCTTCAGTTCATCCTTGTTTAAATTTAGTGGTAATGACAGGACGGGAATGGAATACTATATATAGAAAAATATCTTAAAGTTAAACTAAAAATGCTAAATAAAAGAACGAGAATATAAAAAAGCAGTTTGAAAGATTCACACAAAAAGTCAGGCCACTTATAAACAAGAAAAGGTCATTTTTGAAGGTTCTGTGTATAATTTTAAAAATAACTTCTTATTTATATTTTCATTTATTCGTTCTTTTTACATTTAGTGCACGAATGAAAACTAATGTATTAGTACATTCGATAGATCTATTTTCATTCCAAAAAATATGTTGATCAAAAAGCACTTATGAAGGATAGCGAGATGCAGTAAGTTATTAACAATATCAGACAAACAGTATACTCTGACTCGCTATGTCGGCAGAGAAACTCACGAGACTGAAGTGACCTCTTTAGAAAGTAGTCTCTTTTCATCTTCCTCCTCCTATGTCACATGACACAGACTTTTTTGCGTTCATGCTTTTTTTTTCTTTTTCCTTTTTTATTCCAAAAATCATAGAAAAGTGGTTTTATTATTTTTTATTTCTAAAATGGACTTTGCAAAGCTGACCTTCAGATTCAAGAAAAGGTCAAAGCTCGTAACGTCATAAAGCCAATTGTGCGCAGGTGCGGAGCACTTTTTTTGGAGGCGTATATACGAGATGCAATCATTAAATTCCGAGACTAGTCCCATAAACTGAAATAAGACAACCTGATTTAAAGTTAACTGCCATCCCCTTCGAAGTAGTCCCTTTAGGAAGCTGTACACCGATCCCAGCGTCTCTGCCATCTTTGTAATTCCTCCTTGAAGTCGCATTCTAACCATCCATTTGTTCTCTAACCAGAGTTGTGGTCATTTCCGAGGAATGTTCTCCCTGAGACGTACTTCTGTCTAATTTTGAGTCTATCACGATTTCGTAAATGCACTAACTAAAACGTCTCTAACACAAGACTCACTGAAGATGGTGCATCGAGGCTTTGTGCAGCGTCTCCCAAGGTCGTTTTTCTTCACTGCTGCGAATGCATGGCAATCGCGTGATCCATTCCCCCACAGCGAATACAGTCTCGGAATTTAATGATTGCACCTCGCAGAAAGATCACTTTAGCAAAGATCACGTAAGTTTTTCTACCGACATAGCGAGACGGAGTATAGAACCCTCTTAAGGGTAGCATCCCCCTCGAAAAGGCAAAATTGAAAACTTGAGAGAAAATGGTCATCACCCTTTTACTACATGATTTCTATGAACCTAAATTTTAAATTAAATTAACAAAAACATTAATTTTTAATTTTTTTGTATTAAAAAAACAGCATTTTTATGTTAAAAAAGCCCCAATTTCTTATCAACTTTATGATGAAGTTATTAGTCCAATTGAGTTGAAATTTTTTTTCTGGTTTCTATTTAATGTCTATTACATTTTGAACTAGAATTATTGAATTAGCTCTATCCATTCAGGCGGGGGGATAAATATATCTCTACCATTTTTAGTCACGTTATCTTGCTTAATACATATTTCAAACTCAAACCAAAAAAGTATTAATTTTCACATATCAATGATTCTAGTTTATTATGTTCCTTGATTATGTATGAAAAAACTGAAAAAAAAATTTTCATATGTTAATTCTTTAAAAAGATATTACGCCAAGACTGATGGTGATAATGTGAAAATAAGAAAGCTGAGAAAATTAGGTTTAAAGTTGAAATATCAATTTATTTTTGTTTTCATCAATTTTTAAAAACCACCAGCTACATAGTCCTTATCTTCGATTTTCGCTGATATCATATCTACAATTAATAAAGAACTGAGGACAGGGAAATTGATTAATAAATGTCGAAACCAGTTCACAGTCAATAAATCTGAATCCACTGATATTTCAGAATTCAACTCACTCTTGCAAAAACTGTTGTGAATACCTGATGCGCTTAGCTTCCTGAAAGAAGTAATTTTTTCAGTAGCGTTTTCGTCTGTATCGGCGGCACCATGGATGAAAGAAACAGGATGGACGACTTCTATGAGTCGTGCGTGAGTTTTTTTTCAGTGGCGCCCTCTGGATTCTTAAGTGTAAAATACCGAAATATTTGGTTTCGCTTAGCATGGTTTCTGTTTACACAGCTGTTAGAGGAGAAAAGCATGGCCGCCTATTGCAAAAATATTACGTATTTCATTGAGTTCTTTTGAATTTTTTTGTATTGATGTATTTTTTATTATTTTATTGAATTAGTTTATTGAAATATTAAGTCTTGGAGTTAAAATATAATTTTTATTAAAATTACATACGATTCTTTTAACAATTTAATTATATACGTATAAAGTTTTGCTTTAAAAATTATATTTAAAATTACATTAAAAGATATCAAAATGAAAATGGAAAAGATTTCTTCATTAAATCATAACTGTACACATGAACTAAATATATATTATAAGTTTCAAAGAAATCGCAGCTGTTTCTGGTCTCCTAGCAATATGTCAACAATAACCATGAGCCTATGGACAGCTTTTCCTCTTCTCCCTAAGACGACAAATACTAGTTTTCATGCAAAAATCCAGATGTCGCTCTGAAATCAAACTTGCTGGGGAAGTATAGGGAGTCGTCCATCCTGTTTCTTTCATCCATGGCGGCACCTTCTTCGTAAGATTTATTGTTTGTGAAGCGATTTCCATGAAATCGTCTCTTCTTTGGCCGATCGCTTCTTCTATCTGGCATTATTAATTACTTTATAGTTTATAAAATGATTAATAAACTAAAGGTGATGTTTGGAACTGAAATTAATCACAAGGTAACAAAGATGACTGAATTACAGGAGAACGACGATAATGGAGGCAGCCATATTGCTAATTCACGCACGTTTTGTAAACTGCTTTCTGATTGGTTGATACCACGCATAGCTATAACATGCAATGCTATCAACAACCAATAATATTACTTGTTTCATTGATTTAGAAACTTTGAAATAAAGTTATAGAGCTCCCTTTTCTTGACCTAGTACAGTTTAAATTTTTTAAAACGGATAATTAGAACTCAAGTTATAGCAATTTCAATTTTATGGATATATAATGAGCTCTTAAACAGAAATACTGACGCAAATAAATTAATTAATATCTTAATTTTTAATTAACGTTCGGCTATAAAAATTCCAGAATGGATTCGCAATAAATGATAAAAACGAAAAAATTTTTTTTCTCAATTTTTCGTCAAAATTTTGATTTTTCGAGGGGGATGCTACCCTTAATCCGAACAATCGAAAGCGATACCTGTTCGGATTACCCGAAGTCTAAGCTAAAATATGCATTGCAGTTTTATACAGTTTTGTTTAACAAGAACATGGTAGATTGATCATGTTTAATGGGCGATCTGTTATCTCACTGTAGACGTACTGAGTCTTAAATGAGATGGATAACATGCGTTTCGTTGAAATTCTGTGCCTTTTTTTTTTTTTTTTCTTTTTTCTCGTTTTTTAGGAAACACTGATTAAGCCAGTAAAATGAGATCGAATTTAGCCTTTATTTCGGGTACATCGATTTTCCGATTAACAAGGTCTTAATGTACCGTACTTTACATGATTCGTTAGGGTCGCGGGGGAAAGTAGCCCTATGGAGGATCTCCAGCGTTCGTGATCTTCCACCATCAGGCGCATGTCCATCCAAGCGATTCGAACACAGATTCTCCATGTAGTCTAGTCACCTGGTTCTAGGCCGACCCACCAGCTTGGAAAATAGTAACTGCCTAGGAAGACCAGTTTGCGGTATCACTATCACGTGGTCGTACCAAATCAAGTGAGATCTCTCAATGCGGAGAAGTAGCGGCTCGACACCTAAGGACTCCCATATTGTGCTGTTGTGCACTCTATTTAGTAGGGTAACATCTGCCACACCTCTCGGAAATCTCATTCTGGCGAACCCATTCTTTTGGTCATTATCCAAGACTCATGACCATAGATTAGAATGGAGAAAATGATAGATATGTAAACAGAGCTTAGCTTTGTTTCCCAGCTATCGTTTCATTACCACAGATCGCCGCAGTTGACGTCTGGCAAAACTTGCTGCACCGATCCGAGACGGCCATCACTCGTGAATGCAGTCCCGAGATACTTGAACCTGTCTCAATAGGACTCCCATAACATGGAGAGCGCACTGAGCAGGCTGTCTTGGAAGGACCAGAACTCAGTCTTAGCCACATTGATTTTCATCTTAGTGTCTTCACACTTGGCTGCAGACCGATCTAGTGCATGCTGAAGATTTGTGCAAGAAGACCCAAGGAGGACAAGGTCGTCAGAATAGAGCAACTTCTCCGCCAAGCAGTCGCCCATAAATATACGCTCATCGCCTCGGCTGCCCCTGTCTATCTAGTTCATCAGATAATGAACAAGATGGGCGACAGTACGCACCCTTGGCGGAGTCCGGTGAATGGTCTTGACTTAATGCCTTTATCCGGACGCACATCTCAGAGCTTTCGTACTGGTAGACATGATAGAAACCATCAACTGACCATCCATTCCGTACACTTGCAACACTTGCCAGAGCTTCTCCCAAGAACTTTGTCATATGCTTTTTCGACCTCCACAAAGCAAGAGTAGAATCTTTTGCAAATATTCTCCACAAATCTTTTACTCCCAGGAATTCTCAAATATTTGCCTTAGAGCAAAGATGAGATCCGTTGTGCTTCGGCCAGATGGGATACCACACCGCTCCCACGACAATTTGGAGTCGACTATTTTCCGACTTCTTTTCTCCAGATCCTTAGCGTCCACTTTCCCAGGAATGCTGAGCAAAGAGATGCCTCGTAGTTGTTGCAATCTCTTCGATCTCCCTAACCTTCAAAGTAGTTTCCTGGGATAGCAACCACATTTGGAAGCGGTTTTACCATTGTTCGTAGCAGTCGTAGAAGGATTCTGTTGGAAGCCTTTCAACTTGTCGGTTATTGTCGGTAATTTTTTTTAAATTACCCTCTCCTGAAATGTTTTTTCAGCTGAGGGAATAAAAAGAAGTCATACGGACTAACATCCGGCAAATAGGAATGGGGGATGCTTTTTTTCGCCAAAAATTCGATAATGGAGAGCGTCGTGTGATAAGGGGCGTCGTCGTGGTGGAGCATTCGAGTGCGTGCAATATCTAGTGTAGCAGTTAAAATATGTTGAAACGTAAACCGATTCAAATTTAATTCACTACAGATTATTCTCAACTTGAATTGACGGTATGACATCACAAGAGTCCTCACAATGTGTGCAGGGATTATTGCTAATCAATCTCAAGGAGCACTTCGAACATCTTTTGTAACGATGACACAATTACTACCACGTAATATCATGCTCTGAACTAATTTCCTATTTCCAGACCTATTTCATATGAGATTCTTTTTTTCCTTCTCTGGTTAGCAATCTCCTCCTGAAACTTGTCCCTATTGTTTCAAATGTATAAGTTGAATGATCATTTGAAACGTGACACACTTACTAGTGTGCTTAATATATAAACCACACGTTGAGAGCTGCATTCAATACCTACCAGAGATTATGAAAACTGTAATTTATGAACATGTCGCTGACCAAGCACCTCAACAATTTTATTTTGACACGAATGAAAACTTAAAAAAAAAAACAGAAACACGATCTCATAGTGGCGCTATAGTATACATTCTGATTGAATGAGAGCGACCTGTCTTAACCAGGTTTGTCCACAAAAGCGTTCACCACAGCTAAGAGAGGGCCTCCAATAAGCGTCGGGAGGTCGCCAGGAGCTCCATGCTCTAGGCATAGCGAATAGAATTAATAAGTGTGATTACTCTCGTAGTGACCAATCATGCGAGCGGCAGATGTGCGAAATAACAGCGCTGCTTTCGATTTCGACCAACTTCGTAGCGTTTGTTTTGCTTATAGCAAATGGGAATTTCACGTTTCGTGTTAAGTTTCTGTCGTATATTTTATTGTTTCACTATTTATAAGTTAAATGTGGGCAAATGCAAGGCTATGTTCTTCACAAACAAACGCAGAAACCCCCCCCCCCCAGGTTTGCTACCCTGTATGGAAATAAGCTCGACTGGGTCAAAGAGTATAAAAACCTTGGTGTGGTGATCGATTCTAGGTTCACCTGGAATCAACATGTTTCCTACGCGCTGAATAAGGCAAAGAGGGCCAAATTCAGCCTGATCGCGTTGCTCGGTCGTAACAGTGCTCTTGACATTGATAACAAGCTGCTCATCTACAAAATGGTCATCCGCACGATCTTGCTTCATGGTATGCCAGCTTGGGGTTCTGTGTGGAAAAAAAGGTGGAAGGAGCTGCAGATATTCCAAAAATATTACTCTGAGAGCAATTGTGAAACTTGATCGTAGAGTAGCCAACAATAATGTCGTTCATGAGGATCTAGGGATGACGCATATTGGCAAGTTTGTACAGGATACGATAACGACTATGCTCCCGAAGATGCTTAATCACAGGAATCAGTTGGTGTCTGAAATTCACAACCCTTCTGACTACAGGAAACGCTTAAAACATCGCTTGCCCAGCCATGTCCTGGAAGTTAATTTCGACGATGTTAGGAATGTTATCTTCCCCGATATTTGGATAGCCTAGTTCGCCTCTGGCTCCCCCCCTCCCCCTTTCTATGACAATCTTCAATCAACCTTTTTATCCCCAGAATGAGGGGAATATTCTTCAATCATCTTGAGGAGGATCTTTGGGGTTTTTCAGGCTTCTCACCTATCTCAGTGTAATTCCCCTGGTCTATACATGTGACGAGTGAGTTTGGGAGCGCTGCTTCAGTACCACTCGCATTGTTTCTTCCACTCCACTGCTCGATTGTCGATAAGTGATGAGCGTGTTATATTGTGTTATTAGTGTAATTTGTAGAACGTTTGTTAAGTTTAAAACAGTATTTTTTAAAAAAAAATTATTCGTTATATAAACTAGTGCCTTATGAGAGCAGATAGGCCTACTTCATTCCTTCGGCGGTTAGCAAATGTCTACGTGTCGCGGTCGTTGTTTTTGAAGATCACCAGAATTAGATCTGTTTAGACTTGGAACAGATTCGAGTTTCAATGAATTTCGTTTTAATTGACAATGAATTAAAAACTGTAGGTTTTAAAAAAAAAGCAAGACGCTTTGAAATGAACTGAGCACACTATGCTGTTCGCATTTGGATACCAGGTCGTCGCTGGCGAAAGGTAATCCACTGCTTCTTAATCGATTCTGAGTGTAGAAATATATGAAACGTGAAGTATCTATCGGCAAACAGAGAGCAATTAAAGGCATTCTAATATAAAAAGGCAAGCAAACTTTTGCATTATGTAGAATTGAAACTAGGCTAGAATCAAAAGTAGTTCGCGGCAGGAAATCACTTCTTGTTAGGCTGATTCTCCTGAGTGGATGAGAGGGCCAATTTTCAATCTGTCGAGGCGTTTTTCTTAATAAAAGATTAGGATATATCGAAAATTTTTGAACGATATATATATTTTATTCTCGAATTTTTCCGTGGAGTTTACCTTTAAGAAACGGTAAATAAACAGTAAGGAGAAAAAAGAAATCGTGTTTGAAAATTAATTCTTAAAACTACTGTTAACTTTCATCTTTTTCCTTGTAAACGAGTACTAAAAACCTACGACTCACTGGTCGAAAACGCATGCAGGATCATCTTGCGGATGCACCAGAAAACTACGCAAGTAATCACACTTATTAATTCTATTCGTTATGCTCTAGGTTATAAAAGGTTAGGCTGTTGTATAGAAGTCAAAGCGAACGCGAAACATCGTCTTTCCCTGTGCCTGATAGATCCAATGCTAGAATGTTATGATGCAGAGAGATGAGTCACGCTATACGCTCTTCTAATTTCTTGTTCGAAGCTAAAGTATGATAGGAGAACCATATTGGCGATTAAAGTATATTGTTTTGGTCTTGAATTGGTCTTCGTCCATTCGTTGCGGTTTCGGAACGATGAAGTCCTAACGTTATTTGGACATTCTGGACAACCATACACTGCGCAACTGTTTGATAGGGAATCGTTTGTCTGTAAGCAAGATAATGCTCTTTAAAGGATCCATTGGACTATTATCGCTGAATATATAGAAATAAGTGGAAGTCTAAAGCGATACGGATACTAATGTGTTTATTGCCGATGCGTTTCAGTTTACACCATCTTCAACGGGCATTTACAAAAGTAACAAGTATGAAATCGACACTCGAACAGTGACATGTACATTTGTTCAGGTAGGACGTAAGCAGTGCTTACACGTTTCTTACTTTCCAGAATAAATTCCACATGAAATACACTGAAATAGGCAAGAAGCCTGGCTAACCCAAAGAGGTCTTCCATATTATGAAAAAACAACAACAAAAAAAAATAAGTGTGAAATATCGACAATCTACAATCGATCAGTGTAGTGAAAAAGTAGTACGAGTGGTCTAGGAGCCTTAGCTTACTTTACACGTTCGCCGAAAAAGTAAACCAAATGAGGTACAATGAAGTGGGGAAGAAGACTGATTAATCTCTTAAGTCACCCAGAGAAGATTCCCTTCATGGTAGGGACGAGAATCAGATTGTGGATTCACAAATAGCGAATCCGAAAAACTAGAATCTAGTAGATCCAGTTGTTGTGGAACTCGGCCTTGTTAAAGTTCTCGAAATTGACATCCACGATATGACGGGGGTCATCGAAACCTGAGGGGACCCCTGATAACGAGTGAGTGATCCAAGATACCAGCAACCAGGGTATTTTCATGATGTTCCATCTTGGGCAGCATGTTCCTGAGAAGTGTTTGGACTAAACTTTTTCTTAGCCTTGTTAAACGAATATTTGAGCTTGGAGTCAATCACAACTCCGAGGTACTTATAATTTATAACCCACTCAAGCTTCCTACCATATAGGATCAGGGGCCTTGGAGGGTTTTTGCGTTTGCGTGTGATGAACATACATTTGTTAACATTCAGCTGTAAGCGCCACTTAGAGAACCAGCTATCACATCAGACGGCTGATGACGTAGACTGGATTATGTGCCCAAGTCATGATGGACCGGTCGTCAGGAAACTTAAACTTAAACTGGATTATGTGCCCAAGTCATGATGGACCCGTCAAGTAAAGATTGCACTTTGCAAACTTAGGAAAGTCGTGGATAAAAAAACTGAACAAGGCAGGCCTAACACAGAGCCTTGGGGAACACTAGCATTAACATCGCAAGGGACTGACAAGGAGTCACCAACTTTAGCACGGAAGGTCCTATTTGTCAGAAAGGAGCGAAACAAGGCAACCACATATAATCAATTTGTAAATGAGTCCAACATGTCGGACTTGATCAAAGGCCTTTTGAACTTCAAGAAAGACGATACCACCAAACATAGAAAGATTGAGAGGACCGTTCCAGTCAGCAACAAGCCTCCATTCCTGGATCTGACAGGAGGGAGCTGTGCGGAAGCCGAATTGCTCTTCACGAATGAGGTTGTTTGCTTTTCAGTAGTCGTTGAACCTCTTGAGAATTGTTCGATCAAAGACCTTGGAGAGTATTGTCAATAATATCAGGTCGTTGCATATCAAATGTCGGATTTCGAGGTGGGTTCCGCGCTTCAGCACGGTTTCCACGTTTAGTAGCAAGTACCCAAAGATAAACCTATCTGCGACCAGCTGCCTGAAATTTGCATGTCTGCGATGATATTTAATAGCGTTTGAACCCAAGCGAAGATAGACATGACTTCATACGAATTACGTGTGATAATGCATTATGAGTTCAGGTTGAATCACAATGCATCCAAACGCCTCCCGAATGTGATAATGTATTCGGTGTAGGCACCATAAACGAACGTACTGTCCAACGTTGGTTCCGAAAATTCAGAGCGGGAGTGACGGACCTGGCAAATGAGCCAAGCGGCAGACCGCCCAACGTGTTGAATGACGCTGATCTGAAGCGATCTGTGGAAGAGGACCCGTCAAAAACTGTTCGGTACCTTGCAGGGGATCATGCTGTAATACAGTATCAGCGTCGACTGTCAATAGGCACCTTAGGACTATCGGCAAGGTGAAAAAGCAGGACAAATGGGTCCCACATTAACTTACGGAAAACCAAAAAAGCGGCGGTTGGAAGTGTGTACGGAATTGCTTTTGAGCCAAGAAGAAGCGGGGATTCTTGATCGCATTGTCACCTGCGACGAGAAGTGGCTCCTATACGACAATAGGAAACGGTCAGCACAGTGGCTGGATGCTGATGAACCCCCTCGACAGTTCCCTAAACCCCCGTTGCATCCAGGAAGCTCATGTTACCGTTGGTGGAACATCCGTGGTGTAGTGGATTACAGCTTCCTGCAGCAGGGGGAGACGATCACCGCTGCGGCCTACTGTCGTGAACTGCATCGTATGCACACAAAACTGTGTCAGCAACAACCTGCACGTCTGCATCGCAAAGGCGTCCTTCTGCTGCATGACAACGCGCATCCGCACGTTGCACGAACGACCGTGCAGGCGCTAAAGGCTCTGGGCTACGAGGTGCTTCCACACCCCCCGTACTCTCCGGACCTCTCCCCTAACGACTACCATCTTTTCCAGAGCCTAGACAATTTTCTCTGGAGAAAAACATTCTAACCCAAGCAGACGTCGAAAACGCATTCCGGGAGTTTATTGAGTCCCGTGACCATGGATTCTAACGGAGAGGGCTCGAGAAGCTGCCAAATCGTTGGCAACAAAGTTTGGATTGCAATGGGGGTTATTTCGAATAGCACGTGTGAAGGTGTCCTTTCTAGAGGGCCTTAAAGATGACCTCTGTAATCCGACATTTGATATGCAACGACCTGATCGACAATGGACAATGGAACAGTGAAGTGTACATTTCTTCGAGTGGGACGGAAGCAGCGCTTTCACGAAGCTCACCCTACCAGAATAAATTCCACATGAAATACACTGAAATAGGCAAGAAGCCTGACTAACCCCAGAGGTCTTCCAACGACCTGATCGACAATCGACAATCCAACAGTGTAGTGAAAAGACACGAGCGGTCCGGGAGCCGAGCTTCCATAACACACTCGCCCATAAAGTAATCAAGGGAATTATACTGAATTAGAGGAGAAGCCTGATGTCTCTCGAGAATCCTCCTGAGAATAGAGTCCTAACTTGGTAGAACGACGAATATGATTGTTGATTGACGTAGTGATAGACCTGAGCATCTGCGGCTAAGATATCCAGAAGTCGGGGAAGACGACCTTATTGACATCATCGAAATTGACTTCCAGTAGGTGAATGGTTCTTCGTATCCTTATGGAACCCCTAAAGGCTAGAAGGTGAATCAATATATTGGAAGCCAAGGAATTATTGTGTGTTTCGATTTTAAGAAGCATCTGGACGTAGCTACCAATGTGGGCCATACCGAGGTCTTCATAAATAGAGTAGTTGTTGGCAACTCTTCTATCGAGCTGAACAATGGCCCTGACAGATACATTTTGGAAGGTCTGTAGTTCCTTCCACCTTGATTTGCAGATAGACGTCCAGGCAGGCATTCCATGGAGCAAGATGATGCGGATCACCACCTTGTAGAGTAAGAGTTTAATGTCTAATCCAAGGGCACTGTTTCTCCCCAGGAACGCAATCAGGCTGAACTTCGCCTTTTTAACCATGTTGATAGCATATTGAACATAGTCATTCCAGTTTAGCTTAGAGTCAATCTTTATGCCCAGGTATTTGTAGCTCTTTACCCAATCCAGATTTCTGCCATATAAGGCGAGGAACTCTGGAGGATTCCTGCGTTTACGTGTAATGAACATAGCTTTTCATTTGTCAACGTTGAGCTTCAACATCCATTTGTCGAACCATTTTTTGCACTGTTGCAAAGCCTTTTGTTAGCCACTGATGATGTGTGCGGGATTCCTCGCGCAAGTCGTGACGACCGCATCATCAGCGAACAAGTACAGATTACACTTTGCGAATTCCGGTAAGTCGTGAATGAAAAAATTGAACAACGCCGGGCCCAGGACTGAACCCTGAGGAACACCCGAGTTGACGTCACAGGGGTCAGACAAGGAGTTACCAACCCTGACACGATAGGATCTATGCGACAAGAAGGAGCGAATCAAGACTATCAGCTCGTCAGGGAAACCACAAATTATCATTTTAAAGATGAGACCGTCGTGCCATACTTGGTCGAAGCTTTATGGACATCGAGAAAAACAATTCCGCCGTACATCGAATAATTGAGAGGACTGCTCAAGTCTTCAACCAGCCTCCAAATCTGGAACTGGCAGGAGTGATTCGAACAAAAGCCAAATTGCTCTTTGCGAATTAGATTATTTGACTCGCAAAAGTCATTGAACCTCTTCAGGATTGTGCGTTCGAAGACCTTAGAAAGAGTAGGCAATAAGCTGATGGGCCTGTAGCTGACAGGAAGAGCGGAATTAAGGCCAGGCTTAGGTGTAGAGAGGATGACTGAGTTTTTCCAGGCATCGGGGAAGTAGCCGTGATTCCAGCAGTCGTTTAAAATCTTAGTAATAGTGCAGATTACCTTAGGAGGAAAATTCTTGAGAGCACCATTAGTCTAGACCAGGAGCCTTGTTACTCTTTATTCGCTTAATGATGTTCGATACCTCGGCGTTGTTAATGACATGGAGAGGGTTATGTATACGATGGATGAGATTATACTTTGTGCAGCCATCTTTAACTAAACACGAGTTCTCGATAGCACCCAGTTTATCTTCAAAGAGGGTGGTGAATTGACTCTTCAGTGAGTCTGCAATTAGTTGGTCCTTTTCCTGGGGACTGCTAACAAAATTCCCATCTTCCGTAAGCAGAGGAGGTAGATCGGTGGCCTTCTTGTTCTTGAGGGCCCTGACTGTACACCAGAGTGAATTGTCCTTGACTGACAGACTCTTGATTTTGCTGCACCACCTTTGGATTCGTAGCTCCTTCACCTGTTCGCTGACCTTTCGTGCTAGCCTGTTGTACTTAGTCTTGAACTGCAGGCACCTAATACGTTGCCACAATCTTCTGAAGGAGTTCTTTTCGCGTATGAGTTGCCTGATGGATAGGGGAAGATCGAGATGATCAGGTCTCTTTTGGTCAACGGCAGTAGCGCTAGCATCACTGGCTGATTTAATCGATTGGGTGATATGACAAACATTACCATCAATGTCAATATTGTTGGCAGGATCCGTATATGAAATGTTCCACTCCTTGAGCATATCTCTAAATAGCTTCCAATCCTGCTTCTGGCGGAGACTGACCCTCAGGTCAAGGTTTAAGCCCTCGTAGTTGAGAGCGGCTGGGCGATGATCAGAGGATAAGTCGTTCACCGTAAAGATGTTATACGGTTTGAAAAACCCTTTGAGGACGGCAATTTCAAGCACATCACTAACGGGCGAGTGGTCGCAATAATAGGTGTCGTCAAGAGGACCGATGACTAAGGTATCAATTTGGTTCATCAAGTAGTCATGGAGAATCGAACCGTTATGGTTCATACGTTTGGAATTCCAGTGTGGGTGTTTGGCATTCAAGTCACCTGCCATAATAACTGGAATGGGCCTATTTAGTAGATCATCAAGCTCGCAGGGATCAAGCTTATGCCTGGGCGAGTTATACAAGGAGATAAATTCAACTTCCCCTACGTCCACGTCGTTTATAATGACTGACACGGCTTCCATTCCCATGAAACTAGTAGTGGTAGTCTCACGATTTTCGATGCCTTGTTTTACTATGATTGCTGCCCCACCAGACGCAGGGCCAGCAGCATTTATAAGGGAATCGAATAACCAGGCAATTTGAAGGTCTGACTCGGTTTGAGATGAGTCTCACACACAAACGCAATATCAATATTCCAACATGTAAGAAAGTTGTAAAACTCTATGCGATTGTTAGAGAGCCCCCTCGCTTTCCAAATAGTGCAACGAAGCTTACCTTGCTTAATTACTCTATAAAGGTGTCTATCCATGATTAATTTCTGTTTCGGCTGAGACAAACTGAGGCAAATCTTTGCTTTTTTCCTTGAGAAGGTTCATATCTGTATACTCTGGTCAATTCATTAGGGTCTATAATTCCTTTACTAGCAGAACTGGAGGCGACAGAAGCAAATGTTCTACCATCCACTGTTTTGGTGCTTTTGAATTTCCTATCCTGGGGTTACTTTGAGCATTTCGTTTAGCTAGATGTGTGTTGACCTTCACATCTGATGCAATTGAGGGGATCTTTGCCCTTAATATTAGTGCAATCTCTAGACAGGTGGTCGCCCGCGCACTTGTTGCAGCAGGGCGATTCGGTGCAACCCTGAGAGACGTGCCCGAAACGTAAGCAGTTAAAACATTGCAAGGGCTTTTTACTTCTTCGGAATATTTCGACAGTAACAGCTAGAGGTCCAGTGCGATTAAGGCTTAGGAACGTCTTGTTATGTTTAGTATTTTGTAATAGTACCAGGTCCATTGGCATTTCCACTGAGCCTTTTGCTTTTTTCAGCCTGATGGCTTTTTCCGGGAAATAATTAGCTTCTTTGAGGTCAGCACAGAAGTCCTGAAAGTCATAGGTTACGTTAACATTCCTAACGACGTATTTAAGCATTTTTTCCGATTTGAGCTGGTGGTGCTGAATTTTAAGACATCTCTGCTTTTAATTCCAGCCACCAGAGTTTGTGGGTCTCTTCATTAAGGCACTTAATCTTAATTGTGTTCTACCTATGCGGGTGGTGATTTTGTCCAGCTGCCCATGGGGCTTGATCTCCTGCAGGACCTTCTTGATGTTTTACTTTGATGTGTTCTCCGTCCACCCTCATCGTTATCGTTATTATCATCTGTATAGCTTCACTTACACGCAGCATTTTTTGATGAATCTAAATTATCAAGTTTTTCAGAAGGTACACCTGCTGCGCCTATACCAGCAGACTCCTAGTTTTGCCCTCTGCAGGAATCATTTATGGAAATAAATGCTGAACTTTTGCTAGCAATATGTTCAAGATCTTGTTTAAAGGTATCATCGAGACGATTTAGTCTATCAGTGACTTCAATACGAGAGTTGAGAATTTCGGCATTTGTTTTTTCAAAATTCGATTCAATATTGGTAAGCTTATTTCTAATCTTGTTTACCTTATTGCTAAGGGATTCAAACTTAAATTCTAGGGTATTGTACTTTGTTAAGAGATCACCTCGGAGGGACTCGATCAATTCATTTATAACTAGATCAAATGCGGCAAACATGGGATCCATACATGCACTGCGATAGGCTTTTTCGCAGGTAACAGTTTTACCTTCCCCTGCTTGCAGGATGCCTGCTTGCTGAATTTAGTCCAGAAACTTTGGACGACGTCATTTAGAACAAATACAGAAACAGAACTGATCTGAACCCGATGAGAAGTGAAGGAACCAGAGTGGTGCAGTTTCACGGTGTGGTGCCGAGTTTGCCGTCCTGAGAAGGACGCACCGAGAAGTGTAACTTTGGGCGGCCTTAGGTGATGGCTACGATGACAAGAGACCTTAGATGATTCCTGGTGACATGATGATTCCGCTGACCTCGATGTTCGTTCGTCCGTCCAGCCTGAAAGTTTCCCAAGAAAGAGAATGCAACCAGTCCAACGACCTGATACAACAATCGACAATCGAACAGTGACCTGATACAGTGTTGCCAACTCTAACGGCTGCGCCCCCATTAAATTCGCTGGAAATACCCACTTAAAAATCCCCAATTAAAATAAAAACCACTAAAAAATACCCCAAATATATTTTATTGCTTATTTTGTTTGTTACGTGTATACAAAAATTATAAAGAAAATAAATATATACATAAATAAAAAAGCTAAATACATAAAATAAAAAATAAATACATAAATATGTTGATTGAGCACGTGTTGAACAAAGCGCAATTTAAACAGAAAATATGAACGATAAACGAAAGACCTGTGCAACGAGGCTAGGCAGCCGGTGTTGATTGACTGATGAACTTAGCCAACGTTATGAGCAGAAGGAGCGATTCTCATGACTTGTCTGTTGGATTATAATATCACAATTGATGAAGGGAATGTAATGGCGATTGCAGGTGTCATTACGGCAAAGGTTTGACGTAAGGAAGATAAACCATAGAAGTTTCTTTTCAAATGATTGTCTTGAGCGACTCAATAATAAATCGCTCAAGTGGGTTCATGATAGGTTTTCTTATCTGAAAACGACGTCTTTATAATTCATATTTAAATAATAAAAATTTAATCCTCATTCTATAAATCGTTTAAAACATTAATACCGCCGTTAATCTATAACTGAATTTATCCTCCAAACATGCTTTTTAGTGTTTTACTAACTTGTAAATCTGTAATAAGAGTTTCACAATTTCATTAAAGAATACGCTGAAATGGTCTGTTAGGGTTTATTTTTTATAAATGTTTCTAAATTAGAGATGAAAAAAAATTTTAACTATAAATTCAACTAAAATTCATAATTTAAATCTAATAAAAATAATCAATTTCCGCAAGCTCATCATTTTCAATTAACATATTTTAACTTTAATGAATTCAAGTTTAACAGCCTTCAATTAATTATAATTTTAATTTCATTGGCATGCGACGTACATTTTTATCAGGAACAATTTTTTTATTATAATATACAGCCTGATACAGTTTACTACATATCATTCGTTTCTATTTGAATTATATCTATCATATACACGAATTAATCTTTGCTCCCCATGTTCGTTAACGAAATGTAAAGAAGATCGGCCCTTCTTTGTTCTTCAAATTTCTGGACTTGCCAGTTATAACTTTACTTTTTTATACCTTGATTAAAACGGAGATTGCTCAAGTCAGGCAAAGATACTAAATCCTCACAAAGATTATAACTCCTAAATTAACTTAGAGATTTTTTTTTACTCTTAAAGTTTCCGGATTCATTAAATTACTGTCGAATTTCCCTAAAAATCGATTGGAGCCACGTGACTACCTCGTTTTTCGGTATTTAAAAGCCTTCCTGAACTTCCGCCTTTGGTTTTAATCAGTCCTTCATGCATGACAACCGACAAGAAGGAAAAAAAAACTGGAAAAAATACCTTTCGCTTCAAGTCTTCGATTCCACCGATAATTTTCGCCAATTATGAAAATAATCTGAGAAAGGCGCAGTAGAGTGGAAAAAAAAATTGGAAAACCAGCTAAATTATGAATGATCATTTTACAAAGAGAATATTTTTGAAAAAAAAAAACGCCCTTCCTCATTATGGCGGACAAACAAAGTAGCCTTTGTTTATTCATTTATTTTATTTTTTTTGTCAGTTATTGAACAATGAATGTTTTAATTTCATTAAAAAAAATCATTTTCCAATTTCAGGGTTTCTCAAGGCGTACATAACGTATTACCTCAATGAGCCACTGTATTAAGGTGAAGAAATGATCCTGAAAAGGCATAGGTTAGGCTTGAATTGAACAAACCCAAAACAAGAGCGTAATTAATTAGTTCTGATTACAACAGCTCGTACATGAAGGCAATATGGAAAGAAATATTAATTCCCCGAGTGAAATTCGTTCAATTAATGAAGGTCGTTTGCTATGAATAAGGACAGTAATAAAAAGAATTTCATCAAACAGGGAAGTCTGAAATTAATTAGGTAACAATCTGATAAGAAATAATATCTTCATTATTAAAAAATTTAGGTAATTTTTCATCTTTTTGAATCAGTTTAGATTAAAAGTTTTGGTGTCGTGATTAATTTTTCCTTTAAAATAAAGAATTAAAACTTGCTCTTCCAGTTTCCACGATCCTTTAGAGATGATTATGTGATTAGAGTTAAAATAATGCTGTTCATTTTACTCTACAAAAAAGGTTTTAAAATTTATACATGAAGTAAAGGTTTCTTATAGCAGTGTTTCTTGTAAGCAATTAATAATACTAGCAATAATGACTAAATTCAAAAACTTTAGCCTTCTAATGAAATAAGTACGGAATACATTTCAAATTTAAATAATTTTAGATTATTAGATTAATATCGACTTTTAGATTAGTATCGACTTTTTAATGGTACCTCGATTTCATTCCTCCTCCCTATTGCATTATTCTTATTTTCCTTTTGGAAATAACAAGGCCAGAAATTCCATAACGAAATATCGCGGCATCCAAATGAAGGTTGATTTCGATCACAATATCATATCGCTTAAAGATATCGCGCGCTATAGCATCAAAATATTAAATATCTACCGAAATAATTATGTACGCACATATGTTTATGATTCTTTCAATTTTAATAACTTTCCTTCCAAATAGAGATTAAATGATCTAAATTCTTTCCCAGTAGCATACCATGCCAAACACTTGTATCCATAAATTAATTGTTAATGATAACCAACTGATAAGAAATCCAAACGTCAGCATTCATAATAACACTGGCCAACAAAATTTAAGATTTTTCTTGTGACAAAATGAAAGTGGATGATTTTTGGTAGTATTTTTTCTGCTGATTACGAATATAATTTTTAAATTTCTCTAGCACGCACAGCTTTCTTGTTTTACAATGAAACATTTTTAAATCATTTAGTGTTTGGGGCCTGGTTAATTTCATTGCGGCCCCAAAATATGGATAGTTTAACAATGTAGCCGCTTCTCTTCACTCCCATTGCTTTAACATAGAAATCTCGATGTGCATAACTTGGAAACTTGACGTGATAGAAAAAAATTTAAAAGCAGATTCGGACTCTACCTACAAATTACTACTAAGAACACCTTGTGTGGTCATAATCACAAAATGTGTGTTGACTAGTGTAATCAGTCTGTAAAGATTTGTCAGCCAAACTATCACTCTAAACAATAGCCTCCATCTCTGGTTCAAATTCAGATGGAACATGGACATGTGTTTATCTTATGTAATTATTAATTATAACTGACTGTTAGGATCTGTAGACTTGTAATTTATCAAATTACAAAATTGAATTTCCAGTATTGCGGAATTATAAAAGAAATGGCTCTACAGTTATCTATTGACTTAGCCAAAGGAAGTCGCATAGTTCAATATAGCTTCACGTTTGATTATAGCACTCATTCGTGTGGCATTGTTTCAATGAGTTCATGCAACCAACGTATAAACGTTTATTTTCGTCTATACATGCATTTCTTCTAGCCGAGATGATGAGGGTCGCACCATTCTATATACAGTACTTTTCTTTATTACATCCCAAAGATCTCAATGGTGCGTGAAAATGAGTCCTCCTTTTCTCCTTTCTTTCACATACAATGATGAATCTTGGAATTTTCATCCTGGAATATGTCCGAGTTATATCCGTTAATGCAATAATCCAGTTCTTCATTAGGCTGAAGACGTCTACTAATTTAATTTACAGTACAAAAGGTTGCTGGACTGAATAGACTAATTACCATAGCCTCAGTACATAATATCTCAGAGTTTATGAAGTTACCACGATGCAGCCATTGTTCTGCAATAGAATATATTTGTACCTTTTTATAGTGAAATGCCCCTAAAGCAACTTTTTCAATTAATTTCACTTACAAGGGAACCATCTGAACCTGTATCTCATAGTTTCACACCGAATTGAAAATAAGAAAAGGCGATATTTAAAATAAATAACGAAAACGAAAAATTTGAGCGCACATAGCCATACAAAGACCCCATAGGTTTTTATGGCTATATGCGCTCGAATTTTGAATATCGCGATTTCTTATTTTGCAAGCGTCAATAGTAGCTTTAAGTGAGTAACATATTTCAATTTAGTGTGAAACTGTAAGATATAGGTTCGGATGTATCCCTTGTTGGTGGTTTATTTACAATCCTGTACAAGTTCTCACATACCGTGAGTTCCATTATCGATTTGATTCACCACCACTTTTTAGTGATCTCCGGTCACGCTCATTCAAGAATTTTTAACATTAAAGTCAAAAATTTAAACACAAAATTCAAATGCTCAGATATCTTGCTAACGCTTCATCAACCAATCACCCATTATTAGAGTTAGCAGCATGCTGAATAACTATGTAGGGTTTGAGAGCTCCTGTCTCCAAAACTAATGGACGTACACGCGCCAAAATTGGAACTATTAACGGGCTATGTGCTTCCAAGTTTCCTGAGGATAGGTGACAATGCCACCGTGGCATACGAGCTGAGTTGGGAATAAAAGTTATGTTTTATCTTTTTTGTGAATATTAAGCGCTATAGCGTTTACAGGTTGAATGTGTTAGAGCGTGTGAACCGTTTTTTTTTGTGACTAATGAGTTCTACTTCACGTGATTAGGTCTTTCCTGATTGGCCTTAAAGGTAAACTCCACGGAAAAAATCGACTTAATTTTTTGCATCATAACATTAATCCAGGTTAATAGAGTATATATCATTCAAAATTTTTCGATTTTTCTAGTCGTTCCAGAATGTTACCCTGAGGACCATTGCCCAACATGGAAGAAGAAGCGTAAAAAACCATTACATCCACTCGGATCTGAACATGATTCATCTCACATGGTAAGTGTGTCCAAGATCTCCTGATGAACATGGTGCAGACGATGAAGAGCCATGACAATGACCTGGTGACTGGAATACTAAACAACCTGATGGAAATGAAGTGGCATACAAAGTATAGAAAACCGAGGCATATTCTTGATGTCAACTTCGAAGATATTGTAAACGTTTCCTTCCCGAATTTTTGGAAGATGTGATACCACCCAACCCCGCCCCCTCTCCCAGTCTTCTGACAATCGTCAATCTTATTATTTTTTCATAATGTGGAAGACCTCTGGGGTTAGTCAGGCTTCTTGCCTATTTTAGTGTATTTCATGTGGAATTTATTGTGGTAGGGTGAGCTTCGTGAAAGCACTGCTTTCGTCCCACCCGAAGAAATGTACACTTCTTAAGAAAAAATAAGAGAGTGGGATTAAGAAAAATGCCTCGGAAAATTGAAAATTGGAGTGGGATCTTCCATTCCTTCTCCATAAAACACGGCGGAACAAGGCGTTATTTCCTGTTGCGAGAACCTCGGGGAATTTCGTCGCCGAGATTCTAGTTGCTTAGAACGATTCTACATATCGTAAGATTTTGCTAACCTGTTTTATGTCGGAATGCCTTCAATTTGTTCTCTGTTTGGATGTGTAAATAGACAATCAGATAGAAATTTAACGTTTCATAGATTTCCACAATCAGAATCGATTAAAAACAGTGGATTAGTTTTTGACAGCGAGGGAATTGGTATCCAACTCCAAACAGCATCGTGTGTTCAGCTCATTTTGAAGTCTTGCTTTGTCTACGCAACCGCCGTTTTAAATTCAGTATCAATTCAAATAAGAAATTCGTTGAAACTAGATAACGTATAAGGTGGAACTAGATGCTCTTCCAATTCTAAACGGGCCTGGCGTGCTTCAAGAACAACGACCGCAACAGCATGTGCTAAACGCCGAAGGAAGAATGAGGTAGGCCTATCTGGTGTGTAGGGCACACGCCGCCCTAATGTGCACAAGCAGGCAAGCAGAAGATCCCGTTTCACGGTTTAATGCATAAGGCTGTATATCGCAGAAGTTGCAGTAGCATTTAATTCTGCTAACGGCCCTTGTATATCGTTGTCACTTATCAAAATCGCAGTCATCACTATCGGTTGTGTTTCATATACATAGTCCATTTATTTCGAAACTCCTTCGCACTTCTCCGCAACTTGTGAAATAACAGTTGCCAAAACATGGCGCCAGTGTTGATCGCAGGGGGAGGGAAAAATGAAAGTTTTTTTTATATATTTTATCAATTTTGAGTTCTAATTGAAAATTTTTATACATGCAACGTTGTTATTGAGACCTTCATCTTTCATTTTAAACAAAGTTGTTTAGAGTGTGGAGTTTACCTTTAACATAACGTGACACCAAGTGGCCAGTGAACAAAGATTTTGCTTCAGCTGCAGTTGCTCTCTGGACACGGAAGATACATCTTACTGTGAATTTCAAATTTTAGAATAAAATATAAGAATAAACAATACAATTTTCTACGAAGATGTGCTAAAAAAGAACATAAAAGCAAATATCGGTCTATTCGTTATATACGATAATTTAAGCAATAGTTCTGGCCAGAGAAAACGCAAATAAATAACCAACCTTATCAGGCTACATGGAGGGAGGGAGTGTCAAAAAGGCCAAAATGGAACCCCCTGTTTATGAAATATCCCTTATACTCTTGAACCCCGGACGCCCAATCTGGGGGAGGACCGGCTAGTCATGTCTAATGTAAACAAACGATTGATCACGCACGTGTATTATATGACACCTGTTTATCTGACACCATATTTGTTTGTCTTCTGTTAAATTGAAATTTTTTTTTCAAAAACAGCTTTACAAATTTGAGAAAGCAATGAATATGTACAATGTTCTGAAAATTCATCACATGCAGCAAAACACATCGAAGTTTTAACTTGGATGGTTATATCTTGAATTTGTTTCCATTAGTAACTACACCAGACGTCCAACCGTCGACATCTTGACATATTTCATTCAGTGTCTCTGGAATCAATGCCGTAACGGCGGCGAAAATTCTTATTTGTTCCTAGGCGACATTTGCAGGTAAAGATATATAAACACTTTCTTTAATGAATACCTAAAAGGAAATTTCTAGAAGCATCAGATGCGTTAAAAGAGCGGGTCATCCTCTAGGACCACGCAACCAATCTAACGATCTGGAAAACGAGTATCGAGGCACTCGCCCATTTTCCCAAGTTAATGAAAATTGCGCTAGTCTTGCTGGAACCGAAATTATCCGTATCATTTTTTTTCCTTCTAATCATGAAATAAGTAATCATGTCTAAATACAAGCTACTGGAAATGGTCGTAGCCAAGAAGAAAATACGTTTACTTTTAGGCTGTTATGAACACGTTCCAAGGAAGATCGTGAAATTTCGCTGTCCAAATGCTGTAATTAACAGTATTGACCTTATCTTTATCACAGTAAGAAATGTGCTCTCATTAGAAATCCCTCATTATCTGTCGTCTACCCAATGCAAACATGACTCTTCTTTATTGCATACATTAAAGTTGAAGTTTTCTGCTACTTATGACATTTCAGAATATTCTGTACGTTCTCCTCATAAACGTGCTAACTCTTTTTTTTTGAATCGCTTGCATTGTTAATTCCATTGACTCTTAGTGTCTGGAACAGTTTTATTGATGAGTTTGAATTAAGTTTGAAATAGAGTTTTATTTTGTGGGCTAAATTCCTAAGGGGTATTTTATTTCTGTCAATATTGAGGGCTTAAAAATACAGGATTCAAAAATGTTTATAAGGGCAGAAATGTAATTGTTTTTTAATGAGTTTTTCAAATTAATAGAGGAAAGTGACCAAATACGGGCCCACTCAATTTCAGCAGCATAGCAATGAAAAATTGAGGAAGTATTTTGGAATTTCATATTTAAAATCTTCTTTTCTAAAAAAATTGGGATCATCAGTGATCATCATCAAGAAAACTACATGTCAATATGGATATCAATTTGGACATCATCTAGACCAGCGGTTCTCAACTTGTGGGTCACGACCCCGTCGGGGGTCGAATAACGATTTGCCAGGGGTCGCCTAAGACCATCGGAAATAAGTTTTTTTGGTTTGTATTCTAATATGTAAAACATGAAAACATATTATTGTACAATTTTTTTCCATTGGTAAAAATTACAGTCGGGGTCGCCACATCATGGGGAATTGTATTAAAAGGGTCGCGGAACTATAAAGGTTGAGAACCGCTGATCTAGACCTTAAAAGTTGGGCAGCATCTAAAACTCAAAATTATAGATTAAAAAGTGACTTTTCATCATCATCATTATTATTTTATTAATTTTAATTTATTTAATTTTTTTACATTAAATTAAAGGAAGTTATGTGTTTATAATATTAGGTGACCAGACGTCCCGGATTAGCAGGGACAGTCCTGGCTTTTGACTCTTTGTCTGGGCTTGAAAAAATGTCCCGGACTTGTCCCGGTTTTGAATAAAATGTCCCGGGTTGTCCCGGTTTTTCTCGGACATAGTACTTTCTCACATGAACAATATCTAGAAAAGTGAAAAAATTCAGCTAGATAAGAAAACATTGAAAGCTCTACTAATCTCTAAGATTATTTATGGTCAAAGTTGTGTTGTATTTTCCAAGAAAAGATCTCTTGAAGGAAGTTCATAGTTCTAAGAAGTAACAAATTATGTATGGACTTTGTTTTAATAAAGGTTCCATGAAAATGTTTTGTGTATTTTATTTGCTTTCTTACTTCCTGTTGAATTTTGATAATCAAAACATGTCACTTCCGGTCATTCCCGTCTAAATGTGACGTAACTTCCGGTACACGGCCACATGCATTCACTTTCGATTCCAGTCATCGCAGAGTGTCCCGGTTTTGCCTTTTGTAAATCTGGTCACCTTATTATATCGCATGTTCATTCCAATACTATTTTATATTACTTTATTTTCTTTTATTGAAGATGCTTTTGAAGTAAGAAAATACCTGATTATTCATTAAAAATTATTATGGTTGTTTTTATAGAAAATAAATAGTTTTCTTTCATTCAGTTCTCATTTTCTCCTCTTAATTTTTTATGAAATGAAATGGCCCGGTTTAGGAGCACTTTTTTGAAATGGTCTTGGAATTTTTTTTTAAATATTGAATTATTTTATGGGGTTTTTAATAGTTAGACCTTAAAAGTAACTTAACTAGGTATCTGTTCCACATTTACTCAAGGGTTTTTACTGAGTAGCTTTGCCTGTACATGCCAAAAAGAAAATGGCGGCCCGCTTTTGGTCACTTTCCTCTATAAATATTCAAATCAGTTGTTAGATTCAGGTATCTAAATCTAGTAATAAAAATGTTGAACAGAACTTGGCATTAAATTTTCTTCCTCGCAGTTTCTGCGTACAAGTCGTTCGTACGAATTCTTTGTATTTTGGAAAAATTTATATTAATAATCTTATAATCGATTTAATTTGCTGAACTTACAGGTTAATATCTAACATTTATTTATTCAATCATCCTAGTAAGTATTGAATAAAACCATTACTTCGTTTCATTTTTTAAACTACTCATCATAGAAAAAAATTATTCTTCTTTAGTAAGAGAAAATATTTAATAATTTTATTCATTTTCAATATTTACCAGAATTCGTGATTTATCGGATAACTGGCAATGCTTTATTGAGGATTAGAATGTAAGCTCTACCGAGAAAATTATTATTTGATACAGGTATCTCTCTTACGGCCGTATTCACCACCTAGGATTAAAGTGCGAGTTGGGCAACCTAGAGTTAAACCTTAGCACGTGACTCTCGTTATCCAATAGAGAAACGTTAAAATACCATCTCTCGCCTTAACTCTAACCTTAACTCTAATTCTCAGATTAACCCGAGGTGGTGAATACGGCCGTTAGTGATGTATGTGATCTTAATGGTTGTTTAGAATATATGTTCAAGGAAAAGAAAGAAGCAAGACATAATACGATACACTGTTTCATATACCATTTATTAAAAATCATGCGGCGTGCACTAAAGTTCATCGGTTCCAGCCATACAAAGTTGGTTTTTTTTTTCTCTCCAAATAACCATTATTATTCAATAATGATCAGCTTTACTTAGTTTTCTCTCTTGTAATCAAGTTTAGGAGTAAAAACCTGGCGGGGGTTGATATTATCTCCTCCTTTGTTATTTAGATCTTTTTATGATCTAATAATAAGCCGTCAAACCGTTGAAGCATAAACATTTGTGCATCGATTCTTACACAGCTGTGCTGAAGTTACCTTTTTTATAATCTGCTCTTTATGATTATAGGGTTAAAAGAATGTGAAATTTATGACGGTACATTCTCGCTTAAGTAAATTACTGTCATTAAAACACCTTATTAGAACTACAATAATATTTAATTTTCACAAAGGACCTTTTGAAGGATTTTTTTTTTCCTGTTTTCTATGATAGGTTTTTTTAGAGCCGCAACATAAATAATTAACTAATCCTTTGTTAAGGTGCGAGGAAACAACCTTAATTATATAGAAGCCGAAATTTTTAAATTAATGTGAAATTAGCATGTTATTTATTAATAAAGGATCTGTGTAATGGAAGCAAGCAAGGGAAGTAAAAACTTGTATTGTTCGGAAAATTATTTATTAATCTACCGTTATCCGTAAATTAAAAGAGTGTACGGAAGTGAATTTTTGTAGTTCACTGTATGGTATATATTGCTGCTTGGCAATACGTGGAAATAAAAGCTCATATTTTATGCATTAGTTGTCTCTACATCCCTCCATTTATTCTAGCATTGTCCACAGGTTCGTTGGTTTTCGTCAATTTCCTTATAAAGAACTGTAAACATTAGTTCTAGAGTTTATTTAAATGTTGTTTGTGGAAATATCCTGTAAATTTGATATCTCGTAAAACGAAAAAGAACAGTTTTTAAGGCTGTTTCATTATACTAAGACAAATTAAACGATTAATAATAATTGCAGAATTTTTGTGTTTCTATAAATTTTGGAAATATAATAGCGGGATGCATATATTAGTCTTCTCGAAAAGAAAGACGCGTATAAACCACAAATATCATTTCTTATAACTATATGGAAATGTAAAATTACCACAGAAATCATGTTTACATTTGTGACCGTTAAGGCCATTGCCGAAAACTTTTGAACTTATGCTTTTAATTAACGGAATTGAAACGGAAAACCTATTCAATCTTTTTCAATTCAAAACCTCTCGTTCGTGAAATTGCCACTCTACACCGATCTTCTTTTGGAAATGAATGGTTAAAAAGATTGCTTTTTTTTCCTTCTTAATTTTTTCAGTATCCTTGATTTCGAAAATGAAATCCAAATTATTTTGGCCTCACTTCAAAGGGTACGTTAAAAGAAAAAATAAGGAAAGAAGAAAAAGTTACTAATCTAATTTCGAACAGGATTTCATGAGAAACTCGTCCTCATTTTCAATGACATTGGTTGTTGACCTCTTAGAAATGTTATTAAAAGGACATTGAAACAGAATTAAGAGCGCTATCTAAACCGCTTTTCTTTTCATCTCAGCTTTTATTTAGCAATAATCAAGTTACATTCTCGTAACCATTCTAACTTATTGCAATAATAGTATTCTTTTATAGCCAAGTAAAGTTTTAAGGGAAAAAAATTCTCAATATACGTGTGTATATTTCTTGTATTTTGAACAATTTAGTTTATATACAGGGTGTTTCATAATTGGTGTCCCGTCTTTAGGTCCAAATAACGACTCAAGGGGAACAGATTGGAGGAAAATGAATATTGATTATTTGGTTTTAATGTCCCCTAATTCAGAATAAAAACATTTCGCGTCCCTGGGGGTGAAGGGGTAAATTCTGAAAATTTTAATTTTGTAGGGGTAGGGGTTAGGCTCCATGCGTTAT